>VWYP01013104.1:238210-393030 GCA_013400435.1 Pycnonotus jocosus
GCTCTGCCTGCCGTGCCCTGCCGTGCCCTGCCGTGCCCTGCCGTGCCCTGCCCTGCCCTGCCTGCCCTGCCCACACTGCCCTGCTCTGCCCTTCCTGCCTTGCCTGCCCTGCCCTGCCCTGCACTGCCCTTCCTGCCCTGCTCTGCCTGCTCTGCCAGCTCTGCCCTCCCTGCCCTTCCTGCCATGGGGGAGCACCAGGGGCCAAAGCTGGGGGCACTGGCCAATGTGGCACGGAGCTTTTGTGGTGAAAGACCTGTTTCAGGATTGTGAGGCTGCTGCTGGTGCAGTGGGGTGAAGGGGGAAGCTGTGATATAGTTTGTGCAGTGCTTTGGTGTTTTTGCTGCACAGCTCTAAACCAGCTCCATTGCGCCCTGCTAGGAATGGTCTGTGGGCTGTGTTATTAAATGCCAACAGGACTCAAGAGAGAGGTTTATTCCAGAGCCTGGGATGAAAACAGGCAGCTGAGGTATGGAAAGTCTCAGCTCAAACCTTTCAAATAAGTTCCTAATTTCTTACACACACATACACACACAAAAAATCCCACAACACCCCCCCCCAAAACCACCAAAACCCCCAAAGAGAATACAAAAGGCTTTTTTCAGAATTACTATCAGCTGGTAGTGAAGATGCTCATGGCCATGGGGGTGAATTGGCTGAAAAGCATGCACGTCCAGAGCTGTAATCCTTCCCTGCTGCATTTTAGGGTAAATCCCTTCTTGCAGCTTTCTCTGCACTGTGTGCAGGAACAGCCTCAGGGAGAGTAGTGGTAAGGAAAAATCTTCTTCCCTCCCTCTCTGCTAATAAGAATTTGGGTGCAGCTTTAGCTGACGGCAATTTGAACTTTCCCCAAACCAGGGAACTCATGTACAGGCTGGAGAAAAATGAAAGGAAATTGTTGTGCTTTCCAAAAGTGAATCCCATCTTCTTGCATGACTCTTCTCACGCTGAAAGAGCCAAGTTTATTAAGTATGGAGTAAGCAAACTGCTGCTTTAGTTCCAAATTTCATGTAGAAATGAATGTATTTGAGATGTGTGTACACATATGGTGACTCTCACTGTGTGCCCGACACAGTTCAGTGTCTTTATGCCAGGCGCTGGTTTTGACAGTAATTATTTCTGAGAGCTCAAAGGTGCCTCTTGCCTGCTGTGACAGATTTTGGTGGCCATGTACAGCTGTCTCTGACACCTGCTCTGTCTTAAAATGACAATCACAGAAGAAGTTTTAGCAAATGATTTGAGGAAAAAGAAACAGATATGGAATTCAGTCCTGCCCCAAAAGAAACCCTGATAATTCAGATGTATTTTATTTGTGCAATCATATGCTGTGTTGATCAGTGTACATTGGTGTGCCTGGGGTATCTCCAGCAGATCTGCTAAGCCCTGCAAATGTGTTTTGATGAGCAGCCTGTGCACCACAGGTTGTGGAGCACTGGCCAGGTGAGCACAGGGCAAACAGCTGAAGCATCCTTTTCACACCTCACAAAGTCACCCAGTGGCAGAGTAATTGATCAGGGCTTGGGCTTTGCCCCACACAAAAGAAGAGTTTCAGAGCACACACAGTCACCAGGGTCCTGCTGTTGTCCTTGGCCCTGCAGATGGGACATGCTCAGAGAGCTGTGTGTCCCCAGGGGAGCATCACTGTACCTGTGCACAGAGCGTGTCACCTGCTCTGCCTGGCTAATTAGAGGGCCATTATTGCTGCTGAAAGGACTCTCATTTCATCTCATCCTCTGATCTTTTCAGATCTCTGCCCCAGCATAAAGCTCTCTAGAAAACTGAGGCTGGAGCCTGGCTTTGCCTCTGAGGGTGAGAGCCAGAGGGACCAGAGGTGATTTGCCACCCTGGGAGGGTGATTTGTGACATGGAAGGCACGGATGAGTTGTCTCCTCCTAAAATAAGAAAGAGGAGTTTTAGCAAAGGGATCACCATTTGAAGCAAAATCCTCACCATTTTTGCCCACCTGGAAGCTGAAATCACACATTGTTGAGTACAATGTGTAGCTGAGCTGGAGCAAAATATTTGTGCTCGTAGACACGGAGACAACCCCCAAATGCATGTTGTCCTTTGAAGGGGGAGCTACTGGAACGAGGCAGTTCACGCTCAAAAGAAATAGCTGTGGTGGCAAAATGGGAGGGCTCCAAAAGAGCTGTTAAATCTGCCAGGACAAGGACGTTTGTGTCTTTGTGCTCAAAAAAGATTGGGTGGAGTCCATGCCTTGACCTGACCTCAGGTGAGGCTCCTCCTCCTGCTCTGAAGGGACACAAGTTCCTAAGCCAGCACACAATGTCCTTTAGGTGTTCGTCTCATCTCAGGGACCAGGATATTCACTATTACAGTCACCCCCCTTATTAGAAATATTTCAGTATTCAGCTGGATTTGGATATGCTGGTTATTTCAAGCACAGAGCAATCTATGGTTTGGATTAGCTGTCCTTCCAAATATCATAGTGTTTCATAGAGGGAAGATGAAGGTGCTCGTCATGGTGAGAAATCTTTGCAAAACTGAAGCTGCTTATTGCTGTTGAGGCAAACTGTGAATGGCTCATCTGAGTTTAATGTCTAAGAATATCCCTATCAGCTCGTCAAGGAGAAGATTAAATATTAGAAGTGAAGTGACAAAATCCCTGCATACCATGTCAGGAATTTGGGGGAGGAATGAGACTTAAATGCTCACTAGAAATTTCAGCATTAAGGTGGAGGTATACAGAGGTGATGCATGTTGTATGTATTTTCTTTTTTTTTTTTCCTGGGTGCTACACTTCCTTTTTTATGCCTTTTAGGTGTTGTAACCATTCTGTATGGGCCCTCAGCCCTTGCAACAGAGGAAATATAAAACTTGATTCCAGGCTTGAAGTCAGGGGTGGATTGCCTCAGGTTTTGGGAGGCTGTTGCAAGCCTGCTCCCGCCGTGCTGAACTTAGTGGAGGATGTGTTGCAGCCTGTGGTCAAGCCCATGTTTTCACCTCTAGCTCTAAATGACCTTTTTCTTTCCTCAATAGCCCTGAACAGTAGTTGTGTCATCCTTGCATGTATTTGTCTATCATAAGTTGAAAGGCAAAGCTTTGGATTTCATCTTTGGTCTCTGGAAACATGAAACATATTTCAGGGAAAACAGCTGTGTTCCCTTCTGTGGTGTTTCACAACGGATTAATTCCGCAAAATAAGGCTTGTATTGTTGTTGCAGTCACTGTTTTCTTTTGATATTTTCTTTTTATTTCCATATTGAGATTAAATTCTAGCCACTGCTTCTTCCCTTGGGAATAGTTTTAAGGCAGCTCTCTTCCTAAACTCAAATTATTCACCGAGGAGGATTTTTTGCTGTGATGAGAACAAGGAGGTCAGGTCTGGGACTGTTGTCATGGCTTGGAGCTCTTTGAAGCTCTTTGTCATGAATCATTAAAAAGGGCTGCAATAAAATGGCAAAAGGGAGAACTGGCTCTTTGTGTAGGTGATTTGAGAGTCACCTCTAGATATGCACAAAAGGATTAATCCCAACTGTGACCTTTTACATTGAGAATATAGTAAATTGTGTTTAATTTCCTACTGACTCATTTCCTTGCGTGTTACAACTTACCATTGGTTTTTACGTGAAAGCACAGCTTACACTTTACAAAATTTTGTTAATAGGCATTTCAACTGTGAATGGCTGCAGGTGTTTATTTTGTGCTTAATCACACAACGAGTTGGGTGGCTTTCTTTACCATCTACCCCAATGCCTGCTGTAGTGTAGAGGGGATAATGTGAAGGTAAGAAAAGCCATTTGTTTGTTCTGACTGAGTCACATTCCTGATAGTGCTGGCCAAAGCCTGGAGAAGTCTCCATGGTGGTGTGTGGGATGAGAGATGGTTGGGACAAGGATGGGGACAGCATGAGCTCTGTCCTTGTTTGTGTTTTCACCCTTCCCAATTGGTTTTTAATTCCTGAGTCAGATTGAGAGAATCGGGGTGAAGAGATGGTGTTAGTGCCCAGGTGTGCAGTTAGAACATCACAGCACTGAATAACAGATCAGCAATTTGATGGGAAACCCTTCTTTTTGCCCCACGACTGGAGACACATTGTGCCATCATGATTTGCTGGTCACATCTCTGTTTGTGTGGGGGTAGTTTTGGGTCATCTGTGGGTGCCAGCTTTTCCAATGACAGGCTTTAGGAATAGAATAGGGTGTCACTGTATTAGTGAGTTACAGGCAGCCTCTCTCTGTGCTATTAATGCCACTTCTCTCAAAAGGAGTGGCTCTGCTGCCAACACATCCATATTCAAAAGCACAGGGAATGTGGAAAACTGAACCACAAGGTGTTTTATTTTTGCAACACAATAGGACCAAATGAGATCAGCACCTGAAAAATTTCTAATTCAGTCCCAGGTGAGTGCTTGCTCAGGTGAGGAGCTGTGACAGCAAGATCCACAAATGTTCAGGCATGAGAAAACCCATCTCCTTTCTCCAGAACCCATCTCTTTCCTCCAGAAAGGAGAAAATACTTCTCCTTTCTGCAGCTCATTAGAACTGGGCATAATTTCAAACATTTCCAGGAATGGCAGGAACGTGCTTCAGCACATCTGCTTCCAGCACTGGCTCCATGGGATGAGAGTCCCTTAGGAGAGCTGGTGAGCAGGACCCTGCTGAAGTGTCCACGTTGCAGTGGTTTTATGAGCCTTAATATAAGGAAACTGAATGGTGGGGGAGAGGGAGCAGTGCTTGGTGTGCATGGGGCCATTTTCCATGAGCTGCAGTGGCAGAGCAGAGCCTGTGTGCCCTGCTGGCACTCTGGGTGGGGGTTGTAGTGCCTGGAGGGCCACTGCAGTAGTGACAGCAGATCTGGTGGCAGGGACATATTAGCAGCTCCTCAAGGCCTTTTGCAAAGCCCTGCAGTGAGGGTCTTTGCTGTTGTCTTTTAGGAGGGCTTTGGAAGCAAAAAGATGAAGACATAAAATGATACATATGAAATTGCAGAGGCAGAGCCATGCAGGGTGCCAGATCCACCTTCCTCAAGTCCTGCTTCACAACCCAGGGGGTGGCATCCAGGCATGGAGCTGCACATGGATCCCACACACGAGGAAATGACTGGAAAGGGGTGACTGCCCCTCTGGGAATACACAATATTACCTTGATGTATTCTATGGTTATTCTCTCTGGTGGCTTCTGGCATCTTTTTTTTGGACTTGTGGGTTCATCTTTCCAAAAAACCGAACACCCAAAAGTCTGTGGGTGTGTGGACACAGCACTCGACAGAAGATCTTCTCGGCAGCCTTTGAGGGGTTTGGTTTTGTTCTTGTTCCCAGGGACTGGGAGCTGTTTTACATTTGCCCACGGAGTAACCACAGCAACAAAACTGCCCAGCACCAAGAATTAAAGCCATTAGATAAAAATGACCATAACACAGTGATTAGGTGTGGAGGGAAATCATCTCCCAGCATCTCCCGTGGTGATGAGTGCCCGGGGTGCCCTTGGAGAGGTGTGCATGGAAGGGTGGGAGTGCCAGCACCAAGCACTGCAGCACACTGACACTGGCCTGGGCACAAAGCCATGACATCTGTAGGTGCCCATAAGGCTCTGCAGGGCTTCTCCCACCCCCTCAGGGCTTTCTGTAGTGTGCAAAAATCCCTTGCAAGTTTAATGAAGCCCACTCTCCTGCAGATAGGAAGGGTGCTTCCAATCTCTGTTCATTTTCTGCTGAGCTGTGTGTTAGTAATGATGGGAATTTTTCATACACTGTTTTTTTCCTCCCCTTGGGATAGAAAACATATGTAGTGTCTTTAAAAATAAATAAAATTAATGGCTTAACAATGCAGACTTTGAATATTTGATGGAACATTAGTAGGCTGCAATCAATCAAAAAAAGAGATCTTTTTCTTCTGAGTAATAAATATGTTAATTATTTTATCTACTCAAATAAAAGCTTAATTACCATAGCACTTGGGAAGAGGGAAGAGGGGGGTAGTTTTTATGCACAGTGCTCCTAAGAAAATCAGTCCATTCTGCAAATAAACCAGCATTTCTGCAAGCAAACCAAGAGACATCCTACTGCTACAGCCAAGCTGTGCACATCTCCTGGCAGTGGCATAACCAGTAGGGACTTGGTGGGGAGCCCCATTGCTCTGAACCCCCCTCGGGCTGGATTTACCCACTTTTCTCAAGTTTTCCACCTGGTTACATGCTCAAGTGTGAGCATGCCTTGCCACCCATCTCTTCTCCATGTGTGGTCTGGGTGGGCTGCAAAAGAGCTGGGCCAAGCAGTTCCCAAGCCCACTCTGCCAGCAGACATTCTGGAGTTCATCACTCCCTGGGAGCAGGGTGGTTTGGCCATGCTTGAAGATCATCACAGGGAGAGACCAGCAAGGGAACAGCAGGGACCACAGCAGCATCCCCCTCCTCCTTCCACCCTGCTGACCCCTCCCTGCCTGGCCATGCTGACAGTGCCTGCATCAAGAATAGCCAAAGCACAGAAAGTTCATGCTGTGCTCTGCTGCACTGTCACACCCCTCAATAGGCAGAAGTGACTTCTTGGGTTTTTTATTAACAATCCAAAAAGAACCACATGAAGATGGCACATTGCAGAACTGATGTGATGAGGAAACAGTGATTTTTTTTGTTGTGGAAATTAAATCAGCTAGATAGCAAGATTGGGCTGATAAAGTCTATAAATGCCAAGGCCAGTGATGGCATGGAGCTGGGACTGGGGACTGGAAAACGGCTGGTGCAGCCCCTGCTCTTTGTAGGCTGCCTTAGGTGTCTTCCCCAAATCCAGGGCTTTGCCGCCTCCACTCTCAGGACAGAAATATGTCCGGCTTGTGATTCCTTCCAAAGGCCTTTGGCAGCCTCTCCTGGCAGTTGGCTGTTGCTGAAAAAGGCAGGCAGCTGTTGCTAAAGTGATTTGGAGGCAGCAGTGGTGCTCTGGAACCCTAGTGCTGCAGGACAGGATCAGCACCCAAGGTTGTTCCCATTGTGGATGGGGCTGGCTTTGTGCTAGCAGCTCGTCTTTGGAAGGAGAAGATGTGTGTGAAGTCCCCCTCTGTCCTTCTTCATCCCCTGTGTCAGATCAATGCTCTGTCCCAAGGAAAATTTTGGAGAAACTCAGCAGCCAGCATTTCTTTTGATTCCTGCTAAGGATTATGCAAGTATTTGTCCCATTCCTGAGAGCTCCCCAGTAGCTTGGAAGAGAAGTCTCAGAGCAGCAGAATTTTCTAGACATGGAGGTGGCTTTATGGATGTTCTCAGAGATCAGGGTGCCTAAGAGTTAACATGAATTTCGATCAAGAAGACATTAGGAAGAGCAGAGGGAAAACAGATTAGCTGTCCTCTTGCTCTATAAGATGAGACAGTGAGAGAATGTGATGAGATCAATGGAAAAAATAAAAGGAAATGAGAAATCAAAGGAATTGCTGCTTTACAGCTTATTTCATATGGTGAATTGGGAAATTTGCCCTTCAGGGGATCAAATATTCTCTTATTTCTCTAACAGATTTGGATAACTCATGACTGCAAAGATGAAACCTGTGATAGAGGCTGGTCCCCTATGGGGATTCAGAAGGAAATAATCCATTTCAGGTACAAGTGGTGGGACACTGCTGGATGTGCCCTCCCCTGGTGCTCTCAGAAACCCCACAGAGCTGTGGCATCTGTCAGAGCGTGGCTTCCCACAGGGCTGGAGGGCTGAGTTATTGGAGCTGTAAGTCCAGGGACATGGATACAGGGGGATGGCTCCCAGCACCTCAGGGAGCTGAGCTGCACACACCTCCCCTCTCCAGGCTGCTCATGGAGCAGTGTGGCAGATGCTCAGAACCAAGACAGAGAAAAGGATCTCCATCCTTCCCTTCCAGCATTTCAATGGTGCTCCTGAAGTCACAGTCCTCATGCCCTAAAGCAGATCCAGCAGATCCTCTCTGGGCCTTCAGGTCATCTGTGGGATTTGGCACTTTGTGTCCCAAGTGTCTTGCCCTCAGAGAAAGAAATACTTTCTATGAGTTGTCATTCCAGCAGTAGCTCTGGTTCCCATATTTCCCTAGGGCTGTGATTTTGTTTCTTCTGCTTTTAAAACATTTTGCTGTGCCACTCTGTAGCTCCAGGTCATTGCTGAGCTCTGTATGGGTCATACACTCCCCATATTCTTCTGCAACCACCAAACCCCTGCCCAGGTGGAAGTCAATGGGAAAACTCTTGCACTGGAAACTGAAAAGGAACTTTCTGTGTTCTTGGGTAAATGGGTCCTCAGGACACCAGCAGTTGGTGGTTGCTGATCAATGCCAGCCAGCACTGGCCCTTGACGAGCAAAAAATCAAGGTTTTTGGAGCCACACACTGCTGCCAAAGTCACTTCCTCTTTGGGAGTGCACAAACACTCCAGTTTTCCTCCTTCCCTTATGTACCAGCCCTTGGTCCGATGTCCCGACCAGCTGGCTGATAGCAGGCAATTGCTGCCAGAGGCCAAGATGAATGATTTGTCCTTGTGCTACTGTCAGAGTTTCTTGAGACTGATGTCTCTCTAATGAACGTCTTTACCTTCACAAATTCTTCATTAGCATTTGTATCTCTGGTACTTTGCATAGGTTTGCTGGCGAAATCAGTTAATTAGGCATGTTTCCCTTCCAGAGTCACCCTTCCAGGTGTCTGAATGGGTTTTTCTTTCCCCCAGCAGTGACTCTGGCCATGCCAGGCAGTGTCTCTTCCCCCTGGCACAGTAAACCTCCCATAGATATGGCACTTTGATGACAAAGGAATCACACTTTAGCAGTAAGAATACCTTGGCTTTACCAACAGGCAGTTAAACTCCAAAATTAAAGCTCCCCACAGATACAAAGAACAACAATAAAAAAAAGCTTTTCAACTGCACTGCTGTGTGTCTGCAAACGGTGGGTGCCAGCAGAAAGGAAGCCAGCTCCAAACAATCCCAGCCTTGCCCCACGCTCGGCTCCCAGGCTTTGAACGTCTTTTGTTTTGATATCTTATACTTGAGATTTTCTGTTCTCCCTAATTGCATTTAGTGCCTGGCTTGGGAAAGGCAGTTCTGCTGCGAATGCAGCTGTGCCCCTGCTCCCTGCACAGCCCACCCCTCTGCTCCAGGGGCTGTCAGGTGGGATGGCTGCCTTGCAGGCTCTGTTTTTGCCAAGGGGATGTTGAAATTATTGGCCGGCTCTTCAAAGGTCTGCAGCAGTTCTTGATGTTCCTCACCGGAGCGGGGCAGCGGAAGAAAGTCTCCTGGGAAATGCTGTCTGGAAGTGAAAATTGAACCCTTTAATGCTCTTGAAGAGCAAATAAAGTTTCTAAGTATGAGAAGCAGCCCACGCAGCCCTTAGACATGTCTGTACCCAAACAAACCCACGTTGTACCCAACGTATTAATTTCTTTAGCACGTAAATTGCTCCAAATAAGCTATTGGGTAAGGCTGGATGCAGGAAGGAAAAGCCCAGGACAGGTTTGCCTTTCCCACAACACTGGCCTGTTCTTGTATCCACTATTGCACTAGTTGGTCAGGAGGGTTACATCAGATAAGAATGTTATTATTAATTTGACTTGTATGTGCAGGACAGGGTGGCCTTGTTTTTCTTTACAAAAGTTTTTTAAATGGTCCAGTTCAAGCTAAGGAACCATCTCCTTCCATTCAACCCCGTGATTAGGTCCAAGGGTGTTTGAAGTTTCAGGGTATTTCTCAGAATTTTCTCTTTTGTTTGTTTTGTAAACTCTGGATGCAGAAGCAGCAGCCATTCCCAGATGTAGCACACCTATGTCACTTTTAAAGCCTGTTATATTAACTTTCATCACCTCTGGGCTGACCTCTGTCCACTGAGTAGAACACACACCAGGGATTTTCACTACAGCCTTGTACTTCATCCCTGGCCTCGTGTAATTTGGTTGGATGTAACAGAGAACCTGTTGGATTTGCAGAGACTCTGGCTGATGAGAATAGATGGTGAAAAAGGTGCAGGAATTTCTTTCTCAATGCCAACCACCACTGTTTGAAGGTGTAATTTGTGCTTCTGTCTGCACAAATCCATCTAGAGCTAGAGCATGATAGAACAAGTTGCCCTTTGGCATTCTTTAGCTTCTGTTCTTTGCTGCTAGGAGACAACTTTCAGGGCAAGGCAGCTGGATTTATACTCATGGAGAAAAGCTGGAGTGGAAAGAAGCAAAGTGACAACTGTGGTGCAAATTACAATAATTCTAATGGCTGAGGCAGCAGTTGGGTCTGCTCCTGCATGCCCAGACCATGGTGGGGAGATCCCACCCCTGCAACCTGGGGAGCTCAACCCCTCAAGCCCACACAGGGCAGGACAGGGCAGGCACATGTTTTAGTGTGTTTGTGCTTCAAAAGGATCCTCTGGTGCTATCCTGGCCTCCTAACAGGCCCAGCTCTTGCTTTGAATTATTAGAATCACGGAAACATAAAATCATTTCACTTGGAGAAGCCCTCTAAGATCATCAATTCCAACCATATCCCCAGAACTGCCAAAGCCACCACTGAACCCAAGTGATGTCCCCAAGTGATGCATCCACACAGCTTTTAATCCTTTTAGGGATGGTGACTCCACCATCTTGGCTTGATAACCATTTCAGTGAAGAAATTTTTTGTTGTATCTAACCTAAACCTCCTCTGGCACAATTTGTGGCAGTTTGTTCTTGTTCTGTCACTTGTTGCCTGAGAGAAGAGGCTGATCCCCTGCTGGCTACAACCTCCTGTCAGGGAGTTGTAGAGAGTGAGAAGATCCTTCCTGAGTCACCTGTTTTTCCAGGCTGGGCTCCCTCAGCTGCTCCTCACCCGATTTGTGCTCCAGACCCTGCCCCAGCTCTGTTGTCCTTCTCTGGACATGCAAACATCACTTGGTACTGCTCCTTACCAGACTAAAAAAAGGAGATCCAATTGAACCAATTTCTTGTTTGGATATCAATATTCATCTCTCTGGTGTCACCATGATACATCCAGCTTGCTTGAGAACTGACAGAACCCAACCAAGCAAAAAAATCAAAGGAGAAGTAGAAATAGTTATTTCCCCTCCTTAATTTTCATGGTGGAGTTTGCTGGATGTGGGGTTGATGGGATTGACAGGGTATTGCTCATTGTTTGGGAATGTCTTGAACAGTATAAACCACGTATGAGATCTTCAGGACGTATAAGACAGTGTAACTCCATCATCTGAAACTCTGCTATAGAATATTCTGGTTCTTATCAGTGCATACTTTTAACTAACTCACCAGCCAAATCTTGTGTCTTTCCCTAATTCATTCAAGGTGCACACTATAAATCACCCTTGATTCTGATCCATGAAAGAAAACTAACTTGACAAATGCCTTTCTGTATTAATTTTTGTCAAAACATTGTTTATGACAATGGGTAGGTTGCTGATAGCTCTGGCTATTGTTGCCCAGGACTCTGTGGGTTTGATGAGCACTCAGCTGCAGTCCATGTGGATGTCTTTCTTCAGCTCTTTGTTTCTCATGTTAAGACTTGTGTCTTAGAGTGAGGAACCTGATTTATTAAAAAACACCACATAATATAGTAAGACAGATGTCAGCAATGTTAAATACCTCCATACATTTTGCTTCTCTAGAGCAGATCAAATGTGCAATTATTTCAGGCATGATGAAGGCATGCTGCACTGAGGCAACATTTTAGTAACCTGATAACGTGAGCAGTCCTTGCCATGTGCTTACAGAAATGAGGCATTGTTGGATTGCACTGTCTCTCTCTCTCTCCTCCCACAATAAATAGTTCAACTTTATAGACAATTTCAGCCTAAATTAACAGTAGGTTTATGCCTGGTGGGTTGCAGGTGACAGCACCTGTATCTGACTGATCTTGTCCCTGACATGTTGGAGATGTGAAGGTCTGATATTGGCTGTGCTGTGCATGTGGCTGTTCACCTCCACAAGAATTTGAAGTAGAGCCTGTGGCCCTGCCTGGAGCTTTGCTTTAGAGAGATGAGGGATGCAGGCACTCAAAAGAGCCCTAAGGGATTTTTCTGCATCTATTTGTGCTTTCCTGCCCCTACAGAAGAATTTTTTCTTCTATTCCCAGGGTGTTGTCCACTGTATCTCTCTTTGCTTGTCTCCACCATGTCACTGCCAGGTTCTTGAAGCTCCTGGGGCACAATGCTGGGCTGGCAGCAGAGAGCCTGGGGAAAAACCCAGCCTGGAGCACAGCCTGGGGCTGCAGCTTTCCATTCCCAGGTTGTGGCTCAATGTGGAAAATGTGTGCTGCTCACTTGTCTTGCTCTCTCTGCCTGTAAATTAGTATTGCCAATTAGTGTCCAAAAATAGGTGGAGTGTCAAGGACTTCAAAGGTTGTAAACTATTACATATATAATTATTCAATATAATTCAGTCAGAATTAACATGAACCATCCTTGTATTAGTAAGCATTTGTTTTCCAAGACATAGGCTCACAATATTCTAATATTAATATTATTAGATTATTTGGATTATATTAATAATATTTAGATTGACTATTAGGAAAAAATTCTGCTCAGGGCAATTGTGGAGTCACCATCCCTTGAGGAATTTAAAACACACACAGATAGAGCCATGGTCTGGTGGGGAGCTGGCAGTGCTGGGTTAAGGGTTGGATTCAATGTTCTTAGAGGGCTTTTCTAACCTAAATGATTCTATGAATATATGGTAACACAAAGAGATATAGATAGATATAGATATATAGATAGATATAGATAGATATAGATATAGATATAGATATATATGCAGGTATTGCCATTCTGTTCCAAAGCACATGTCTGAGTTTCTTTCCCAGTGAAACACAAGGCATGTGGGGACAAGGAAGCAAAGGTGAAATGTTTCTATCAGGGCTGAGAAGTGCTCCTCAATCCTGCACTCTCAGTTTGTGGGGACAAAAATCACGCCATTTGATTCCTTAAAAAACATCCCACTGTGGATTTGTAAGGTTTTGAAATTGTTTAAACAGGGTGAAATTTGCATAATCAATGTAATAGCCTCAATAAACCGTTTGATCCCTTGGCATGGAGGAGTTACACCCACATGGGTTTGTCCCCATGAAGTGCAGTAGCTGCAGCTCCTCTGTGCAGCTCTGTGAGGAGGCACCAGCCAAGGAAAAACCTACAGAGGGTCAGCAGAGAGATGAGAGCCCCAGGGCTCAGTGGGTGCTGACAGCCATGATTTATCTCACTCTATTGTAGGGCGGGTGAAACTGGCCCCACACCTCTGTTTTCATGCCTCTAACACAACCTCATCCAGCTTTTGCATTTTGTCCCACTGCCAAGAGCTGTGCGAGCCCCTGCTGTGCCTCCCTGCCATTAATCACCAGAGCCTTTTCCTGGGCTGCCCTGTGCTTCCTTAGAGACTAAACCCTCCTTATCATTCCCATATAATCTTGTTCTGGCTTTAGACCTGCTTGCATGATCCACTTATCAGCCAATAAATCTGAGCAGGACCAAACCGTGGATAACGCTGGGTTTGCTGGTTCCTGGTATTGATTTCCTGGGCTTGGGCTGTGCCACTCAGGCAGTTCCTAAACAATCTGGTTTTGCACTGGTGCTCAAAGCAAACACCTCTCCCCAGTTCTCCCTGCTCTGAAGCTGGGTGAGGTTTATTCCCCAGCCAGTGCCACTTGTTCTCACCTTGAGTTATCTCCACGCTCCTTCACACGTTGTCCCATGGGTAACAAACCACTCTGCCCCGTCCCTGAGCCTGGGCATGGGCAGAGCAACCTGAATTCCACATCTGCATTTATGACCCTTCCCACTTTTCCTTGCCTTGATATATTTATTCAGGCTTTCAGGACAAAAGTAGGATTTTATGGGAAAGTTGAGTTTTTTCTATGGTTAAAAAATTCCAGGTTTGGGGGAGTTTCCATGACCTCGGTCAACATGCTCATGCTGAGGCATCAGAAAACTCCCTCCAAAACAATCAAAGCAGGAAAATTCAAGTCTGACAGTTTTCTATGAGTTGTAGGTGAGCCGGGAGCTGAGATTTAAGTGGCAGATGAAGGAGTTCATTGCAGTAGTTTTGAAATATGGACTCATAAATCTCCAATTTTCTACATGCACAGCCCGGCATGTTCCTGTATATTTATCCTGTTGAATGTTAAGTGGTTCAGTTTTCCTGTGGTTGCCTTGATTTTTTTTTCTCAGTGGAATTTAATTCAACATAAGCCCTACTACTTAGTCATTTTGTTCATATTTCTTCATTTAGATGCTTGTGCAGGGAAAGGTTAGGAGCAATCAGAAAATATTGGAAGCAAAATAAATGTTCTCTAATCTCTCTTCAAGCCCAGACTGAAATGTTATTAGTACTTCTGGGCTTGTCTGGATTAGTTTCTTAAGAAGCTGAAGCTGAACAGATCTAACTAGATTATTAATTTAGTAAAACATGGCCACTCCAGGGACAAAGCCAAATGAGTATTGTGTTGCTTTGTTTCTCTCATGTACTCACGGCTTCTGTGGTGGATTTGTCTTTCTTTAAAACAGAAAATTATGTGTGCAAAGGGATTGTGAACACTCATCTTCATCAGTGGGCACTACATGGCAGAGATGGGCGAAGGGCATCTTCAGCCTCTCCCCCTCCTCCTCACCATGCTCCTTGTGTTCGGGTTAAGAAATGTGGGCTGCAAACAGCTCGTGTCTTATTGCTTTTGCAACAATGTCAACCTGAATCTTAGCCTGTGGTGATGGATATTATTACCCTTTTCAACCAGAGTAATTCTTTCATTCCTGTGAAATCTGCTGTCTTATACTTTATCCAGTGAGGAGATACTGATACAGAAAACCAGGATGTTTTTCTGGGGTGTTTGAACATTACACAGAGAGAGTTGCTCCTCTGGACAGGGGAGACATCTGTGAGCAAGTCCAAAGGTTTCATGGTTGGGCACCTGGGCTTGAGATGCTGTGACATTCCCAAATCACCTGGGAGGAAGAGGGCTGAGCAGTACACAGGAGTACAGTACAGAATTGCCTCTTGTAATACAGGGGCACAGAACACACAAAATCCAGCTTGCTTTAAATGAAAAGATTTATTTCAACTTTGTACATGGTGCATACATAACTGAGAGAAGTTATGGGCACAGGGGTATAAATGGGCTGGAAATTAAGGTAGACTGACCTGTGAAAATGGGCTTATTGGTTACCAATGATGTTAGTCCTGATTAAAGCTCCAGAAAGTGCCCAGGGAGGGATATCTGCATGCTGGGACACTGTTGAACCGTGTTCTACCTGCCACTCCTCTCCCTTCCAGGTCAGCACTCTGCCTTGCTGTGCCTGATGCCCAGGGAGGGGGCAAAAGGACGGATTGCTCAGTGGGATCATGTGCAGTGATGAGCACTACTTACACCCCCGGGGTTTAAAGAGATGTTGTAGCCTCACCCATCACTTGAAGGAGGGCAGAGGAAACAGGGCATCACCCAGAGAAAGCAGGTGACGAGCAATGCCCCATGATGTCAGTTTCCTGAACCTGAGCTGTCTTTAAATTTAAAAAAAGCCCTTGTA
Organism: Pycnonotus jocosus; assembly: GCA_013400435.1. Lineage (NCBI taxonomy): Eukaryota > Metazoa > Chordata > Aves > Passeriformes > Pycnonotidae > Pycnonotus > Pycnonotus jocosus. The sequence goes on from VWYP01013104.1 coordinate 253,649, forward strand.
GCAGAGGCATTGAGAGATAGTAGTCAAATATTTAATAAACAAGGGAGGGATAGGATTAAATGGGTTTGGCTGCTGGTGGAGTCCATAAATAAGAGCAATCTGGCTCAATGGGCTCCCTCTTTCTGTAGGAGACAGGTGGGCAGCTCCTTCTCTGGCATCCTCGGTGCTGCTCCAGCATGGCCAGTGTCACCCAGAGTGCAAAGTGGCTCTGGTGTCCTCAGCCTAAGGAAAAGCAAACTGTGAGATGAGTTGGATCCTTCCCCCTATTCTCTGAGTGCAGTTGATTGCAGCATCTGGTTGTAAGTGTGAGAGTAATTCCTTGTGGGCTTTAGTATTGGTGGTAGGAAAAGGATTGTGTTTTGAGAGGTTTCCATAAGTGACACCTGCACTTCAACAGCTGAAGTGCCCTGAGGCAGCTCGTGTCTCATTACTGGAGGGGCTTTTTTAACCCTTTCCACAAGGCTGGCTCCTATGGCTGATGCATGATGGCAGTGTTTGGAACTGGGGCTGTTCTCAGGTGGGAATGAACAATGTCTTGTTTCTCTCCTTCCCTCCCAGATAACTCCTTTAGGATGGATCAGTTTTTGGAGGTGTCTCCCCTCGTTTCCTTTCTAAGGATTGTGCAGAGATAGCTCAACTGCCACCATGCTCTTGTGTGAAAAATCCTATCTTAGGATCCTCACAGAGCCAAAGTTCCCACTGAGCAACTACTCAGCCTGTATAAACAGGTTAAAATCTCAGGGGTTTGGGTCACTTAGCAGAAAAGAAAGCCTGCTTTCTTTAGCACTTAGTGACAAAATACTTTCACAATTGCAATGGATCTGCCAAAGAAAATAGGTTCAAGCTACTAAGGAAGAAATCAGAAATATCTTGCTGAGATCCAAATAGCAAAGCCTGGAAACATGAAGCAATTTGTCTCTTGTATGAGCGGTATCCAGAATCAGCAGCAATAAGTCTAAGCAAGTTTAAGCAAACAGTGAATTTTTCTTGGTTCTTTTTCTGTTTCCATATTTTTTGATAGGAAAATGGAGTTTACACATAATCCTGACACTGTTAGTTTTCTTCCAGCTGCTTTCTATTTGTGAAGGTGTGTGTGTCATATTTATCTTGTACTCTTTAAATAACCTCAATTTTATTAGTTACTCCTTATAACCTCTCTAAACAGAGCACTATTTTGGGAGGAACATGACAATTTTGCGAAAGAAAACATGAAGTGTTATATAAAATGTGAAAGGAAGGGAAGGCAATGATGATAAGTGGAGCTGAGCAGAGTGTTTCTGGATAGTTTTGTGAAGGAGAATGTCCCTTTGCAAAATCAATATTTGCAATGGGCAAATTTCAGTGCTGTGAAGTATTTTTAATTTCCTTTTGGAAAAATTAAATGGATTTCCTAGCCTTACCGGAAAGGCACTTCTCAATTCTTGTTCTGGCAGGAAGCAATGTAGATAAAAAGCTTCTAAGCAAGCATGTAAAAATACTAAAAAACCCTCACCCTAAGTGGTCCTAAAATTGAATTGGATTATTATATATTTTTTATTCATATTTTACTCCATGTCCTAGTGTAGGATGAATATTTTTTAAACATTACACATTTTTGTGGGAAAGGACTTCCATGCTCTTGTGTTAAAATAAACAAATAAAGATGCACACTAATTTCCTACTTTTAATAATACTACCTCTGTGTGGTAACAAGGTTGGATTACACACTGGTCTGTCTAAGCATTTAATCATCTGTACAGCTTTCAAAATACAAATGAACTCAAAAATCTTTCTGTGCTTAGAGCACCATGAATTGCTTACATGGCTAATTATGGTCCCAGTCAAATGCTTTTCTGGTTCAAACAAAAATTACTAACTTGATGTGTGGAAACAATGGTTTGTTGTTAGCTTCCCCCTCGTATTTCTGGGCATGGTAATGGGACATTGATACTATTTATGCAACAGAAAGATTATAGTCCAATTTAAGACCTTTTGGATTTGTTTTTTCCTTTGATTTCTGATCAGGCTTCCAGAAAAATACATTGACAATGCTGAAGGTGTTGCTGTGATTCATGCCTTTTCCTTCATATTTTCCAGTTTAAAAAAAAGTGCTTAATCCACTTAAGCCCCTTCCAAATTAATTGGCACATTTAGCAGCTTCCAGTAATAAATATTATTCCACCTGTTCCATTGTTTCCTGCTGAAAAGATGTTTTGATTTTAATTTGTTTCTGATGGTTCCCCTCAGCCTCTGTTTGGGGAAATGGTTCCCTTTTGATTTATTTTTTTTGGAGACCGAGCATGCCGGCAGCGTTTCCCTGCACTGGGGCTGCAGCTGCCTGAGCTGCATCCACAGGGATCTCCGGAAATGCATCCACAGAAAATGCTCCTTGATGGGATGGGATAGGGTCAGATGGTCTGGAGCACCTGTGGGAAGGGGCTGAGGGAGATGGGGTTATTCAGCCTTGAGAAAAGGATGGCTCAAGGGAGACCCCACTGCGCTCAGAACTGCCCCAAAGGAGGGCGTGGGAATTGGTCTCTCCTCCCAGGCAACCAGAGACAGGACAAGGGGAAACGGCCTCAAGTAGCATCAGGGGAGGTTCAGGTTGGATATTGGGAAATATTTCTTCACTGAAAGAGTGGTTAAACACTGGAAGAGGCTGCTCAGGGTAGTGGTGAAACCACCATCCCTGGAAGTGTTAAAAAAAAAAAGAGTAAATGTGGCACTTTGCAGTATGGGGGGTATTCAGTCAAAGGTTGGATTTAATGATCTTGGAGGTGTTTTCCAATCTTAATGATTCCGTGATCCTTTGAGTTTTTGTAGGCAACAGCAGAGCTGAGGGTTGTCATCAAAACCTGGTGATTTTGGAGCAAAGCAGTTCTATTTGCACATGGTAATTTTCTGAACTTGTATGTGGCTCTGCTCACCTTCCATGCATTCCTAATTTCTGGGTTGGAGTATGGCAAACATCTGCCACTCTGCTTGTGAAATATTCCCAACTTTTCATTAAATGACAGCCACAAGGTATTGCTGAGTGTTTTCCTTGTTAAAATATTGCATGGATGACAGCAGGATGTGCTGTCCCTCCCTGGTCACTGTGGGGTTTCTGATGGGATGGAGGCACGCTCATAAATCCAGTAATTGGTGGGCACATTTCTGGTGTTGAGGATCACCACAAATCTCTCCACAGAGAAAAACAAATCACTGGTTGGACAGAGCTTTTAGTTCTGACAGCTGGGGTTTGATTACCTGAAGCTATTCTTGAGCTCTATTTTCCTTATTCACACAAGCATGGAGCAATAAGAAAGTGACTTTGTAAGGATCTTCCTCCATCTGAAAGTTCTGCTGCAAACTTGAGTTACATATTGATTAACTGTGCTTCTGATTGATTTTATTTTACTGCTTTGGATCCCAGGGCTTTTCTCAACTTGCCTCTGGAGAACTCAGAGCTAGAGTAAAACACTTTCTTTTATGGATGGTTTCCTCCTTCCGTGTTAACATTTAATTGTATTTCCCATGAACACACCTTACTGTGGAGTTTATTTTCATCTCAGGATTTCTTGTGAAATTGTGGATTGCTGAGAATTGAGATTTCTTGTGAAATTGAGATTGCTTGGGATGTTGCAGGTTGGGAAGGTCCCCTCACTTTGCTGAGCATGGGATGTTCAAGTACCAAGGCAGGCAAATATTTGCTCCCTGAACCAGGAGGAATCTTCCACCCACCTTGGGCTCCGAGTCTGAACACTGCAGTTGTCACTTTTGATTTATTTTAAGTCAATTCCTGCTGGTGGTGACAGGTGACTTTGGGTGATCTGTGTGCTTAATATAACAAGCAGAATCCATAGGGAATGTTTTTCTTGAGTTATAGATTGATTAGTGACTCCTATGTCATATGGTGCACAACTGGTATATAGATCTGAGCTAAACCACACACACACATGTATTATCAGCAATCCATTTCTAAGAATTTGCTCATATTATCTTTTCCCTTTACCACATACCACACAGCTTAAGCTATCAACATGGAAAAAAAATAAAAAGGAAGAAAAATTGAAGCATCTATTGAGGCTGTTTTGGGGTTTTTTTTCTGTGATCTTTACAAGAAATTAAAAGATAGATATGGGAAAATGAATTGTGAATTACAGACTCCTACTCACCTGGATGACTGTTCAGCCAAAGCTGTGTGGCTGTCAGGGCTGTGCAGATGATGCCCTTGTGCATCTCCACGAGCAGCTGCACTGTCCCTGCTGGCTGCTCTTCATCCTCCCGTGGTCCAGGGGTGGACATTGTGTTACAGAGGTGCAGTGTTAGCCTTTCCCACTGAACATCTGGTCCTGCTTGCTATTCCTAACCTCCATCCAAATTTTGCAAATGTCCTTAAGTATTTTGGAGAGCTCATGGCTGTGCAGGAGGAGAAGCACCTTGATGAATGACACCACGTGCAGTGGAGCAGAGGAAATGGCCATGGATGAGGAGAGCTCCAGTGGGGAGGACAGAAGCAATCCGGATGAGGACTGGGAGTAGTGGGATGCCTGCAGATGGGCCAGCCCCTGCTGAACACTGGGATAGCCCACTGCCCATGGAGAGCTGGGAGAGGTTTCTAGGACAACCGATGGGCTTTGGGAACAGGGGAAGAATGGAGCCAAATCTTAAAGTCAGATGAGGAGAAAATGAGTAACATCTGCTGAGACGTGTGAAAGAGCCATTTGTGCTCACTGCAACCCGAAGCCTTTCCCCAGCAGCCACGGCAGCGTGGGCCAGCTCGCTGTCCCCCACACAGGCTGGCTGGCTCAGGGCTCGTTAGGGATGATTGATGTGCTCATTACAGCCCCAGCTCTGGACACTGCCCTGTGCCTCACTGATGTGTCCCCCAAAGCCTCAGCACCCGCACAGGGGCATCACTTCCCCTCTGTGTATTCACAGAGAAAAGCCTCTGTCCTGTTCCTGAGGCTGCAGAGGGGTGAGGTCCTGGGGATGCTGCTGCAATTATTAGTTATATTAATGGCTCATAAATAACAGGTTACTGCCAATCTTTCTCTATTGACACCGTGGGTGCACAAAGCTGCACATCCTCTGCCTCTCCCTGGCCCCTCTCCCTGCTGATGTAAGGGTAAATTTCCCTTTGCCTCTGATGGGGCAAACAACCCTCCCTGCTTCTCTAGCTGGTCCCTCTGCTATTTTAACAGATCAGCTTTTTTGCCTCTAATGAGGCTATTTTCTGCAGTGCAGAGTGTGGTTGGAAATGCTGGAGCTGGAGGTAGGGAACAGTCCAGAAGGGTTGCACCTGTGCTTGCTAATCAGCGGCCGCTTCAGCGAGCTGAAATTAGGAAAGCACACAAAAGAGCGAGCAATTTCGAAAATGAGGATGAACATCCCGAAATTTTAAAGAACAATTATGTTTTCACAGCTGTGCTGGTTGCCCCAAATGCATAGAAATCAAGTCAAAAACCAAACCCCTTTAATTCAAATAAAATTAACCTTCATAGTTAAGCTCAATGAGAAGTAAACTTACTTTCCCTCCAAATGAATAATATAGTCTTGAAAATCCTTGCAGCAAGTTATGCTGTAATTACGTTCTTTGAATTAAAGTTTGTCAGTCCAAGCAAAATAAATAGAAACACGGGCAGGGCAATAGATATATCATACTTGGAGTAAACTTTGGCCCTGGTAGGTTGTTTTCATGCTAAAGCTATGCCAAAGTTAATCTACTGTAATTGTGTCTATTACCAGATTCTAGAATAAATAAAGGAGACAACCTGAGAGCTGTTGATATAATTCTTTCATTAACATCTTTCTGCCACCATGGAAGGACTTGGCCTGATCTCATTTGTCAGGAATCAGGCCAAGAGTTACTGAATTACCCAGCAACTGTACATTTTGCTTTGAAGGCACTCACTGAATGTGTGTGGCTCCCACTCTGCCCCTGCTACTGAAGGTCTGTGGGAAGGGGAACACAAGAGCCCTTCCCTTCTATCTGTGAGGAGCATTTGAGGTGGTCAGTGGGTGCTGATGGGTCACAGCACGGGTCACACATCCCAGGTGGGGTGGGGATAAAGCTCTGAGTTTGTTCTGAGGGGATTACAGGGGGCTGGGGTGGTCCCCAGGAGTTAGGCTGAGCAGTGGTATCCAGTGGATGCAATCCCTCTGCACCAAAGTTTGGCTTAGGCTGGGAGCAAAGTTTAATTTGAGCTCTTTCCTTACTGTAAGGCCATTCTTTGGCTAGCAGTGCTGAGGATGAGTGTGTATTTCTGATAAAAAAACACCCTACACAGTGATGCAAGGAGAGAGGGAGCTGTTATTACACAGGTGGGAATTAATCCCATGGGTTTAGCCTTCAAGCATGCTTTTAAGGGACTCCCTTTCCTTCCAGTTCTGCCCTGCCTGCCTCTGACAGAAAGGAGTCAGTCTGTGCCTTGCTCCCATCCTGTTCAGTGCCTCCTTGGGTCCCTTTCTCTGGGACATCCTCTGAAGACAGGCTTTTTGGTTGTCTTTAAGAACCATCAGCTTCTTTTTCTCTTTTGCTACCTTTCTGTGGGCTCCTGCTGTTCCTTTCTTTCCTCCATGCTGCTTTTGGATGCTCACAGGTTTTCTCTGAACAAATCTGCCAGATCCCACACTGGCAGCAGGGTTAGGAAGGCTAACTCTGGTGATACCTCAGATTGGAGGTATTACTCTGAGGGTCTCAAGGGCTTTCCAAAGCATGACCTAATCCTGTGCCAGTCAGTATACAGCACTGTTTGGGGGTGTCTCAAAATGAAGCTTGCTTTAAGTTCATGCAGTTTAAAAAGATGCTGGGGAACAGGATGAATGGAGCTCTCTGCAATCTACACGTGTCACTAATGTAACAGAAGTTGAGAAAGAAATAGTTTCACCCACATTCCTAAAGTTATTAAGCAGCAAAAGTGAAAAAAGTCTTCCCCTATGTTTGATACAGTTGTCCCTAAGTGACTATTACTTCTTTCTTTGCATCCAAAATAGGAAATTATCAAGATTATGAAATGCGAAGGAAATAGAGAAAGCAAGTAGGTAGGACAGGGTACTGAGGAAAGGTTAAATCCTTTAGCAAACCTTGTCTCCTTACATATAATGTGAAATATTCCAGATTTGATCATCTGCAGCTTATTTTGTGTTCTTTACAGTTCATTGTTTTCTCCATTGGAAAAAAAGTTTAATTTTTTTCAGCCAGCCTCTATGTGAGATCAGATGTTCATCAGTGTTCTCCCCTCTCCTTCCAAGGACTGAGTTCATTAAGCTGTTTCCTGGGAACTGTGTTCAGGGCAGACCCATGCATCAAAGGGCACTGTGCACTCATGAATGAAGGGTTAAAAAATATTCCCCTCTCCATTAATTTTGTATGTATTAAAGTCTAATTTCTTGATTCAGCTCATTCTCCAGGGCATTGTCCAGGACACCCTGGCTGTGATAGTGGGCATATCTCCATCCCCCAAGAACATGCTGCTTCATCCCCTTTCTTTGGCATGCACCCATGCTGTTTGCTTGGGCAGGTAAAGCTGGGATCTGCTAAAGCATCTTGCTGGACAAAAGATGAAAAATATTGATAGTTCAAGGAACAATTGTCCATCTGTGTGTTGATCACTAATCCTTAGCCTGCCTCAGTTGGTTGATGGATGGCAGGCTGATTATATCTTCTGCCCAGTCTCTTCTCCTTCAGGATCCTGGAAAAAAATCCCAACACAAATTTACAAAGCTCTCTATCTCACCAATAGACTGAGAAAAAGGGAGAGAAACCAACAGAGCCCACAGATACCAGGAAAGATTTGTTCTTGACTCAGTCATTGGGGTGGTCCCATTTCCTGCCATCCCACTGACTGACCTCCAGCTCTGTTACCAATCTGGAATCAGAAGCTGGGTCCTCAGGCTTTCTCCTCCTGCCCTGCAGCAAAGGAAGGGAGGCAGCTTCAGCCAAAATGCCTTGGCCTGAGGGAGAGCTCAGGCACAAACCAGAGGGAACAGGATCCTGAGGAGCTGTGTTTACCCCAGCAGTTGGCTCCAGCAGCCAGGCCGTGCAATGCACATGGAAAATATGCAAGCTGGGAAGTGTCTGCTGGCTCTGGCTCCTTTTATGCTCCAGACAATTATTTTCTGCATAAGCACCTCATGAAAATACCAGAAAGGGTTTGGTGCAGCCAACGAAGATCTTTTGGTCTGCTCTAAAGGATTGTGAATTGTGATGTGAGTGTAGTATAGACCAAAGGATGAGACTGGGTGAAGCTGGAGCTGTGCAGTCACATTTTGACTTAATATATGTACTGGGAGCCTTTAGTGCATTTTCTTGGCCATCACTGGGAATGGACCATGAGAGCTTGTTTTTGCTGCTAGCAATGATGTGGAATCTTTGAGTTCAGGAGGCTCAAACTGTCTGACTGTAACTTAACCCAGGATTTGTCACTTCAAGAACAGATTTTCAGCTAACAAATGCTACATATGCACTTTAAAATTCCTTAATTTTGATTGCTTTACTGTACAGTAACAACGTTTTTGTGCCTGTTTTCCTATATAAATATTTATTAAAAAGTTGGTGGCTACTGGTTGAATGTGAGTGTTTGTTGTTCCCAGCATTTTTGGACATGATCTACCAAAAATGTACATGTGGTTCTAATACACAGTAACTTTCTACTGCTGGAAGGCCTTGGATTAAGATCAGCTCCAAGAATTGCTTCTACAAGAAGAGTTGGATGGGCTTTTGTGTGCAGAAGGTTGCTAATCAGAGGCTGTTTTGATAAAGGTGCTTGTGAACAGGAATATGGAATGGTTTGGGTTGGAAAAGACATTGAAGATCATCTAGTTCCATCCCCCTGAGAGACTGCACATGGGGACATGATTGTAATGATTTCAGATTTACTGGAGAATGTTCCCTTACTGAGNTTTTGATTGCTTTACTGTACAGTAACAACGTTTTTGTGCCTGTTTTCCTATATAAATATTTATTAAAAAGTTGGTGGCTACTGGTTGAATGTGAGTGTTTGTTGTTCCCAGCATTTTTGGACATGATCTACCAAAAATGTACATGTGGTTCTAATACACAGTAACTTTCTACTGCTGGAAGGCCTTGGATTAAGATCAGCTCCAAGAATTGCTTCTACAAGAAGAGTTGGATGGGCTTTTGTGTGCAGAAGGTTGCTAATCAGAGGCTGTTTTGATAAAGGTGCTTGTGAACAGGAATATGGAATGGTTTGGGTTGGAAAAGACATTGAAGATCATCTAGTTCCATCCCCCTGAGAGACTGCACATGGGGACATGATTGTAATGATTTCAGATTTACTGGAGAATGTTCCCTTACTGAGTGTAGCATATACATATATACATATATATATATATATATGTGTATGTATATAAATACACCAAATTTTCTGTAGATTTTGAAGAGGTCTGTGTCTGCCTCTCCATTCCCTGCCTGCCAAAGCTTTGTGCATCAGTGTTTTTCCTTTATGCAAACTGGATGAGCAGAAGTTGTGTGTGAAATGAATCAGCAGTAGCCAGCAATGTGTGTGGGCTATGTGGCAAAATGCTGGATGCCAGATGAGGTGAAACAGAGACTCTCAATTCTCCTCAAGCACCAAAGAAAAGGGAAGGTGCCATCATCCTTCAGGAGTATGAGCAACCTCCCTCTGTAAAACCAGTTTACTTGAAAAGCAAATAATTATAATTTAACAAATTGCATTCTGCCGGGAAACAAAATAAAGAATTTTCCTGGATTTGCTAGCGAGAAAATGAGTATAACTTATTTTAATCTTTACCAGATTTCCCAAGTTCTGGAAGAAGAGAGTGGAGCCTGCTGTGCAGAGGCTGGTGAGGGGCCTGGGGAGATGAAGGCATGTTGGCAGCTCACTGCCAGGCTGCTGACAGTGAGTGATGGATTGTGGTGCCACCAGACCAGCCTGGCCCAGCCCTCTGCTACTGTGCAGGGTAGGAGATAAAATGGAGAGCATCCTAAGCCAGGCTTGAGTATTGGCAGCAAACATAATGTTCAACTCTTTTTTTCCCCTCTGTTTAGTGGGAAAGTTACAGTCTGAACTTTCTAACAGCATTAACCCTCCCCGGGCGCTTTGCAGGATGACAAAGTTTGGCAGTGTTGGAGAATTTGTGCTTTAAGACTGTGTGGCCTCACTTGAGGCATTTGAAGTCCTGGGAGCCTGGCAAAGCTGTCTGGTTACACCCCCAGCATTCAGCTTCTGAGAAAGCCTGGAGAAGGGCAGAAGTCTGCAATATATGGAAGTGCAGTGTTTGCATCACATCCAAAAAAAGGGTGAAAAGGGCCCACAACCCAAGGTAAAACATGGCTTTAATCTCTCTGCTGTCACAGATAAAACCCCTTGTTATGTTCAAAGTAAACCAATTCATGTCTAGTGCATTTGTTCCTCCTTCCCCACACCTACACTCAGTTGCTTTTTACAACTGCAGCTTCAGGACACTGTAACATGTGTGACATCCTACTCACATGGCACCTCCTCAGCCCTCCTTTCAGGCTGTGACAGACACAATCCTGCCAGGTAATGAATTACGCTGTGTATAGAAGCAGCTCCTGCAGTTTCCATAACTCGTTTGGGCTTGTTCTGATTGTCCACAGCCTCTCCTCTACGTTGGCACACATGGAAAATACCTGTTGTGTTTTACAAGGAGCATCTGGAGACAAGAAATGAGCAGTGTGGAGATGGGAATTAATACATCATGTGTAAACTGGTCTTTTTTGCTTTCTTTGGAAGGTACCAAAAAAGTACCCTTGACAACAGATGGAAAATGAGTGCCAGCATTACCAGGGGCTCCAGTGAAGGTCATGGCCCATTGCACAGGAAGGATGAGTTCACTTCCAGAAGAACTTACAGTCTAATTTAAACCAGAAAACAGAAGGAAGGTAGACGAGGAGGAGGAGTGTGGGGGAAGAAGAGATAATGCCTCCAGGAAAGTCATTAAGGAACACATGCCTTCCTGACTTCATGTCTTTTAAAAGTATATTTTCTCCCTCCTTTTGGGCTTTGAACCTTCCCAAGTTTATTTAAGCTATTGCAAACTTGCTGACTTAAGGAGCAAATAAGCCTTAGGGATCAAAGCAGCTGGTATTGTTGGAGGTATTGAGGGTGAAATAACACATTGGCAGAAGGAGAGCTGAGAATAAAAAGAGAAAGAAAACCCAGCTTGATTATTTTGTTCTGTTTTGCTTTTAGCCTCCATCCTAGCTTGATCCTTTTCATTTGAACAGGTATTAATTTCCTTTGTGTTTATTCCAACAGCATAAATATTTAACAGTCCTAGATTACAGTGTTGAAACATGAGATTAATTCCAACCTTAAAGATTTGTCTCTTCGTCACATTTGGATGACTCCTACATTACAGGGAGGAACATCTCCCATCTCTCCCATCTCAACCTCTATTTTGAGTTCATTTTCTTTTTCTGGTCTTGTCTGAGGCTCAGAAGGCATAAACACCTCGCCCCCTCCCAGTCATTCCCTTGCTATTTTATGGTGACATGCTGTGACAGAGCAGCAGCTCTGGGTTATCAGGGGGACTGGGGCATGCAGGTTCATGAGCCTGGATGCTCCTTCCCACCTCCAGCAAGCAGGCTCTGGGCTTGGGAGCTGTGCAGAGCATTAGGCGTGGAAAAACCCATGCAAATGTGGGAAATGTGGGTTATGTGTGCAAAATGAGAGGGTCGGTGCAGATATGGTGAAGTTACTTGCACTAGTTTTTGTTGTGCAAGTAGACAGATATTTCCCCTCTCAATTGCTTTCAGTCTTAAATAAGAGAGAAATACAGAGTAAGGAGCTTTGGCCACTGATTTTCAGGGTGCTAAAGTGAAAAGTATTGGAGATTGCAGTACTTAGATTTCTGAAAATCAGGCCATGCCTTTAAAAGCCCATATATCAATTTAGACGCCTAATTTCAAGCCCACAAAGTGGTGGGAAAAAAATGAAGGGACTTAATTATGATGATGTCAAATGGCATAAGAGTTGGTAAAATTGGAGATTGAAGCCAAAACCTGTGAGACAGCAGATCCAGTCTCTTCTCTGGGGACAATGCAGGTTTACCAAGGCAATCAGCAATGCTATGAGAGAGGCCATCTCCAAGGTTTGAACAAGGCTCTCCCACCTCTCAGTGGATCAGAGAATAATGAAAAACAGTCAAAATTCAGACACCCAGACAGCCACATCCACTGCCCATGGACAGAGCAACACAGCTCAGCCACAGCTCACAGCAACAGAGCTCCGTCTGACATGGAGCTGACAGAAATTAAGAGGATTAATTAATTAAACACATCAAAATGTAGAACAACAAAAAGCACTTCAGACAAAATGCAAAGCGAGTGATGATCTAAAGAAGAGACTCACACTGACTCCTAAGCTCAGCCCATGGAAACAGCAGGTTTTGCAGGACTTTAGAACCCGTGTAATTAGGTGGTTTTGCTGAACATGACAGCTCAAGTGATGTCAGAGCCCACCAGGATCCCCAGCTTGTCTTTTAAATCCATCTCTACCCTGGGAATGAGAGCTGCAAAAGGAGCTTAAAATATTCATTACCAAAACTCATAATTCTAGCCCCAAAGTGTTCATGGTGATTTTCTCTGTTGGTTTCACTGGGGTTTGGGAAGTTGCCAGCTGAATTATGTGATAAGCCACAGCCAGTCACCATTGACAGAGGAGCCACAAATGAAAGTGTAAAGGGCTGTCCATTTTCCTCATCCTTCAGCCAAAAAAAGGCCTTCAAAACTTATGTGCTCTGCTCTAAAATCCTTTCAATCCAATAACATTTAAATCTGTGTCTCACAAGTGTGATTTCATAGCATTAATATGACACTGCCATTAGCATGGGGAAGTGTATGTGACATTCCAGTGCACGTATTTATAGCAAAAATGGGACAGATTCACAGCTTCTGTAAATCACTGAGTGCCTTTTTATGGGTCTCCTCTGATTTATGCAACCTGAGATTTTGAGGCAAACTCAGTAGCCTGTTCTACAGCCACTTTAAAAAATTATTATATCAAAGTAGATTCTCTAGAGAGTCAGAGAGAAGATATAGCAACTTTTTTTGGCTGAAAAATCTAAAACATTGCTGAAAAAAATGTTTCCAGACATTTCAAATTGTTAGGCTTTTTTTCCCCCTTTGCAAAGAGAAGGAAAAAGAATAATTTATTTATTTTACTTAAACTGTAAACTATTTATTCTAGGAAATGCTGAAAAAATACATAGGCAATTTTGGAAATACTCATGCTTCTTTTTAGAAATACTGCCAAGTGAATATGTGGTTAATGTGTTATTTAAATGTATTAATCTAATTTTGAGGACTGTTTTAGAAAAGTCTGAGGAAAAATCTCCCCCCTGCTAATGTGAAGATATTTGCTGGCTGTTTCAGATCACTTTGGGTTGAATTCTGTACATGTTTGTTGTTTGGATTTACTTGGTGTTTTAATTGATTCATCTCACCTCAAAGAGGCTGAAAGTGCAGTTTTCAGCAAATTCATTTCATTGTGTTTCAAAAGACAGGGCATTAATTACTTTCATAATTAGAAAAAGAAGTGTGTGGGGAGTAAATATGCCTTCACCTCTTTTGGATGCTTAAAAATATCTTCTTTTAAAGGTGTTGGCACAGCTCAGAGCTGTCAGGGATGCGACTGAGCAGTTCCCTGCATCCCTGGGATCCCTGATCCTGACAGGAGCGACGCTGCTGCATCACACACGGCTTCACCAGGGTGCAGCCTCAGCATGTGGGAATTGCAATTGGTTTTTTAAAAATCCAGGCATTCATGGCAGCATGAAGAAGCCTTTTGAGGGTGAGATAGCCCAGGGGATTGATTTAGTCACATCAGTGTGTTCTGCAAATACGTGTTTGCCTTAGTCTAGAAATAAAGGCAGTAGGACCCAGGATCCATGAATTTCTCTTTTGTCCCAGTAGCAAAACAAATCATAAATATTAGAGATTGAGGAGTCTTGCCCTAACTGTCATAAGATGGGCTTAATAACTGTGAATGTAAAGGAAGAGGCTGGTTGTCTTTTGATTTTGAGCCATCAGGCTCAGGAAGTCTAGATTTCCACTGTACAACCAAAGGGGTTTGAGAACACAGGATCTTGTGTAATCTCATTACTCCAGACTGAAAAATTAAAATTAACTGTAATTGATTGCAATTCAACCAGGATTCAATTGAAGCAATGAAGCTTCCTATGACTAAGGAGCATTTTCTGGAATTGCTTAAAGTGCTCGTGGTTGGACTCCTTTCCATCTTTCCGACAGGGACAAATGCAAGAAGCAAACCAATCCCAGTTTTCATTTCTGTCATTTAGGATAAAAACATCACAGGCACATGACACGGCTTTGGTGGCAGGTCAAAACATCTTGTGGTCCATCCAGGGGGGAATCAGCAGAGGGTGATGGAACAAAGAGAGCTTGAACCTCTGAATTTGGGCTCAACCTTTCTAGACAAATGTGGGAGAAATTTCACCTTTAACCAATCCCAACCTGAGCCACTCTCTGTGCTGTGAGAGGAAAGGAGCCTGCCCAACCCTTGGCTTCCTCCTTGCCTGAAGCATGGCCTGGGCTTGACTAGAGGAGCTATTGGCAATTTCTGTTCTGGTCATTTACTCCTCTTTGCAGTCTGACTCCACAGCACAGATGCTAAGGCACAGCTGTTTACCATTTTTTACTGGTCAATCATGTGAATTGTCCCCTGGTAGGTTGCCTTTTTTTGTTTGTTTGTTTNCTGAGAAAAGACATGGAACGCTCCAGCAGAAAGATGCATGTGTCAGCTGTGGATTCCTCCCTGTCACCTTCACAGTGCTGCAAACATGGGCTTCTCTTCTCTGCTCTGTGTCCCTCTGCTCTGTCCCACGTCCCCTCCTGGATCTGCCCCAGCCTGGTTCCTCCCCTGGGCTCACCCTGCTCCTGCACAGGTACTGAATTCAGCTCAGCATCTCCTGCTGCCCATGCTGAAGCCAGAGAGCACTGTCAGAGCACGAGAGGTGGGAGGGGGAGTTTCTCCAGGCTTTGGGGACCATTTGGGAATCATCATTTTCCAGGAAATATGTTTCAAATGTGGTCCTTCCTCCTCTGGCAGCCGGGGCTGCCGGCTCCCTGGAGCCCTGGGGAGATCCTGGTGCCTCTTAGACGGGACAAGGGGGCTGTGTTGTGGGTTAAGGACTAAGCCAATTAACCCTGGTCATTAGGAGACATCACGGTCCTGGCAGGGGTTCCTGTGCTTGAGCTCCACACGTTTCCCAGATCCCTTTGATATGGGCAGGCTGCAGTGTCCTCCTTTCCCACAGCTTTCCCTGTCGGATTTTGGGATGCATGCCCTAGAAATGGAGCTGCAGGAACAGCACTGCCTCTCCCCTACACCCAGCCCTGCAGGAACACCTTCCACTAAAGCACAGCCCAAACCCCACCCAAGCTGGCCTTGCACAGTCTCAGGGATGGGGCAGCCACAGCTTCTCTGATTAACATGGGCCAGAGCCTCTCCACCCTCAGAGGGAAGAATTTCCTCCTAACATCTAATCTAAATCTCTCCTCTTGTAGCTTAAAACTGTTCCCTCTTGTCCTATCACTATTTGACTGTGTAAATAAGGCTCATTCATGCAAAAAATTCTTCTTTCTCCTACAATTCAGCTACAGAAGATCAGATTTACATCAGCTTGACAGAGAGAAGAAATTTGGCTGCTGTTCTCCATAACACATCTGCATAATATAATATAATATAATATATACCTGAGATTTCTATGGAGGTTGATGCAATTTTATATAAGCCTCTGATAGCAGCCACACACACACAAAAAAGAGAAATGTTTTGAAAGGTTTTTTTTGCTGTCCTCTTTTTCTTGCACCCCTTAAGTGAAAACGAGCAGATAAAATCAAACAGATGATGTTTGCTCAGTCTTCCTGAAGCTGGGAGTGGGTCTGGGCAGTGAAGATTATCTCCAGATCCTGAGTGCTCTAATGGCTTGCAGGGATGTTGGCCATGGAAGCTGCTTCTGTGGCTGTACTGAGAGCGGCTGCCTTCAAAGCAGGGCTGGGGATTGGTTCCTATTCCATATAAATTAATTTCTCCCTCCACAGTGGGGCTCTGTGCGAGTGCAGAAGGGTTCATGACGTGGTGAGGGTTCACTGAAATGGATGAAAGGAGACTATGAGCAAATTTCTGGATTCTACTGGGGCATGTCCTCACGATTCCTCATTTCCTACTATTTTAACAGGTTCCCAAACATTTACTCATCTATAGAGTGTCAATCTCCTGTTGCCAGCTTTTCAAGTGTTTGTAACTGCAATGTTTGTAAACTGCCTCTCTTAAGCAATGACAGACTTGACCAAAAAGTGATTTAAAAATAATTTCTTCATTAAAAAAATATTGTGTCAGACAGATGATAAACAGCTGGTAAGTGAGGTTTACCAAGTCTTTGGTAAACCCAAGTCTGATTTACCAGTAACAAATAAAATAGTACCAGTAATTGTGTTACAATGCTGGGGTTGACCAGAGCACCAAGATAAGGGTTAAGATGTTAGATAATTTTTTAAGGAGTAAATGGGATTTTCCTTTCTGTTCCATGAGGAAGGTGAGGATGGGATTTAGGAGAGTTAATTATTTCATTTAAATGAAAGGAGACAAGAAGTCCTGGCTGCTACATCAGGCTTCCCATATCTGCCTCTGCTTCTCTTGATTGCTTTTGCTCCCCACAACTCTCTCTTGTGAGGCTGAGGCAAATTTGGGCAACCTTACGGTGCCTAAATGTGACACCAGTGATGCACACATTGTAGTCACAAGGGTCAAACCCATCCAGGGCTGTCCAAGGCATTTATTCTACATCTTAAAACTTCTCTGTAGAACAGCTGGAAGTTTCTGTCCCTGCTCAGCTCAGCTGGGTCCCCAGTGAGAGCTCAGCCAGCCTCCCCTCTACAGCAGCTCCTCTGTGTGTCCTTCCTCCTGACTGAGTAGTCCTGGGTGGTGCTCAACCCCTCTGTGTGTCCCCATGGTTACAGATGAGCCTCTTTGTTCAGTCTTGGGTAATTTTCCACTTTCCAGACCCTACTCCATGCAATAAATTAAGTCAGTGTGGCTTCCAAGCTCAGCCCCTGGTTGGCGAAGGGACTGAGTTAGTGCATCCTGCTCCCAGCCCCTACCAGGGCTGAGAGTCTCCTCCACTGTGGGGGATCTGCATGCCCACACCAGGAACCTGCCACGCTTCCTTCTGTGAAAAACACAACCAGAAATCCTTGTACGTGCCCCCAGTTCACTGATTTTCACACCAGTTTGTCTTTTCCTTTTAAGCCAGGAACGTCAGACATCCCGAATGTGGCAGTGCCAAATGCCAAGAAATTAAAAAGTCACTCTCTGTTATGTGCAGTGCCTTATAGCAAAGAAGTTCTAATAGTATCAACCATTCAGCTCTTACTCCTTTGTTTTTCACACTATTTTAGTTCTAATCTCCAGTCCAAAATCCCTGCCTAAGTTGCCTACTCCAAACTGGCTGGAAATTTCAGGAATTGCAGAAACCACCAAGTTGTCCCACTGAATACAGGGCATGTTCCTGGGAAGAGCAAAACAGGGAAACACTGTGGACACACAAAGGAAGAAAAATCCTGGGAAAAATTATGTCAGTGAGCAAATCTTCTGGTATCCATTAAAAGGTAATAATTCTAACCAAAGGAAGGGGGATTTTCCTGATGTGAAATGAAATAAACATCCAGAAATGATTTGTGCTTGTGTTCAAATTTAAATTTAGAATTTTATTGAGCACGTTGTTCAAAGGCCCTTTTCTTCCCAGGGTAGTTTGGCTGTAATCTTCTCTTGAGAAAGAAAAACCCTGCACAGAGCACACCCTCACTTTGCTCAGCCCTCACCATGCACAAACCACCACGCTGGGATAGGAGGCAGCAGACCTTTCCCTTTTTGAATTACTGCTGTGGTCCTGGAAGATGCACAGCAACTCAGAGTTGAATTTGAGGATTTCTGTGCTAGTTTGTGCTGAAAATAAATATGGATAGGCATGGGACAGGTAAGAGGTGAGGGAGATCCCTGCCTGATGCCCTGCCACGGAGCTGGGGGATTTCCAGGTTGGAGGGTGCTCAGTATTCAACTTTCAGATCAGTTTTCTATTGGAGATGATGCTTCATCTCTCCCAACTTTGTCATTTTGAGGCTGGTTTAAGTCATCAGAACGTGTGTAAGTTCCCAAACTGCATCACAGCAGCAGCAGAGCTGGGCTGACACCAGCCTGCCCTGCCCTGGCTCTGGGGTGCTCAGGCTGTCGCTGCTCTTTGATGAGGTTGTCCCTGTCTAAACCATACTCTTGCAAATTAAGTGCCCAAGGGGTTTTCGTTTAAGTCAAAATCCAAAAACTTCTGTGACCTACTCCTCTTAGGAGATCAGGTATCAAACAAAGCTGTTTGTATGGCAGCACTTAGGTTGGATACAGGTTTTTGAAATTGCTGCAGCATTTTTTGTGCAATTATAGTCAAGAAACTATTACAAAGCAGTTATTTATGAAAGGCAAGCTGGCTCAGTGCTGAGGCTTTTTATTTCACTCACTTCTTGATTAAAAAAGGGACTTCTGTGCATCTTGAAATACTTTCCTGAGTAGAGAGGAGCTTATACTGAAATGTGGGCGCTGTGCTCCAAAGTAGTAGGGCTGAGGTCCATGCAATCAAAAAAAAAAAATTGTTTGTTAAAGTGTTTGTGTTTGCTGAGCACAATGAAGACTCTGTGCTCTTATTAAAGTCACAAAAATAACCATTAATTTTATCCTGGCCCCACTCCAACAGTGAAAATCAACTCAAGTCTGTGTCATTAACTCAATGTAGCATTTGAGTAATTGCTGGGATCTCAGGTGCTTTTTTTCCTATCCCACAGGAGTTTTAATACTCACATACATTCAACTGCCCAATGTCCCTGTCTGCAGTCCTATATTACAGTGTGCCCACTGGAGACCTCCTTCTCTGAACAACATGACATTTTAATGGTGCATGAGCCTTCATCTTATCACTTATCTCCATTAATAATGCAGTTTCTCTTTTTAGTTCTTCCATTGATTCCCTGTGGTGGCCAGGAGGAGTCCAAGTTGCCTTTTCCTATAAAGCCCTTTGGCACATGGGCACACATTGGGTTCACTCCTGTGGAATTTCCATAGAAATTCCAACTGGGAGGACTGGCAGCATGACCATGGTCCCAGGCCTCTGCAAGCAACCATCTTGTGTTGTCTGAAATGCAACAGAACCTCAGAAATAAAAACTTGGCCCCATTGATCAGGATCCAGACGGATAAATTCAAGCTGGCAGCCCAGTTCTGACCCCTGTCTGATTTAAATGCAAAGTATTCTAAATCATTTTAACCATTCCTGCGTGCATTTAGGCTCACCATGTGAGCAGTCTCATTGGAGTTAATTTTGGACAATGGCATTTCTTTATTCACTGCTGATTTCTGATACTGGGTGTAAATGACTCTTTCATTGCCTTTGACACCAAAATTCCTTGCCCACTTCAGGGACATCACACTAATTGATAAATTCTGCTTGATTGGGGTTGCTTTTAATTTTATAATCCTATTAAGAATGATATATATGTCAAATATTTGTGCCTGCTGGACAGAACATATTATTCTGCTCTAAGGTTTCCAGTTTAATTTTTTTCTGAGCAATTGGGCAGAACCACTGCTGTAAGACAAACAGATGCTCTTCAGCTGTACTTTTCCATAAATGATTTTGTTCTGTGAGTTTTTTGTTCCCCTACCAGGCATATCAAGTTCAAAAGAAAATGTTGCCTCTCACTAATGAGAAGATTAATCTCATTCACAAATGCAGCAGACTTTGTCAACTCTGTTGAAAGTTTGATGACCTTTAAGAGACAAAGTTTTAGTGTGCCCAAAATAAATAATTCATCCTTCACAGATTTGCCCTGTGTATCCATCTGCTTAAATCCGAAGCATGCTGATTAAAGCTTCTGAGTGCAATTATCTTCCTACTTCATTCAGATAAAAATCTCCATTTTCTCACTGCACTTCAAAGCACAACTGCTCATTTAAGGATATCACCAACTCGATGTACATGGGGTCCATTTTTGCTCTGATTTATGTTCTCCACAGCCTTCTTCGAAATCTCACAAAAAGGACTGAACTTCTCTTTTCCATACAATTTCCTTTTCCAGCATTGTAAGCTGAAATGTGTAACTAATCCTCCCGTAAAATCTTTGAAATCACCATCTTCAAACACAACCAGAAAATTCATTTCTGTTCTCACGTACAGGGAGAAAAATGTCACGTAGGTAAGTGGCAAGATGATTCACTTTGGTTACTGCAATTACTGTCACTGTGGGGCTCCTTCCACCTCTGAGGGCTGCAGGCAGCAAATTGCCAAGAGAACCCATTGCCCCATCTCTCCCCTGTGCAATGCCCCCTTGGCTGATTTCTTGCCCCACCTGTTGCACTTTTGGCTTTCAGCCACACTTTTGCACATAATGATGTGTGTAATAATGATGATAATGATAATGATCAGCTTGGAGTGCAGCCAAAGGGGCAGACCACAGAACCCCAGGAACACAGAATTGAGAGGGACCCACAAGGATCATCCACGTCCAGCTCCTGACCCTGCACAGAACCCACCAGGTGCCTGCCCCAAACACCGCACAGCCATCGTGGCTTCCCTCCAGCCATTGGCTTCAGGGGGCAGGCTTGAAGCCTCCTGCAGTGCCCACATGCAGATAAATAAGCTGATTATAAAATATCCAAGCAGATGGTCTCTTTTGTTGCTACCTGTGAGAATAAGCACAGCCCTCCCATATCCCTGGGAGGAAGGAAAGAGCTCTGCAGACACCACGCAGCTCTCAGTTTGTTTAGGACACTCTCTGAAAGAAATGCTGAATGAATATTGCAGCCATTTCAATGAATCCTTCCTGGCCCCACATGAAATTAGATGGAACTGGCACCATGTCTCCTTGTTACTAGAGAGAACAAATATTCCCTCTGGCAAAAATCCTCCTTCAGCCTGGAAAAAACGCTGGGATATTTTTCATGCAGAAATTGAAATTGGTCTTAAATGTTCTCTGGACTGAATGTTGCTTGTCATAGACGAAACAATGAAAACGAAAGAGGAAATAACAAGGGATTGCTGGGTTTTTAAAGGTGATTTACAGAAGAAGGAAATCCTAGAGATTAGGAAATTGTTTAAATACCAGTGACAGTCAAGTACAGAAACATTCCAAAGTCAGAGATTAGAGGGAAAAAAGGGAAAAGACAGGAATTGCAAAGAAAAAAGCCACAAGGAGGGGAAAGTATATTCAAAAAGAAAATAGTATCCATGGAAAGAAAAACAAAAAGCCTCTTAAATCCAGAAACAAGGCACCTGCTTTTCTGGCAGTTACCAGCAACAAGGAAGACTCCACCTGCCAACCCGAATTTTTTACATCAGTAAATCACTGTGTGGGTAAAATAACAGGATGTTGGAAAGGAAACAATCGACACTAATTAGGGATCATGTAGCACTCCCACACACTCCCTGCTCTCAGCACTGAGCAAGAGCTTGGGGTTTGCTCCCACTCAGTGGGGATAACCCTCTTCCCATCCACATGTGCACATTCCCTCACATGGAGGTTGCAAGGTGAGGCTGGCTCCGTGGTGAGGGAGGGGGATGCAGTTGCCCATGGGCCAGTGTGATACTCTGGGACCTTCCATCCCAGGTGCCAGCTGAGGAATCAGTGAAACAGGGAAAGTTGGATGAGAAAAAGTATCTTGAGATGCTGGAGCCAATCTCTTCTTGGCAAGGAAAAGGAAGTTTTACATGCTGGAGAAGGAGTAATCAAATCTGTTGAAAAAAGAAAGAGCAGGTTGGTTGTATGAAGATCACCTCCATTAGCATGTAGCATATGCTCATACTCCAAAATACTCAACAGCTCAACCTAGAGTGACTATGAAAGAGAAAAACAGCAGCACATGAAAGGAAATACGGGATGGGGAATATAAATCATAAAATACATCACTTAAATTGAAAGCTGAATTTTGAGCCTCTGGAACAACATAAAGCCTGTGATGTATGTGGAGAATCAGTCTCATGTCTTTTGTTCAATTCAGTGGCAGTGTTATAGCTGGAATCCCTCACATTGCACTGCACGTGTCAAGGCTGTCCTTGGCAGAAACTGTTGATGGGCAGTGATTTTGATTTTATCTTGTGCTATTGTGACTCCATACTCTCATGAGCACTTCTGACCTGTGGTGTTTGCTTGGCAAAGCACGGACTGAGCTGTGGGTGATATTAAAGTGGAGGAACTGCCCAGAGGCTGTGGCCATGTTAGGATTTCAGAAGGAGGGTAGGAGACCACTTGGTTTTGCAGTATTTGAGTATCTGAATTGATTGGCAGCGTTGAGCTCATTTGTGAAAACCAAGGAAAATCAAACCATTACCTAATCACAATTATATACTAACATTGATGCAGTTACATACTAACTTGGTGGAGGTGAGAATCATAATTGAAAATCTCTGGTTAACTTGTCTTTCAAATAAATG
Organism: Pycnonotus jocosus; assembly: GCA_013400435.1. Classification (NCBI taxonomy): domain Eukaryota; kingdom Metazoa; phylum Chordata; class Aves; order Passeriformes; family Pycnonotidae; genus Pycnonotus; species Pycnonotus jocosus. Next base: position 276,112 of record VWYP01013104.1, read on the forward strand.
TGTAAAAAATCAAGTAGATCTCAAAGGTATGTTGAAGGCAATGGTATTTTTGGACATTTTCTCTGCTGGTCCATACTGGGTTGAACCACGCAGGCAGCCAAGAGCTTTTAGTGATCAGTAATGGTCCTGCTCTAGTGAGCTTGTGGCTTGATGTTTTAATTGACTGGTCAGAGAGAAGCCTGAGAAAGGTATCAAGGGCCCTGCACCTCTTTGATCAGTGATCAGAATCTGCCCAAAGAATCTCATTCATCCCTGTCATCAAAGGCATGGTAGAGACCATATGAAAATTATAGCCCTGTTAATACATATTAAACAGTGTTTCTGTAACAGATGGGAAACCATAAACAGTTTCCTAAGATGCATAAACAAATTAAAGAGAACTTCCAGCTTTGACGTCTTAATAGGCTGTGATGAATAATTTGGCATCACGACAACATCTCTGCCAAGATAAGGAGCCCTGGGATGAAATTGCTTTTTGAAAGAGTTACTCAGTAGCTTTCCTATCTGAGCACAGATTATCTGGTTTATGGAGGACAGTGGAAGGTCTTGCTAGGAAAGTTTATCTGACCTGGCTCTCGGGGCTTTATTCTGTCACCAAGATCATTACCATGATACCTTTCATGTGAATCAGCTCTGCTCCTCTATTTTTCATAGAAAAACAATGTCTGACTCATATCCCACAAATAAGATTGGTACCACAGGGGAAGGGCTTAGTCGATTGTTGAAAGAAAAAACTATTAGCCTATTTTATTATGGTAAGGTCATTTTCTGCAATAACAATTTACCAAAGTAAATGTTACTACCTGGAAAAAAAAAAAAAAAAAAAGAAAAACAGACAGTTGTAGTTGCCTACAACTGGTTGTTCACCAGGAATTTATTAAAAACAGTGGCAGGAATAAATCCTTGAAAATAAAGCTTCACATATGTGCATGTTTCATTTGCAGATTGTAACTGGGATAAGCAGTGATTAATGGCAAATGAAGTTGGAATTAATTAGAGAATCCCTGGTTGGTGACAGCCACCCTGTTTTCTCTGGACATTCAATAGTTTGGGGAAGATAATGGTTTTTGGCTCACACAGAGGTGCAATAGACCCATAACCAGGTTTTTCCCCTTTCTCCAGAGGTGAACACTGTGTTGTAACAGTGCAGGGGGCATTGTAACATGGAGAAGCCCCAGGAATGTGGATGGGATGTTTTCCATAATGCACTTTCCATCCTGCCATCTCTTAGTTATTAATTGCAATTTTCAGTGCAAACAGAGATATTTCCAGACCAAGGCTTGGCACAGCTTGGCCATTCACCTTTTGTGTCTCAGCAAATTGAAAATGCTCTAAGGCCCAGCTCAGTGGGGCTGCAGAGAAAGGGGAACCCCAACAGAGGCCATACAGACATCCAGGTGGAGAGGGGGTGCTTGGGGACATGGGGCTGGGGGCAACACTGGGACTTGATGATCTTTGAGGTCCTTTCCAACCACAGTTAAGCACAGAAAGCTCATGTGTGATCAGAGCTCAGACCCTGCTCATTCCCTGCTCCTCCTGGTGACATTAAGCACACAAATTCCCTTCTGGGAAAGGGAAAGCAGCAAACCTGAAATAGTTGTGCAGCTCAGCTCTCAGGTGCCATTTCCCTGTGCATCCCTAATAATCCCCAAAGCTGCTGTCTTGGTAATAATCTAGCAATTAAAGGAAAATATTGGTATTTAATTAAACTTGTCAATCAACCGGGAATGAGTTTTCCTTATCAAGAGGAGCTGGATTTGATTTTGCCACTTAGAAGTCAATGTTAAAAACTCTTGTAGAATAAAACTTTAATTAGGAAAGGAGATTTGGATTAACACGTAAGGCAGAGAGAGAATGAAAGGTCCTCAAAAATCATCTGAGTATGATTCACAGGAAGAGAGGAACCTAAATATGGGAACAGATTTTTTATTTTTTTTTTTTTAAATAAAAGAGCAGCTATATGGTGCTAAAGCTCATGGGTAGAAGAGGCACAGGAGGGATTTTGATGAGGCTAGGATGTCTCTATTCAATCCACTTTCCTGCTTTCAATATTTAGTCACTTCAGATATTCAAAATCTGGTCTGAAAGTACACACATACATTGTGGGGCATTAGAAAATCCTCAGGATTTGAATGCCTGACTCTCATAAATTTAGATATCAGAGGAACAAATGTCTCTTCTGAGGGATTTGAAAAAGGTACATTTTTTTGTCACTTTCTGGTGGTGTTGGTGACATGGAGGATGCTGCTCACCTGCACCTCATTCCTAAACCCACAGAGCCCCAGTCCTGCGTGGAATATCCACACCAGGGTCTGCCCCAGGTGCCAGTGATTGTACCCTGATAAATCCCAATCTGCTAAGCTCAGTGTTGAGCTCTATGAGTTTTTCAGGCTTGTTCCCAAGAAATATTGAATTTTATGGCATTGACTCCTGATCCTTGGATGGCTTCTTCATCCCTTCTCAGGTAGGTCTCCAAAGGTTGGTGCCTCAGGGTTTCATAATAAAATAATTTTAATTTTTATTTTGGGTTTATTTTTATTTTATTTTTCTTTTATTTTGTGTTTTATGGGAACGAGGGAAAAGTTGAAAATACACTCAGAGACATCAGAATTCATAAAGGTCTGCTCTGCTCTGCACATTGAGTCAGAATAAGGCTGGATGCAGGGAGGTGTTACCTGGAGGATCGCAGTGCTGCTTATTGTATAAACTGGAAAACAGCTCTGCTGTCACTCCAAGATTCTTCCAGCTGGGGAATGTTAAAATCCATGTTCTAAATTCTTGGGTATTGCTACAATACAATACAGCATTTCTGCCCAAAAATACAGTTTTCCACTGAGCAAAAATATCATAAGGAAATATCATAAGGCAAGATGAAATCTCATAAGAATGTACTGAATGGCCAATGTCAATGGAAATGTACTTCATACATTGCCAGAGAGAGTTTCAGGCAGAAAAACCCCCCAAACTCCACCTCCCAAACAAATAGCTTCTTGCTGCTTGTAGTTCTTGAAGTTTTCCCTTTGAAAAAAATGCAGGAATCAGACCCAAAAGATACAATCAATCCCACATTATCAATCTGGGAGGATGCTGCTGGAGCAGGCAGGGGTAGGTGTTCCACCAGCACATTGACCAGTGTGAAACTGGGCTGGGAGGTTTCTGCCATGTTAAGAACTTGCTTTTAAACTTTCTTCTTGAAGTATTCTCCTCTCAGTCATTGGTTCCTCTATTGAGTACATGACCCCCCAAAAATCAGGATTTTCTAATCAGCCTGCCTGGCCACGTTTCTGGATATTTGTATTCTATCACCTGTGATCAGTCAGACCTGTGACTGTCAAAAAATGATGGAAAATATTCAGCTTTATAGCTGAGGGAAAAAAAAAAAATGTTTGTCACTTGTGTGTTCTAACCTGAAAGAAAGGATTTTGCCCTGCAGAAATTTTGCTTGAAAGTCTGTCAAAATATTTTAATGTTATTAGTGGAGACCTTATCCCAGGGCCTTCACAGTAGGAGAAACAGCTTGTTCCTTGAATACCTCTGGACAGAGAGCTCTGGTTGGAGGAATGGAGGCTTTGGTTTTTTCTCATTTTAGTTGTGGTGCTCACAATTCACCTCTCTGCTAGGAGTTGTCCAATGCACCAAGATGCAGGAGAGCTCTGGGGTTGGATTTTTGAAGGTTCAGGCAATTCCCTGTGGTTCATCAGCCAACAAAACGGGGATGGGAAGGGGCTCTCCCCAGCCACAGGGAACAGCAGCTCCTCTCTGATCTCAGCTGGAAAAGTGACACCCAGCACTCCCTCCATGGCCACTCACATGTTCAGCTTACAGAATCACAGGATCCTAAAGGTTGGAAAAGTCCTCAGAGATCATTGAGTCCAACCATTAACCCAGCACTGCCACGGCCACCACTAAACCATGTCCTCAGGTGCCACATTTCCATAGTTTTTGAACACTTCCATGGGCAGTGATTCCACCACTTCCCTGATCAGCATGTTCCAATGCTTGACCACCCTTTCTACAAAGAAATTTCCCCAAATATCCAATTTAAATGTCCCCTGGTGCAACCTGATTCCATTTTATCTTGTCCTATCTCTCATTACATGGGAGAAGAGCCCAATCCTCACCTGGCTACAGCCTCCTGTCAGGGAGTTGTAGAGAGCAGGAAGGTCCCCCCTGAGTCTCCTTTTCTCCAGTCTGAGCCCCCTGTTCCCTCAGCTGCTCCTCATTGGATTTGTGCTCCAGCCCCTTTCCCACTGCCCTTCCCTGGACAGGCTCCCATCCCTGTTGCTACACGTTGCTTCTTCACCTGCAAAGCCTGGGATTTAACCCCACAGCCTGGAGAAGACAGCCATTAATCTGCAGGCACAGATAGACTTTCCTTCTTGCCTCACATTTATTTTCCTTTGATGGTTGTTTTTGATGCATCTGTGTTTGCTTTAGGACTCAGACCAGAGCTATGCACTCCTCAGCAGACACTGGGGCTTATCCTGAGGTCTTCCATGTGTTGTTTTCATTAGAATACTGGTTGCATCCTGGTTGCAGAAAGAAAAATTCAGTATTGGAAATACCATTTGGCCAACAGGATCCTACATTTGTATTCTACAACCCAGCAGTGGGGTTCCCTTTTTCTGGGAATTCTTTGTTCTGGAGAAGTAGTGCCAAGGCAGTGAGATTGATTTATGTCACCAATAGAAACCAAACACTCATGGCAACATTTCACAAACAGCAAACAGCTCCAAGGGCCTTGGTATGGAGGTGACTAATGCTGCTGTGCCTGAGCCCCACAGCTCCCTCCCTCTGAACCACACTCAGGGAATAAAGGCTGGACATGCCCTGCATGGGGGTGGGGGCCAGCTGGGCAGCTCATCCCACCTGCAAGTCTCCCCTCTGAGTGTGCTGGTGAATGAAATGACCCAAGATGTTTTTTAGGAAGCAGAAGAACACAACAGTTTAAAGGATGTAAGGTTTTTAAATAAAACAGTTTTTAAAAGCCCTGCCTGTAACCTGGGAAAGTGAACCGGGGGCACACTCTCACCCTGTTCCTGCAGTCAGGTGTGTGGTCCTCAGATGTGGTGTTGGCTGCAGGTGACCACAGGCTGCCAGGGCAGTTAAACACTCAGTGCCCTTTCTTACATTTTTACATTAATCCATTTGTCTTACTGCCAGGATGAAATATATTTTCCCCGTCCTGATTTTCCTTATCCTGGCTGTTCCACCCTCAGACTGTTTTAGTGCCCCTCTTAGTCCCTATGTTCTTTACCTATATGATGGGAATCATGCAAGGCTTTGAGTGTTCTTGCCTCCTACCATCCACCCCAGGGAGAAACCTGGGTAGAAGGTTGGGAGAAACCCTCTGCAAGTCCAATGTGTGTGGACATGCACTGCAGCAAATGTCTCTACAGCATCAGAGAGGATCAGATCAAATAGCACATCCCAATCCAGGGCTCCCTCCCAACGTGCTGCCTGTGAATTCAGGCCCCACGGACAGACACCGAGCTCTGCCTCCCTCGGTCAAATGCGCTGCCTGCATCCTGCACCTCTGAGAGCACCACATGTGCTCGCTGTATTTAATACAATCACATCTTCCCTTACAGTACTAAGGCTCGGAATATTTTAGGCGATCCCGGAGCAGCAGGAGGAAGCTGTTTACTCCTGGCTTGTGTCTGTTGTGCGGCCAGCTCTGAGATCCGCGCTCCCCAGAGCCCCGGACCCGCAGATGGATCCCGGCAGCGGCCGCATCAAAGCGCATCTGCGGGGCGGGCAGCGCATCCCTGCGGCACCAGGCACCGGGACACCGCCCTCGGCCACGGGAAAACCCAGCTGCACACCCCAGCCATCGGGAAACTGCTCTCGGGATGGAAAACAGAAGGATTTAAGTAACAGGTGTTGACCGGGGAAGCATTATACAAGCAAAGCTTCAGAACACAGAGAGGAGCACCTTTCCTCTGTTGGTACTTATCTCTCGAGATCTGAAATTCCTGGAAGGTTTTTCTACTTGAAACACAAAAAAGTAGAAGGACAGCACCTAAACAATCGTTTTGTTTGCTTTGTTCGTGCTGATGCAGGGGTCAAGGAAGTGTCAGAACGTGATCTAATTCCCCGGCTGGCGTGACTTCCACAGCTACAATAAATATCATATAATGCCAGAAGTGGATGTAAGCTATTAACCATGCTGAGGTAGGAAATCCAGGGATCAGGAGGCAAGTGACTATATTAAACATTTTATTTGAGATTCAGATGTCTCATGGAAGAACACAGAGCCTTGAAATGAGATCCAGAGCAGCTGAAGGCCTGGATGGGGCCAGGTTGGATGGAGCTCTGGGCAATCTGATCCAGTTGGTGTCATCCCTGCCCATGGCAGGGAGGTTGATCCTTAAGGTCCCTTCCAACCCAAACTGCTCTGTGACTCTGTGAAGACACCAGTTTGCACATCACTGGAACCACTCTGATTGCTCCAACAGGGAATGTGGCATTTACAGGTGTGGTTGCAGGAAAGGAAAAGAAGTGTTTCAAGGAATGCACATTCAGCATTTCTGATCAGAACAGAGTGAAAACAACAGATTTCCTCTCATCCACCAGCCTCAAGGGAATTAAGTCATTTGCACAGTCTGCAGGGAGAAATCCAGTTCAAGAGAAATTCCACAGAGGACAATCATGACCAGTAAAGGCAAAGGGATAGCCAAGAAGTCTGCAGGGAGAAATCTAGCTCAAGATAAATTCCACAGAGGACAACCACGATCCAGTAAAGACAAAGGGATAGTTAAAGGAAGGTGTGTTTTAGCGATGTTCACAAGTAATGGGACTGACAACACTGCACACTCATGTGCCAGAGGCTTTTCTTCCCTACTGAGGCAGCAAAAGAATAGTTTTAGCATATTCTGACATTAATTGAAAATGCATTAGTGGCTGAGAGCAAACATTAGCTCTTGGTCTTGAGAAATTTCCTTTGTCACAAGCATAATTGTAATAAAAACTGAAACACCAAAATAAATGTTAGAACATTTAAAAATCATAAAGCCTTCCCTGTTTCCACTTTTCTTCTGCAATAAATTAAAAGCACGAGAAATTTCCCCTGCAGACACAAACATTAAGAAATCATTCGGCAAATGACTTTTTTCAAGCCTGGCATCTCTAGCCTGGGGAGAGCTTTGGAAAGGTCACAAGAATTTGTCCCATGAACGGCCTCTCTTCAAGCCTGGAGGGGTAAATCTGTGGATCTGGGGCATCCTGAGGATGGTCTGGCAAGGACAAGAGGGCAGATTGTGGGAATGCTGCCAGTCCTTTGCCAGGTGAGTTGTGCCCCCTCCTCACCTCATCATGTGCATAGACACCTTTGCTCCAGGAAGCACCTGAGTGTGTGTTTAAATCTCTTTTCAAAGGAATGTAAGCCCTTTCCTAGAGATCTTTCCTGAACAGCAGCCAGGAGAGATGACAGAAGTTGTTCTGCCTTGGGCAGGGACAGGAGCACCCTGTGAGTGCCAGGATGCCTGATCCTGCCAGCAAGTCTGGACACACAGGCTCCTGTGCCCTGAGGATGGACAGACTCTGCCCAGCAGGTCAGGAGGAGGCAGCAGGTTTCACACACTGCCTTCTCAGCAACAACAGACCACAGAACCAGCCTTGGCACATTCCCCTTACCAGGAAAAAATGGGAAATGCAGGACTGACAACAACAAAGACATTCCAAGCTCACATTTGGCATGCTCCCTGCAGACCATGGCTCTCATCTTCAGGTGCCTGAGTGTAAAAAAAACAGTGTATCTGTGTGTACAGTAATTTCTTCTGACAATAAAGTCCCATCTGTTTCAGTCTATGTGCTCTGTGTCAGATTCTGCATCTTGGTGCCTCTAAATTTCTCCTCTCTCACAATAAACATGGGGATGTGCAGACATATTTTCATCTTTACTTCTTATGGGTGCTAAGCTAAAGACCCAAGAGTGCTGTGTTTCAGGCAAGATCAAGTGTTACAGTGTGAAAACCAAAATATCCAGCCCTAAGACACTGCTCATTGCACCCTGCTTGTGGCTGGCTCCTTGTTATTGCTGCCAGACTTTAAAATGCTGCTGTGTTTCTACCCTATTCAGGATTGGTGTCCCTCAGAGTCCTAAAGGCATGTGGAGTTCCCTCTGTCAAGTGAATTTTAATGGGGAAAGTATCAAGAAGAATTATTATGTCTATAGCCACCAGAAAGAATATTCTATGTCCAGAATGAAAAAGAAAGGCTGTTTCAAAGGAATAATTACCAAACTTTGTATTGTCCATAAACCCACACATTCTCCATGGGATGTGGGTGGAACTGTAACCCCCCTGAGAGTGACAAGTGTGGCCTTCCCTTAGCCAGCAAACATGGGTCCAGATTTCCTAAAAGTCATCTGGTTTGCCACTTATGACTTAGTCTGAGCTAGAAAAACTGCTACAACAAGCTGTTTTCATCCCTGGGGACAATGCTTTGCTCCTCCCATGTGGTTATGGAGGGTGATCCCTGTCAGGCTGGGAGCCAGGGGTTGGCATCACAGCTCCCAGAGGCGGCCACCAAGCAAAGCAGAAAGGTGGAATATCTTCACATAACACTCAAGTTTTGGTATTCTTTCCCATTTACCTGCCAGGCAGCAGCTGTAATTTCAGCAGGTTGCACTGGGGTAACATCAGGAAATCTCCTCCCCAGCAGATGAGGTCCAGGGTGATTCAGTCCAGGTGTGATGTGGACTTTGAGGACTCCTGGCTTAGGAGCAGCTTCCTTCTTGCCTAAACAGAAGAACAAAATGAAGCAAAACTAAAAAAAAATCACCAGTCCCCACTTCAGGAAGAAGGGAAGTGCCACAGACACATGAGAAATTGCAAAAAAATGGGTAAATAAATAAAAGCTCCAAAGATGCCTTTTATTTTATGGTGCAGCAAGATAGAATCAAGAGTCTCTGTAAGCAGAGTGAAATGGCATTTGAGCAAAAGCTAGTTTTATAGCCACTCATGCTAAAGAAAGGATTTAAGTTCAGTCAAGTCTTCTTCTGGCTCTTCAGTGCTGACTTCCACTCAGGGAGAACAAATACATCTTTGCTCATGTAACAATAGGAATATCTTGGTCTTTTCCTGAGTGACTTTGCTGCAAATTAGCCAGAGGGAGAGAGCTAAAGCTTGTGATAGAAATAACTCTCATCAGGAACAAGGGCTCAAGGGCTCAGAAATGTGATTTTGTTAACTTTCTGTCAGTTTTCAGTGCAGGATAAACGTCCACGTTAAGAGCATCAACAATGCATTCCCTCAGAAGAGACATTTGCAGGACCTTCCAAGCTGCTCCACTTGCTTTGAAAGGGTGAAAGAACCAGCAGCTGGAAGGGCTGGAAGGATGGAAGTGGAGGCAACCTGCACCAAACCTGTCCAAGGCTGCATTTCAACTCCTTTGGCACCAAGTCCTCAGCCACTGATGCTCAGAGCAGGAAGGGGAGCAGCAGTCAGGGCAAGGAGGAGCTGTGAGAAGTACCAATGACAAACAGGTACTTAATTGATTTGTTTCCTGGCTGAAGATAGAACAAAATGGGACATGAACCTCACTTTGGGCTTCTGGATGCTGGGACTGACCTCAATATTCAGGACTGCCAGCTCATAAACTGTGACATTAGTCTGCAAAATTTACATTTAATTAAGCTTAACTCTCCCCATTATGGCCAGCCAAAAAGACTGATTGATGCCCCAGGAGCAAGGGTGAAATATTTCCTTACAACACCTTTGGAAGCAGGATCTGGAAGAAAATGTCAATGTCTCTGATGCCTCCTGTTCCACAGTCAGGAGATCTTCACTTGTCTCTCATTCCCTCTACCCTCAACAGCAGAGAACTCTAGGTGTCTAGAATCTCTAGACATCTATTGTATTTCTAGATTCCCATGTAGGAAATCCATCTTTGTTAAGTTTCCAGAGTATCCAGCAGACAACAAGGAATATCTCTGGTTCCCAATGCCAGAGCACAGAAATATGGGAGAGTGCTGTTCCAAGCCACGGAATCTGTTAAGATCCCCCTAGAGATTTCAAAATACAGCAGGAGGGAATGTCCATGAGCTCACTGTGATGGGAGCATCAGGGATCTGGGAAAAGCATAATCCATGACAGGGGTCACTGAGGAGAGGGAGAGCTGAAACCCCCCAAATTCCCTTCTCCCCAGTAAAACACTCTGGTTTTTAAAATACTCTTCTGACATTCAAACACCTTCATCTGTTTGTTTTTAACAGCTAGCATTTTCTGAACTTAAATGTCATCTCAGCTGTATTCCCAGAGCTTAAATCATTCTGGTCCTATAACCATTCTTTTATGCTCATAGCATATATTTTGAATTAGCTAAATTAGATTTCACTCTGTTGTCAGTGACTGTCAGTTGTGATGCTTTTGACTTTCAGTTGCAAAATGCGTGGAGGTTCAAGAGGCAGCAGAGTAAGCAGATATTCAAAGCATGAATTAGACTTTTAATAGACAAAAAAGCTGGGAAGATGGAACTCATAAATTACTTTAGATATGCGGCCATAATTATTACATGCATTTGATTTCTGTATACATATACAGGGATTTTTAGGAGGCTGGTTGCCATGGTAACTTCTTTACTGCATGGTCCATATGTTGCCTCTGAAATTCTTTTTCCTCAGTGGAAAATTACACCCATGGACATGGATGGCATTTGTAAATCTCCTAAAAAAGCGATAATTTTCCTTTTCTTCCTAAATGTCATCGAGTGTGTAATGGAAGTCTTTGAAGTTCAGTTCTCCTCATTGCCAGTTCACCAAGCAGGAGACGTGAACTGCATCCAGAACTTCCCTCTCCACCTCCAAACTTCTGCATTGCTTTGCTGGTAGCAAACTGATAGCAAACACCCTGACTTTCCATGGGTGAGTGTGCACTCGGTGCTGTGGATAGGAATGGTTTTGGAGTGGATCTCCTCTGCTCTGGAGACAGGCTGGGAGAGCTGGGAGTGCTCACCTGGAGAAGAGAAGGCTCCAAGGAGACCTGAGAGGCTCATCCAGTGCCTAAAGGGGCTCCAGAGAGCTGGAGAGGAGCTTTGGACAAGGGCATGGAGTGACAGGACAAGGGGGAATGGCTTCAAACAGAGAGCAGGCAGGGTTTGATGGGATATTAGGAAGAATTTCTTCCATATGAGAGTGGTGAGGCACCAGGATGGGGCTGTCCAGAGCAGCTGTGGCTGTCCCACCCCTGCAAGTGTTCCAGGCCAGGTTGGATGGGTCTCAGAGCAGCCTGGGATAGTGGGAGGTGTCCCTGCCCATGGTGGGGAGGTTGGAAAAATGTGATTTTTAAGGCACCTTTCTACCCAAACCATTCTGTGATTCTACGCAAGGAAATCAGTATTTCTGGCTGCAGAATGAAAACTCTTGCAGAGCAGAATTATTGTCTTCCATGTGGCTCAGGCTGTCACTGTTGTAAAAAGCCAAAGAGCTGGAGATCAGCATCAGCTCAGCTCCAGGTGTGTGCACAGCTGGGAACACCAAGTGCCTTTGGAAGCTGCACCGTGCTCTGCTCTCAGGGTGGACACAGCAGCAAATTAGAGCCACCCATAGGCACACCAGCACATTTTGGTGTGTTTTTTGTTGCCTCTGAACCTTCAAACAGTTCTTCTAAGGTTGTAGCATTTCTCTATTCATCTACTGGGGTTAGGAAAAAAAAAAAAAACAAAAAACAACCCAAACCCCAAACCCGTAAATGGCCACTCTTGCAATCAATTGCGTTGCCTTGTCTGTTTTTTTAGTTTAAATCAAGGGATTAGGAATGCACAATAGAAAAGTCCAGCACTGAGGCTGAAGGAGCAATTCCCTGAGCCAAGAGCCAGACTGGCTTGTCTGATGTGTCCACACTCAGGCTGTGCCTCAGCATTTCATTGCTGCCATCAGCCATGAACGAAAGCACATCTGTAAAATATGGATTTCAGTGAGACTGGATTAGGAGTGGGTTTTATTTTGTGTATCTGAAGTCTCCCAAAAACCCAGAGGCATTTAAATGCATTTTTAACCTTATTTTTCGCAGCAATTCTGATTAACGACTGTGGCTTGGAAGCCACCACCTTTATACACCAAAAGTCTGTGAATGTTGGCTTTGCAGAAACCTTTCTCAGTGCCTTACACAGCTGCACTTCTGTTTTACATTGGAAAGATTTGACACCTCAGCAGGATAAAGTTATAGGTTTTATCCCTAAAACTTCCCAAATGCAGTTTCCATTATTAACACAATTGTGACAGCTATAGTTTGTTTATATTGCTTCACCTGGGGCACATAAAATTAAAGGACTGAAAATACCTCCATGCAATAAAAGAATTTTATATAATTGCTACCTCTTGCTGTAAGGGACAGCTGGCCTTTGAAAGTTGGGAACTCATTTACATCATTGAAGTAAAATGTAAGCCTGGGGTTGAAATGACTGTAATTTATGATTCTGAAGCTCAAAACAAAAATATGGCTGTCCAAAGGGCAAATACCTTTCCAAACAAACTAATCCTCATAACTCATCTTGGAGAGTGTCTATGTCTCCAATCTCCTTCTAGAAGGCTTTCAATGGCAGTTGCTGTTCTCTTTTGATATTTATTCTCTATTACCCCTGCTTTGCTATCCTCCATGTTAAAATGTGTCTTGACACTTTCCTAAGCCAGCTGTTTTTAATGTTTTGTAATGTGCTGTGCAAGGCTGTGCCACATCCCTGTGCAGCCACCGGGGACACATCCCAAAGCTGTCACAGGGGGCTCTGACCAGTGCAGCCCAAGGTGGGTGTGGATGAGGCCGGGTCACCAAAGCCTCTGGAAAGCACAGAAAATGACTTATTCCATGTGGCTGGACAAAAGCAGGGCCCTGTGAGCAGAATAGTTGTAAATGACCCTGCAGTTCTTGTGCTGGGTATTTTCTTGTCACTGTCTCTCAGCATGTGTCTGAACATCATTTATATATTTTGGGTTTAGGGCCCCATTCCAAGCAGCTGTTGCTTGTTTAGCTTTTTCTTTTTTTCCCCCCACCCCCTTGTTTTTAATTTAGAATACTGAAAATCTCTCTGGCATAGGCTGACACAAAAAAAGTTTGTTCTAGTCCTTGGATGAAAGCACCCACCCATGGTCCCTGTTTTTATGATTTACAAATTCACCAACATTTATTGTGGCATTGCAAAACAACAGTGACAATAAGAAATTCAACCACAGCTCCCTCACAGCAAATTCCAGGCCCAGAGCTCCTCTGCAATCCTGCAAACCCATCATCAAGGGGGAGCCTGCATCCATTTAGATGGTTTATTTCCAAATCTCATTTGGGGGTGATCATGCTCTGCCTTGGCTCCGTCCCACATTTGTCATTTGCTTTTAATATATGCTCAGATATGGCTTAAAAAATATTGATTTTCATACTTTTAAAGAGTTTGGTTGGGCTGCCCAGTACAGTTCAGCAGAGAAGCGTAAATGGCAGATTTTGTCAGTCTTGGGTTGTATAACTGTGAACACTGAAATCAGGTTTCTAGAGCAAGAAGACCCTGACAGGTGAATCCAAATTTCACCTGAGTGTTGTGTGGGTGATCTTGATTCCTTCCTTAAAAACACATTTTTGGGCAAAAGTGAGCACGACTGCAGGCAAAGTCGTTCCAGTTGGAATGAGGCTGGATATTCAGGTCCTGCTCCACCTGCCCTCATCACAGGAGGAATGTGACCATGAACCTGCTGAGAAGGAGAGGACACAGCCAGTGGTGTCCAGCTGCTCCACATTTACACCTCCTGTGGGCTGCAAGCATGGCCAGGCTGCCCCTGGGACCATCCTCCTTGCACATCCCTGGAGCTTTATTCAATGTGCTGGCCTGGGGTTTGGGGGTGCTGTGGCTCACTGGGGACCCCCTGTTAACTGCTGTGGGACAAAACTCCCCTTTTCCATAGAGGCTTTCCCCTGGCATGGGGGGATGTGGGTGCACACACAGAGGTGGATCCTGGCCATGCCACAGGGGCTCAGCAGTTTGTAGGCTGACCCTGGCTGATGGATTATTTTCCCTTCAGAATCACAGCAGAAGTATTGAGGCAGGAGTTCAGGATAAACACAGAAGTAGCTTTGGAAAATGTGCTCAAACCATGCTCCCAAGTGAGAAGGGGAGCCTGAATGCAAGCCCAGTCCTTCCCTCCAGCACAAGTGCAGCCCCTGAGCCCCTGGGATGTGCAGTCATGTCCCGGGAATGTTTCCTGGATGTGGTGCAGGGATGTCCCCCAGCTCGCTGTCCCGGCTCTGCTGGCTGAGCCTACTCTGCAGGGACACCTCCTGCTGGGGCTGGGGGAATGGCAGAGGGACCAGCACCCGTGTTTTGGAGGAGCACAGCTGCCTGCAGCTGCTGCTGTGGTGAATAGTGAGCATGGAAGGGCCAGCTGAGACAAAACGCCCCAGGCTGACGGGTCTGGGACTGCCCCAAGGGCAGGAGTGGGCCCAACCCCAGCTGCACCATCCAAACTCTGCCAGAGGAAAAGGAGTGAAGCTTGAGGGAAACTGGATTGCTGCTGCACCCATGGATTGTTGCCTGAGAGGAAACAGTCCCAGATGCCACAGAAATCACAGAATCCCAGAAAGGTTTGGGTTGAAAGGGAGTTTAAAGCTCACCTTGTTCTAACCCCCTGCCATGGGCATGGACACCTTCCACTGGGCCAGCTGGCTCAGCGAGGAACATATTCCTGAAATAAATTGAATAGTGAACAGAACCATCAAACATGAACCACTGGTCACTGCCATGGTGATGGACCTGGCAACACAAAGAGCAATTTCCTTTCCTACTCCCCTTCTAGGGCTGGATGTCACAGGATGCAGTGGGTGTTTAATGTTTCTTAGAGGACACTATCATGAGGAGCTTTGCTGCCAAGCAGGAGCGTGTCCCTTCCTAGGAACCAACTGATGGAGGTGATTGCCATGATCAGGGACTGCTGGTCAGGTCTGGACAATTTTTTCCAGTCCTCCCTCTGTGTCACTGGTACCTTTTCTTCTCTACCTGCTCAGAAACAGCTGCAGATGCTGAGAATTTAAAGCATAGCCCTTAAGATCGAATGTATTTGAAATGTCTATAAACACCTTGAGTCTCTTTAGAGAACTCTTTGCCTGCCAAGCTGTGCAGCTTAGTAGAATGTCTCATTATTCGTGGTGCTTCCCCCTTCTGCAGTCCATGATTATGTGAGAGCTGAGGGAAAAGTACCTTTAAAGACTTCAGTACATCCTCAATGCCTGAACTGAAAAAGTAGTCAAGGAAACTATCTTAATTAAAAAGTTGAAAACTTCTAATATTGTTTAAGATGACCTCAAGATTTGGAGCATGTCTGCAGCTTTTTCTCCAGCATTGGCAGGTAACAATATTAAAATATTATCAGAATATTTTTCCTTATTTCTTTGTATTAATACTGCAAGAGCACAGATTGCTCAGATGAAATCTGTTGAACATTAATCACCAGATTCTGTTTTATGGCTGAAATAAATCTGATTAGAAAACAAAACAAAAAAACCCCTAGTAAAACCAGTGGCATGATTTACCATGATGGAAATTCACTGATGGAAACAGGTTGCTTATAGAAGTCAGGTTTTGGTTTTGAGTAGAGATACGTATTGCACAGCTGACCAGGGATCAACTGAAATGGCTCCAGGCTGTTAATCAGCAGTTATCTTCCCTGCATATGTGTGTATGTTAGGAGGATTATGAGATAATTGATCTACGAGAGCTCCAAGGATATACAAGACGTAATATTTTCTCAGATATTGATTAAAACAGAATTTTTTTCTCTTTCTTGTCAGGGCTGGCTCTCCCACAGTGTGGTTTGGGGGCTGCAGAGCTGCAGAGCATCATCCATCACAGGAATGTATTTCTAACAGAGAGGTGCTGTACCCAGGTATATCATGTAAGGTTTGTTATTATAGGATCAGAAATTGGAAGCAAATCTCCTGGGAAATTTGCTTTGTGCCGTGGTGTGGAGCTGCAGCCCATGATGTGATGGGTCACTAAACCCCCTCAGTACTGGGACCAACCCTCTGGAACACCCAGCATGGGCACTGGGGACAGCAGAGCTGCTGAGGCCACCAACCCCCTCTGCCCACAAACGTGTCAGGCAGCACAGCCATCCCCCAGCTCATCTGTGAGGTTATTGCTGTCAGCACCAAACGAGATTTTAGGGACTTTCCACCATTTATCTTCTCATTGCCTGTCTCCTCCCCACAGGTGTACACTTGATCCAGTCTCTTTTCTCCAGGGGAAGAACCTGTTTTCCTGCTGGACAGGAATGATGACCCGCTCGCCTTCTGCTGCAAGCATCCATCAAACCCAGCCTCTGTGTCCCCTGGAGTCTTAATTTTCCTCTTGACAAATGACAAATGACTCCCCCAGGGCTATTTGCTCATGTCTACTCAAGGTTTCTGTGACATTTCTTGAAGATGACCTGTTTTTTAAACACACAATGAGTTTTCTTTCCACTTCCACCTACCACTGTGAGGGCAGAGATAGATTTGCTTTAAGAAAACCTAATGGTGTCAATCTCTGACACATCCTCCCTCTCTGCTTTCTGCTTCAGGCTTCTCCTGGTTCCCAGTTGCAGCTGTAATTTTCCCCCCATATTTGGGGTTGTCCTGCACAGATAAAGCAACATTTCATTGAGGTACACCAACCAAAAGGAAATATATTTTAATTTATTTTTTTTCAATCCAAGTTTTCCCAAACTCACCCTGAAATCTGCCTTTTGGGTCCCCCAACCCCACACCCCCAGCTCCTAAATGGTGGGGAGGACTCCTGTGGGGAATATTCTCCTGTCTCTAGGATTATCCCACTCTCTCTGACCTCTTCTGAGTACACAACATGAGAAGCTGGGAGCTGTTTGAGACGTCAAACCAAAGAAAAAGGGTATTTTATGTTGTTTAGGACAGTGGTTCAGCTGAGGTCCTTCAGGTGATGCAAGAAAATATTACACCAGGAGTACTTGCTGTTAAGACAGCTCATAGGAATCACCAACTTTGTCAAAACACACTTGGATGGTTAATCTCCCTCATATGTATTACTTTTAGGCTTTTAATAGATTTTAAGACTTTTTGTTGTTGTTGTTGTATTGGGATATTTCTGGAAATGACAGCCATATTTGTAAATGTCTCAAAGACAATTTCTTTCCCAGTAATGTCCCCTGGGGCCAGAGTAAAGCCATGGCCACCCACCTGCCAGCCCCTCACCTGCTCACAGGGAATTTGTTGGCTGCAAAGCTGTGCCTTGAACACAGCTCTCCTTCTCTCCAGCCACATGGAGGAGGCAACACAAGGAATCAGGAGCTGGTTTTGTTATTGATATTTTTGTGATGAGGCATGCACAGAAATAGGGAAAAAGCACCTTCAATTCCCCCATTTTCTCATTTTGGAGATCTTGTCTTTGCAATATAGCTCTTTAATGTCATCCTTGGTAAAAATGTCCTTCCCTTCATTTTCCCCTTCCCAGAAAACTTGCCCTGCAGTATCATACACAGGACACCCAGGTCCTGCCCTGGAAATACCAAACACCCAGATTTGCAAGGAACACTGCCAGCCCTGGCTATGATTAAACCCCATAAAAATGAAGGGACACTCTGGCCAGATCCATCTGGATGTTGAAAGAGAGAGGAATGTGATTGCCACTTTCCAGTTTCCCTTGGCACAAGGATTTTCCATCCAGCACATCCTGAGGATGGGAAATGGTGCTGGACCACCTGCATGCTGGCTTTGCAGCCAGCACATCCCTCCAAGCATCAGCATTTCCAAACACAGCCCTGGGGTTTCACAGAGTCTTTCTGATCCCACCTCTGTGACCCCAAGGCTCCAAATGCTTCCATGGGACATTCCTGGCATTGGAAGGAGCTCCTTGTTCCCATAAATCATAGAATCATAGAATAGTTTGGGTTGGAAGGGACCTCTAGAGGTCATTTAATCCAATCCCCAAATGGAAACATTGCAATTTGGGCACTCTACAATGCAAACCCTCCTTGGCTGTTGAATGCAATAATGACACTCTGGATAGCTGTGAGTTACTGTGCAGAGGGAAAAGGCCTCTCTCAGACCCCCTGCTTTGTCCTTTTACCATTTGTGTATGTGGCTGCTTAATATATATTGAATAATTTAAACAATCCACATGCCATAACATGCCCTCAAATGTTTAGTTGAGTGTTCCCAAATTTGTTTTGCATGTTTATCCTTCCATTCGTTAGGAAGGTAAATGTTCTTTGACTTCACCCTGTGCCTTTCAGCATTATTTTATGGAAATTCTGATTTCCTGCACTGAAAGAAACCCTGATGATAATGAGAGGCTTGAAGGGTTGCAAACAAAGAAAAAGCAGATTGAGTCAATTCTTCATTTTGTTCTTAATCAAAACTAGTTGTGTGCATTTGCATCGACAATGAGCCCAGCACACAATGCTCCATATGGGCTTGGCTGCTGGCATTCAGTGAATGGCAGGAGCCACTGAAAAAGCTCCCTGGTTTTCAAAGATTTAGAGATGACCTTGCAAAAGTGTCATTTGTCACTGCCTTCCTTGTCCAGAATCACTGGGAAAATCCCTGGAAACAGGCTATGGAATTGCAGAGGCCAGCTCTCACAGGCCAAAGCAGCACAGCAGCACTTGTCTACAGGGAAACAGTGGGAAATGAGAAACTGGAAGCTTTTAATGGAGCCCCAAAATATTCCTTTTCATGATTCTTTATCTGAATATTGGTCTTCTACTTCAGCTGTTACTCATTTTTCAGTATGATACCAAGTCTACCATAAATATGAACACAAACAAGCTATGGCCCATTAATCCAGACACCTATTTGCAATTCCAAAGTGTCTAAAACACTTGGAAACAACCCACGGACTTTTACTGTTCCCCAGTTCAGACCTGATCTCACAGAACCCCCTTCATGCTAATTCCAGTGCAGTTATACCCAGGAGGTATCCACATCTGTGCCATTTTAGGACCAGGTCCTCATTTTTGAGCACATTAGCAGCCCCCAGCAGGGCTGTGGTGCACAGACTTTGCAAGTCAGCTCTGCAGAGCATGAACAATTAGCAGAGAGAGGGATGGAGAGTCACACAGGCATCCCTGGCTGTGCTGTCCTGAGTGGCTGGACAAGTTCTGCTCAAGAAGGATTTATTTTGACTCATTTTGGTCTGTGGTTGTGAGAGGCTTGCAAAACCTTTCACCTTCTTTCCCTGGAGTCGTGTATATTTTATGAGAAATTTAAGAATTACCTCTTATTAAAATGGGGATAGTGTAATTACCAATAAAAAGCAGATGTTATGGCATGACTAAATGCTTGAAAATGTGTATGTAGCAATATACATACGAGCACATCCAGACTTTTCACTGAGATAATAAAAACTGTCTTTGTTGAAACAAACTGGCCAAGTCACAGAGGTCTGAAGTCACAGGGAAATCATTGCAGAAAACACTGAGAGGCTCCACAAAAGAGCAGCTTTGCTCCCACTGATCTCAGCAGCAAAATGCAACAGCAGGAGGCTGAGACAGAACTCCCATCACTGCTCACCTTGCCCGTGTCAGGAGGAGTTTGGAAAGGTGTCCTGTTAAAGCACCAAAACTCACCGTGCTGAGAACATCCCTCCCCTGCAGGCCGTAATGAGCTGTAATTAGTGAGCTCCCTGACACCTCCAGCACCTCTCAAGGGTCCACAACCCACCTGCAAGAGTCAAGATCATTCCCTTGGATCCCTCCCAAGGATTTTGGCAAGACGTTTCAGGAGCAATCCGCCCAGGCTGACTTTTGAAACAGGAATGTGCAAATTGCATGTAAATGGAGTTGTTCAACAAATCTGTTCAGGCAGTCCCAGGGTTCAGAAATTTCTGCTGAGCTCAAAACTTCCTCTCCCCTCCTTTCCTGAAAATTGCATTTATTGCTCTCGACAGATACCTGAAGGGAAGTTGTGGCAAGGTGAGGGTTGCCTCTTCTCCTGGGATATTAGAGATAAGACAAGGGGAAATGGCCTCAAGTTGCACCAGGGGAGGTTCACATTGGATATTATGAAAAATTTATTCACTGAAAGAGCGGTTAAACATTGGAAGAGGCTGCCCAGGGGAATGGAGGAGTCATCATCCCTGGAAGTGTTAAAAAAATGAGTAAATGTGGCACTCACAGTATGGTTTTGTGGTTACTCAGTCAAAGGTTGGATTTATGATCTTGAAGGTCTTTTCTAATCTTAATGATTCAACAATTCTATTGCTTTTTGCCATAAAAGAGTTTTTAAAGATGCACTCATTTTGCAAAAGCCCCTTTGCAGCTCAGGATATGTGTGGGTGTCAGCCTGTGGGTATAAATCTGGGGGCACAGGAAGATCTGTGCTTTGGCCAGGGGAGGCTGCAAGGGCAGTGGGAGTGGAGGAGGGAGCTGGAGGTGGGAGCTGGAGGTGGGAGCTCAGCACCCAGGGTTGCAGCAGAGCCTGGAACAGCACAGCAGCCATGGGCAGGTGCTCACCCCTGACCACTCATACCCAAATCCTGAGTCTGAGCCTTTGAGTTGTTCTCTATCCCAAAGCCCAGGCCCTGCCCAAAGCCCAGTGGTTCAGGGCACGCTGGAGGCAGCAGAGACCTCCCCACTTTTCCCCTAAGTCCCTCTCAAATTCAGTCATTATTTCCTCCGCACACAAATTCCATATTTCAATTTGAAGGGAAAAAAGCACATCCAAATCCTCAGACTATTCCTGGCCCTGTCAGGGTGTTAACTCACTGGAGGAACCTCCAGCACTGTGTGCTGCAGGCTGGAGGGGTTTGCTGCTGTTGGTTTGCACCAGCATTAGCTCTGTCACTCTGTGAAATGAAAACTAAGATGTGCATAAGCAGCCTTGACAGCAATTAGTTCTGGCAGAACCTTTGTGGTAATGAATTTCAATGATGGTGGGGTTTTGGGTGCCTGAACACTTCATTAGCTGCCAGTATATCTGACTGTTGCAGCTGAGAAATCACATTATAATAAAGCACTTTTTACTGCAGGCAGCATCCAGGATAATATATGGGATGAATAATAATAGTCCATTCAAAATCATTCCTGTGCTTTAGAGCTTTGGAATTTCAGTAAATAGATCAAATACTATGCAGAAATGAATCGTATTCAGAATTTCTCCATTACCCAGCTATTTATGAGCATTTTTTAATGTATTGTCAGAGAAGTTGCTCCACTCTATTACACTTGCCAGCTAAACTCTGAAATACATACATGTTGAGGCAGCAATAAGAAAAATCATCTCTAATGTAGCAAAATGTATCTTAAGTTTAAATGGAGGAAAATACATGATAACTATTTCAGTGTGAAATACCATCAAGTCTGTCTCTTTACAGCATAAATTCTTTTTTAAAGTATGGAAATACATGACTTAGAAATACCTTAAAAGGCACAATTGAGGCATTCTCATGCTTTCTTCTATGTTTATAAACCAGAAACGCATTATTATAAGGGCAGATACTGGGAGAGCAGCTTAGTGCACAGGCCAATAGTGATAGGACAAGGGGGAAAGGTTTTTAACTAAAAAAGGAGAGATTTAGGTTAGAAGTTGGGAAGAAATTCTTTACTCAGAGAGTGGTGAGGGCCTGGCACAGAGAAGCTGTGGCTGCCCCATCCCTGGGAGTGTTCATGGCCAGTTTGGATGGGGCTTGGAGCAACCTGGGATAGTGGAAGGTGTCCCTGCCCATGGCAGGGGGTTGGAATGAGATGAGATTCAAGGTTCCTTCCAACCAAAACCACTCTGTGATTCTGTGATTAAGTTGCAATAAAGTGGAATGTTAGTTATCACTGTCTTTGCAATAATTAGCATGAAAATAATAATAAAAAAGCATTAATCTGAAGCTCTTTCTCTTACAATTTATCCTTTTGAATGTGTCACTTTGGCTGCTGGTCACCTTGTTGGAAGTCCATCATTCTCTCCTACACCAGAAAAGAAGGATGTGAAGGAAGGTGATGTCTGGTTTATCAGGGCTTGTCTCAGCAGCTCATTACCTCCCTGGCAGAGATAAAAGCAACTGAAGCTTCTTTAGAAAGCAGCCAGGCCACCTGCAAGCATCCCAGCAAAGCCAGGATGCCCACAAGGCTGTACTGGGGAGGAGGAAAGGGACAGCTCTGCCAGCAGGGAGCTGGGGTGGGTGGGGTGCTGTCCCTCTGTGATGCTCCTTGGCTCCATCACCATGGCAGCCAGAGATGCAGCGTGAGGATTCTCTCCCTGCTGGCTTTTCCCTTCCTGGATTCCTCTTGAGTACGTGGTGACTATAAAAACCCCCTTTGTCTCACCCTGGTGAACAGGTGCTTGGCAGTTTTGTTACCCAATGGGTAGGCTCAGGCCCATTCCCATGAGAGATTTGTAAAGTATCCTTAAAATGCAAAAAACCTTGGAGACAGGGCTTTAGGTAAGAAAAGGGCAGGAGAAAGTCAGTGTGGATGGAGAGAGTAGCAGATAGCCAAGAAGCAGACAAATTTTCTAGTGCAAAAATATTTGTGTGTGGTTACCTGTAACAGCAAGATGACATTTCTTTTTTTCCCCAATAAAATAGTACCATATATAGCAATGATCTGTTAAATTAGCTTTTCAAATAAAGACAGAGATAGAAGAGTAAATGATTTAAAACTTCAAACTCTTTTAAAGACCTGAATTGTATATGCTCATTTTGCTTGCACAAAAAACTCAAAAAGAATATATCTGGAGGAGACCAGGATTCTAAATTTTTTTTTTCAGGCTCTACTCAAATTTCAATGTTCTTTCATTTTCAGAATGTTCATAATCACTGCTGATCTACAAAGATTTTCAAGAGACCATAAATCACCCTAAATAGCCCAAGGCTGTGGGAGTTCTTTTCTTTGGCTTGAAATCTTCCAAGGCAGCTCATGAAATCTGATGTAAGTTTAACCTCAAACGAGGTAAAAACACTCTCTCTGCCATGGTTTCATACAGTGCTGAACAGTAGCCTGTGAAAAAACAGATAGTGAGACAGGAGGCTGTTTTTTGAGCTGTGTTATTGCTGTTCTTAATCAACAAGGAGAAATCACCACATTGCATTATTTTTCCTGTGTGAACTACTAAAGACTGCTTGAGAGTATAGGAACTAACTTGGTATTTAAATTTAATTGAAAACCCTACATGAGAAAATATTTCAAGACTGAAGAAGAAAGAGCTGAAAGACAATGTGAAATCCTTGCAATCCTCAGTGTTTAAGTGGCCTGATTGTCTCTCAGCAGTGGCTGAGGTGCCTTGGCCTGGGTGCACAGCAGGACACAGCAGCACTGGGGACTGACTTTGCTTGTGGCCCTTGCCCATTGATGATTTTATCATGTTTGATCAAATACAAATTTATTTCAGGATGTGGAGACAGAACAAGCCCACAGCCCCATCATCCTGCCCAGGAGGCTTGGAAAACATCCTGCTGAGCAGAGACAATCCTTGAATCCCAACCTCCTGCTCTGCAACGAGCAGCCTGGCCCGGATTCCCAGGTGTTGGACCTTGAGTACCTGCCCTACTACAGAACATCCCACATCTGTGTCTGCCCAGCATCTCACATCTGCACAGAAAGAGAAAAAAGCTCCAATGAAGGCATGGCTAACACTAAGCAGGATGAGAAAGTGAGTTATTCAGCCACTCCACAGTGTCCACTGCAGGACATCTGAAGAGTTCTGAAGAGCTTCTTGGCCAACCACTCACATACAGATTACATATCTGGTTAAATTGGGTTAAACACCTGCAAATTAGAAACTTGAATGTTTCTAAAAGGGGTAGGAAGGGAAGAAGAGAGGCAGGCCCATCTCACATCAAACTGTTACTCAAGATTAGGCCCTTAGGAACAAACTGATGACCTGTGCTCTGAAAACACAACGTAGGAGCAGAGCTATCTGCAAGGATGAGGTACCTGAGGCAGCCCTGGCAAGGTCCCTCTCGTTTGAAACAATCTGTGGGCCCCAGATTGCTGCTGTGGGACACTGTTGGATGGGACCTGTCCCCCTGGTGCAGGGACCTGCTGTGTCTCCAACATCCCACCATCTGACATCTCAGCTCTTGCTCCTGTACATGTTTTTTTTTCAGAGCATCCTGCCAAGTTTGGAGCTGAGAACGAGGACAATTTCTCCTCCAAGCAAGGAAGATCCCCCAGCACAGCAGCTCCTGGGAGCCAGCAGCTCTGCCCTCTGCCTGCCCATGGCCTCCTTGCCTGGGGGGCTCCCACCCCTGAGCCAGCCCCCTCCCTGCACGGGGTTCTTCCCTTACTACAGGACAGAGGCAGGGATCTGCACTGGCTCACTGCAAAGAAAAGCATCCTTCACCAGGATAGAAGGTCTGGAGACCAAAGAGGGAGGACAAAGGGGAGGATCAAGCGTTTGGAATGTCCGTGGCAGCTGCTTGGTGTCCTGAGAAGAAGGAAGGGGTTTGTGAATGCAGATGTGAAGGAGAAACTCTTGTATCCTGTGACAACATGAAAACCTGCATGAATTTGAATAAAATGAAAATATTCCTTCTCTCAAAAAGAACCAAACCCCAAGTGATATCCCAGACTGTGTAATGGAAGCAGAAAGAAGCAGAGCAGGAGCTTGAGGAATCCAATAAAATTTCTCTAGATGTGAGGAAGAGAACTGTGCTTTTCTGTAGCTAATCCCAAAGACGAGATGCTTACTCAAGGGATGTGCAGCTATGGGAAATGGCCAATGGGAAAAAAAAAAGAAAAAAAAGAAAAAAAAAGTAAAAAAAAGGAAGGAATTATTTAAATCTAAGTTGCTTGGAGAAATTAAAAAGAGACATAATTTCCAGTTGGGATTGGGAAATACATTTCCTTTCCCCCTCACTACAATCCTTCCATTGTATTACTGGCATCTGTTAGACCTGTGAACAACAGTCATACACAGGAGAAAAAAAACCATTATTATTTAAATTCTTAGTCAATATGATTTTTTAACACATTTCCATTCCACATTTCTGTCTTCATTTCACTTGCACAGTCAGTAATGAAAATACTCTTGATTACTTTAATATGTGCAACTAGGAGCTTCTATAAACATCAGTTTTGATGCTGGAAAACTGGAAACAGCATCCAGAAACATTTTGGCATTGGTGAATCTTGCCTGATTACCACCAGATGAGGATCTAACCAAAATAGGTCAGCTCAGAATTTTCTCTGCAGTTGAGAGATCTTGCAACATCCTCTCCTTTCTGCCAACTGTGTCACCTCCTTGAGACACCACACGAGCTGATGAAACATGGCCCTTTCCCATCCCTGCACTGTGCACAGACAATTTCTGCTCAAAATAGATGAGTTTATTACAACCAGTCAGTAGATCTTCAAGTGTTTCTATAATGATTACACACTGGTATGACAGTGTATTGACAGGCTGTGTCTAATTGTGCCCATGTCACCTATTTTAAGGATCGAAGAAGAAAAACACATCATGTTTCACTATTTCACATCTCCTTAAGTAGATTGGTTTTCCCTGTGACACTGAGACCAGGAATGCTACAGCCATGCAAGGTACATGATGGTTTTAATAATAATTTCTGCTTACACTGCACTTCAGTGGGTTTTGAGCAATCAGGAAGGGATTTTGGTCAGATGCTGGAAACCAGCAGAACTCCCAGACAGGAGCTTTGATCCCAGTCTTTCTTCTAGGCACTGCTCAGAATGAAGTAGTGCCTCACTGCCAGGTTTGTTAAAAAACCTGGGGTCAGCCAGACTGGTGAAAATTCATCCCAATGTCCTGACACAGCTGTCCCAGCTGGAATCAGGAATGCAATGAGAGCACTAAGCATGCCTTCTGCATCCCTGCATTTCCACGGGCACCTCAGTACCTTCCTGCCCCTTCCTGCTGAAAAACAAGATACATCAGGTTCCAGATGAACTGAGTCAGACTGTATGAAACAGCTTCTGGTTTTAAGCACAAAGAAGGCTGACGTCTCGGGTACACTGAAAGAAAGCCATGCAAAATAGAGTGAGATTATCCAAACTCAAGGGATCAGGCAGAGGAGGAAAGGAATCCTGTCTGAAAAGCAGGTGTGGATTGTTCTGAGAATATTAAATTCAGTATTTCCATAAATTTGGCATATTAAAATACTTTGAATGATGCAGTATCAAATCCACAAATCTGCCTGATTTTTACTAGATAGAAATTAGTGGCTTTCTATTGGCTGTACTTGATAATTTATGGGAACAGTGAATATCAGAAATCAAGGATTTGGGAGATGAGAATATTACAAGCTTTATGCTCATGGATCAGAGAAGCCTAATTTTAATCAAAATCTGGCAAATATCATATCATATATTGCCATCTTGAAATCAGAGCTGAGCAAAACTCATGATTCTAATGTATTTTCCATTCAGTCTTGCTCAGAGGTAAAAAGGAAAGGATGGAGGGCAGTGCTGGAAGCTTCTGTGTTTCTCTCTAAGGTTTATAACACTTTATTACTTTTCCACATAGTTAACATCCTGTACACAGGCAGCAAATGCTTTTTCTCAAACTGCTCCATGGATCAGATTCCTGCCTTAGTGAGGACATCATGTGCCTTCATCCCAAGAGTGGTCCCAGTCACACAGTTTGGGTCATCCTTGTGTACTGATCATGTATTTCCTTTCATCTCTCTATTTGAAAAATTCATAATTACTGCCCTAAATCTTCAGTTCTTCAACACCAGCAGTCATCTGGAGTTTGAAAAACAATCTGCAATTGCTTTGATGCATGCTGTGCAGTCTTCATTGATCCCGTTTAAGCTTTTAATCTCATGAATTCACAAAGTTAATTCATAAAACAAACCAAACAAACCATGGCAAAGTATGCCCTTTAATAATAAAAGTGGTGATGATCATAGATGTCTTTGGGGATTTCTGATAATGCAGGTTCTTCTTTCTCAACAGTTGATGTCAGATTTCATTTGGAAAGGGGGGACAAGACTCTAGCAACAATATTTGTTAGTCTGTGTGCCCCTTGGGAAAAAACCTACTTCAAAGTCAAAAAACAGACTCAGAGACATGGCAGGGCATGGAATTTGTCTCTGAATTCAGGTAGAAGAGACTTGTTTTAGTAAAACATTGCAGGCCTTAAGGTCCAGATTAAGATTACTGACATCAATGAGGGAACTCCATCAGCCTCAGCAAAGTGGGGCTTGGGCCTCCAGTCTCCCCATGTGGAACAGAACAGCACGTTCCTTATATAAACCTGAATCCCACTAAATGCTGTTTTAGGGAGAAAGTTAGCTCCCCAACATTTAAATGTATTGGTGTGCACCCTGCCCCAAGGAGTGGCATTAGCAGGGCTCTCCTTTCTCTCCCAAATCTGGATTGTGTCAATGTATATGATTTAATAACTTTATTTTGAACTCTGCTAGAAAGGAAGCTTTTGGCGAGTAACATTTTTCACAGAAGAGCAGAACTCAGCATGAAATAAAGAAGCTTAAATAGGTCCCTGCCCAGCAACATGATGGGAAGGAATGGAAGTGAGTCATTAATAGGAAACAACTTGGCTTCCTTTCAGAACTGTATTTATGGTGAGTGACTAGAGAATACCTTGAATACACACCTCCATGCAAATACCAGAACATGCACATCACTGGGTAAGCCCAGGGATGGGGGAAACAACACAGCTCTCCTGCCAGGACAGCCTAATCCAGGATTTGGTGTTTGCCAATGCAATTCAGGAACCACATCAGAGATGAGGAGCTGTGCTCTGCAGAGCAGGGACAGGCTGAAGGTGGTGCCTGAGGGCTGTGCTGAGTGCTGATCAGCAGCAGAAACACATGGAAATACAAAGAAATGAAGAAGCAAGGGCTGCAAGGTCCTGTTACCCACAGGGAAGCTGATGCAACAGGAGGGGAAGCAGCTGTGCTTCTGTCACACCTGGAGCCTGGAATGGATTCCATTAGTCTGTCCTGACACACAGACATGTTTCTGGATCTACCTAGAGCTATATCCTAAATCTCACAAGAATGAATGTGCTTGGATCCAAGTGAAGTACCTGCCCAAAACAAACCTGTTCCCCAAAATATGAAAAGGTGGGCTGGGGTGAAGGCACAGGCTGGCCCAGTCTGCAACCCTTTCTCAGTTAATGCTGCAGGTGGGAAGGGATGGTGAAAAAGCAAACAGCCTGCTGACCTACATAATCCCCCATAAATCTATCTGTCCCTATCCCAGTGCTACCAGTTCCCATTAACTCCTTCCAGGCTCCTGGGGGCACTTTTGCCTTTCCCAGGAACCCAAGTTGATGGGATTTGCAGATGTGGGCAAGGCAGAAATGCCAGCACCTGATCCAGATTATGCAGTCCTTGACTTCTGTAGCAATAGTTAGAGTTTCACATGTGGAAAAATGCATGTGCTGTGTATTTTAGTTTGCAGCTTTTTGTCAAGGCTGGTGTTCTTGGGCTAATTCCTGCTACTGGCAAATATACATGGAGAAATGCATCCCCAAGGACAGCTGAACATCAGCATCACCTGAGCTGTGGTCTCCTCCAAACTCGTGTCTGAAGTGAATCCAGTGTGCAGGGGAGTGACTGTGCTCTGCTCTCCTGAGCAGCCACCTCTGTGCATGAGGAAGAACTCCTGCACTGGGAGGGTGACTGAGCACAGAGAGGCTCTGGAGCCTCCTTCCCTGGAGATAGCAAAAGCCACCTGGACACACTCTTGAGCAAGGCAGTCCAGGGGATCCTGCTTGAGCAGGGAGGTTG
The DNA here is from genome assembly GCA_013400435.1 of Pycnonotus jocosus. NCBI lineage: Eukaryota > Metazoa > Chordata > Aves > Passeriformes > Pycnonotidae > Pycnonotus > Pycnonotus jocosus. The sequence continues at coordinate 304,747 of VWYP01013104.1, forward strand.
GACTAGAGGAGTTCCAGTGGTTCCTTCCAGTGTTAACCATTCCCTGACTCCTGTGGATAATAACAGCCTCGGGCACAGCCACCAGCCTGTGGTCTGGTGGGACACTGGGCCACCTTCTCATGTTTTGAGCTGAGAAAAAATAATGCCAAAGCCTAGAGGTGGCAGAGGGCTGCTCCTGTTGCAATTACACCAAAGAGCCACTCCGTGGTGGCTTGCATGAGCAAAACTATCCAAGGCAAACAGATAAATGGGAAATTCTTGCAGGAGCAAGGCCTGGAGGAAACTGGCAATACAAGCAATGCAAAGGGAGCGTGGTGGAGAGTGAGGAGTTAAGCTTGCCTGGCTGACCAGAGCTGTGAAAATAGACACCAACCTGCCTGGGAGCAGGCAGGGAACTCTTTCCCACTCCAAAGCTCTGCAATGGCTGAGACATCAAAACCCCAACACAATATAAACCTAACAATAGGGTCTGACAGCTGCAGGGTGTTTGAACAACGCCTCCGATGGGGAAGCTTGTGAAATCCTCCCTATCCCACCGGAGCTCGGGAGCTGCAGCTTTTCCTGCCTTCTCTGGCTGTATTTTCCCTTAAACCAGAGATTGTGCCCCAGGTCCCACCACATCCTTTCAGGGACCCAGCTCACACCCACAGCCACCAAGCTCTGGATTTACTCCCTAAATACATTTCCTGTGGCAGCAGAGTGCTGATCCCTTCCTTTGAAGAGGTCATTCTCTTACAGCACCCTCATGGATGGGTGCTCTGGGTGAGTGAGGGGGTCTCACTCCAAGCAGCTGCCCTGTTAGCACCTGATGATGGCTAATAATAATGATTAATGAATCTTAATCTTCCTGTCACAATTCTCTTTCATTAATATTTATATCTGGCAGATGTATCCCCAAGGGATAACTTGAGCTGCTAAGTATTAGTCTGCTATGTACAGCTGGTATTTTCTCCAGAAACTCTGAGGAAATTTTTTGAAAGATCATATTATGTGCAATTTTATTTTCAATTGTTAATGCTGTCATGTGTCAGCATAGAAAAGAATGTTTATTTTAGGCCTCCTCATCTGATGAAGTAAAAACCCTCCCTGAGATACCAACATTGCATGAAAAAAGGATGTGATGTAAAGGAATGATTACATGCTTAAACAACTGGCATTATCACAGAGGTCAAGCTCAGCTATGGATACATCCCTAAGCCTCCTAATTACAACAGGGTGTAATTTAAGGCATCTTTAGCTGTCAGTAATTTAAACGTGTGCCATTTTCCAGCTAGATGTATGTGTTCAGCTGCTAAAAAAAAGTCTTGTGAAGCATTTTTGGAAGCATAAACACTCAATTAAATGATCTAGTTGAGTCCTCATAATTGGACTGAAGTCTGTTTATAACTAATTTATGACACAACATAATTAGCCAAATGATTAATTGGTAATTACTCTATGAAAACAAATTAATCATTGTGTTTCCCAAATCAAGATCCTCTCTCTGCACCATTGCAAACCATTTGGCTCTGGTCTGTGACTGTTTTGATTTATTTCTATCTATCCATCTATGTCCTGTCTATGAAATCTGGAGGAATCTCCTCCCGGCTCCCAGCAATGCACTGACAGCTGTAGTAACAGGCAGCATCAAAAAATTTTCCATTTTTTTTAGCATTTTATTACCCTCCCCAGACATGCCTGAACTGTAGCTGGCTGGATATTGCTTCTTTGATTGTTCTCTCACCTGAAAGTAGGACGGGAAATCTTGCAATTATGTTCATGTAAAGACTAAGAAAACGAGCAGACAAAGATGTGAAATACAGTCAGCCTTTGTGTGAAACACTCCTCAGCCCGCAGGGACTTCAACCTTAAATGAATTGTTGAACCATGTTGGCACAGGGAGAGAACCAACAGGTTGCATAAAAAAACCCAAAAGCTGCTTGCACAGTTGTGAGTTTTCTCCAGGAACTGTTGGGAATGCTCTAGCCCTTGGGAAGGGTGGCTCACCGTGTCCAGTGCAGGGAAGGACAACTGAGCTCACCCATCAGAGGGGTCTGGGGACAGCAATGGGCAGGGAAGGAGCTTCACAGTCAAATCAGCCTCAAAATAGAGTCACAGAGCAGTTGAGGTCAGAATAGCCCTCTGGGATCCTCAAGTCCAACCATTAACCCAACACTGCCAAGCCCACATCTCCAAGTGCCACATCCACATCTTCGAAATCCCTGCAGGGATGATGACTCCATCACTTCCCTAGGAAGCCTAATCCAATACTTGACAACCCTTCTGGTGAAGAAATTTTCCTTAACAGCCAGCCTAAACCTCCTCAGTGCAACATGTGGCTGTTTCCTCTTGAGCTAGAAGATTTAAAAAATGCAGAAATAAATCTTCAAGTGGCTGATAAACACTTTTGTCTTTGCTTGTTCTCAGAAAGAGAAGGAAAATCTGAAATGCTTCAAGAGAAATTACACTGGCAGAGAGGGGAGGTGAGCTCTCAGAGAATGTGCTGATCATGTGGAGGAGAAAAGAGATCATGCATGAGCAGGGAGCACAAAAATCCTAAAACTCACCAAAATTGAAGGTTGCTCAGAATTTCCTGAGGAAAGCTTTCAAAGGACATGCTTAAACAAGCAGGGCAGGCAGATGGGGTGTAAAACCACCCATGGGAGATGGTTGGATCTCATGACTCTAGTGAGATGGAGATGTATCCTGCTGGTCCCACACCGAGCTGGCAGCCCCTGCAAAGCACTGTGCTGACTCCAGATGCACAGCCAAGATTAACCACAAAGGCCCCTGCTGTCTGATGGGCCAATTGCCAAACAGCCCCTGAGCAACCAAAATCAGAGCTACCTGAAGCCCCATGGAAACACGTCTGATTTCCAGCCTCAGTTTTTTCCAGCTTGTGAGGATCGATGGAGTGAAGCTGATTTTTGTAGCAGCCACAAACTGGGCATGGTGGTGACTCTGGGTGGTGACTCCACGGCAGCACTCCAGCAAGTGATTTTTATTGAAAAGGAAGCTGACATTGCTAGGTGACACAGACACCAGCTTCTTCATGCTCCAGGTATGATTGATGTCAGTTTTAGTATTTTTGCAGTAGCTTCAGTGACTTGCTAGAAATGAGGGCTGAGGCTGTTTTTCAGCTCGGGTGCCCTGGGGACCCCGTGCTGATTGCCAGATTGCTTCCTGGAGGAGAGCGTAACTCAGCCATCAAACATTTTTTACCCTTTGCATTCAGCTTTATGTACCCAAAGCTGTTCCTAATGGGGTGCAGATGTTTCTCAGACTGAGCTGTCACACAGAATGGGCAGGGGAAGGAACTACTGAAAACTTCAGCAGAAACAAAGGGAAATCGCGGCACTCGTGAATCACCAGCAATGAAAGAGTTGGGGAGAACAAACACAACCAACCTTTTTTGTTTTTTCACCAATCATTGCTGCTGTCTCATGAGGGAAAGATGGGAGAGAGACAAGGACAATTGGAACTCTGAAAGCTAATAAAATATGAAAACTCACAAAAGGAAAAGAAAAGGAGAAAACAGGAGCTGTGAGTCTGTGCTGGGGCGAACTGCAGTGAGAGCAGCAGCTTGGGTAGCTCAATCCTGGCCCCAGTGCTGCTAATTCCATTAATTGCACTAATTGAGAGACTTTAGGGATAGCAGCAAACAGCCTCAGCACTACCTGCTGCAGTTTTCCCCTCTGGGCTCCCCGGGATCTGCTGCTGAAGAACAGGATACCTGAGGAGGGGCAGGGATGAAGTCACAGCACATCCAGGCATGGCACCCACAGCTTTGAGATTTGGGTCATACCAGCTAAAGAAAACTCCAGGCAGCAGCAAGCAGCTGTGGGGTAATAAAACAAGCTGAAAGTTTCTGCTTGCCTTCATGTACAGCAGGTCTGGACTAGTTTTATTTATATGATTTTTCCACTGAGCAGCAGCAGCAATGGATGGAACGGAATGATCTTGGGATAATTTGAGAACAAGTCTTCTGACGCTTCTTCTAAATCCCTCGCTGAGAACATTTTTCTCCCTTCTGTCGTTTATTTTTTCTGTCTTTTTACAAGCAAAATGCTGTGGTTTGAGTGGCAAGGCTGATGGGCTGGATACAACACGCTCTCTTGAGGGGAATGCTCAGGCTGGAATCAGGAGCTTTCTGCCTCTTCCCTGCCAGTCCCAGCCTGCCCTTGGGAGGACCCTCACTCTCCAGTGCCTATTCCTCACCACATGCTCACACAGCAGTAGTAACAAAAATTCGATCAGCTTTGGACTGACTCCTCTGACATTACTCCTCCTGACAGAGATAGGCAGAAAGCTGGAAAAAAAGATGCTGAAACTATAATATATATATATATATATATAAAAAAAAAAAGAAAAGAAAAAAAGAAAAGAAAGAAAGAAAAGAAAGAAAAAAGAAAAATGAAAAATCACTAATAAAAACAATCACAGAAAACCTGAGCAGGTAAAGATATTCCGTCTGTAAAAATGTCACAGCCACAATTCAAAAGGTCACCATTACCTTTGGCCCATTCAGACCAGCAGCATCTGTTAGCTGGCATCAGTGTGCACCCTCTGAATGGAAAATAATTGCATAGGTGATGAGCCAAATGCTGAAAATCCTGGTCCTCAAGGTGATCTGGAGGAGTGGGGAAGCTGCAGCTGCCTTTACTAGAGAGGCAGGATTAGAGGAAACCTGTGAGCAAAACCATGGCAGGAATTTTAAGTGAAGAAAACAGCTTTCAAAACCATTGGGTAGTTGATGATGAGGAAGGCAAATACATTTAATGCTGACATGAAACAGATTTAAAAGCCATCATGACAAAAATTATCCCAGCTGCTGAGTCCTGTAAAAGCTCCTCAGGATGTCCCATGGCTGGAGAGGGCTCGTGGTCCCCACCATCACCTGCCACCTGCATCTGTGTCCTCATCTCTGCCCCACACTGGTGTCCCCTGCAGGCACCACAGTGAAACCTGAGTCATGCTCCTCTCAAACAGAGAAAATCAAGAGAAAGGGCAGAAAGCAGCATTTGGTGGTAGGAGCATAGCCTGGTTTTATCATTATTTAGGGCAAGAAGCTGCCTTTGAAAAGAGAAGATGAAATTTTGAATCATACTAAAGGAGTGAATTACACGTGATGCTGTAGGAGAGCTCCAAGGGTAGGACCAACAGCCTGGGTGTGCCTGGACCACTCCTCAGGAACAAGGGGCACNGTTACTGACTCCTGACACGTGATGCTGTAGGAGAGCTCCAAGGGTAGGACCAACAGCCTGGGTGTGCCTGGACCACTCCTCAGGAACAAGGGGCACATTTTCAGGTTGGTAAAACAAATAACAGCTCGTGCCAAATGCTGAGAAGAGACAAAAGATCCTTAAGACTGTGATAAAAGACTATTTTTATACTTCATCAGTGCAGGGAGGCCAAGTTGTGGTTTCCTCATCATCAGATTAAAAAGAAATAGGGATATGGATCCTTCCCCCACAGCAAGGAAAACACAGCTTGCACAAAGCTCATTGATCCTTCCTGCTCTGCTCCAAGTGATTAAGCTGGTCTCACTGAACCCCCTTCTCTGGCTTTTTCCCCCTCAAACACACCAGTGTGGGGACACCCAGGGTGTGCTGAGACCCAGCAAGAGCTGCAAGATCCTGCTGTGCTGGGTATCCAAGCACTGTTTTATCCAAGGTACCAAATCAAGGTGCCTGGGTGAGATGTGCTTTTCTCTCCCATATTCAGCCAAAATCTCCAGGCGCAGCTGTAGCATTCAGGTGTGTGCAAAGCCTGAAGTGACATCCCAGCAGGAACATTCTGTACCATCCGCCGGGATGCCCGGGGTCTGTCCTGCTGTGCAGAGTCCCTGTCAGCACTGTGTGCGCAGGTGAACAGCACCCTCTGCAGCCACCCCGGCTGCAGGGCTGGGAAAAGCCAGCTCGGGGAAGCATTGCCATCCTAATGGAGACCGTGAATTCTCGGTAAATTAAGATAAACTTGCAGTTGTTATCCCACCTTCATGCAAAGCCCGTCAGATAGGCTTACTTTAGCAAAGTCAGCTACGGCAATGGATGCTTTAGAGATCTGGTCAAACTCTAATATGTTTAATTTCTTGTTCGTAGTGCCTACTTGGAAACAAAATGATAAAATTAATCCAGTTAACCACAAGCAAATAAAATATTATTTTGCAGGATATGGGGGATATATTTTCCAAAACAAAAAAATAAAATTTCTCCATGCGCTGCAATTTAGCAGTCAATGAATTTTATGTGATTTTATAGAGCTGGAAATATCTTTAGCTGCTAAAGAGAGACTCTCCCAGCTAAATCAATGATTTCTCTTCCCCAGTGCCTCAAGAGGGCCGTGTTTCTTATGGATGTGTATGGAGGAATGAGTAAAGCAGAGATCTGGAGGGAGGGCAGTTGGGGAAACTGCTCCAAAAACACGTCAGGAGACATTTCTAGGACGGGTGGTTTATCCCATTTCCTTTTGGTGGCACTGTTGGCCCAAATATTATTAAACATCACCTCCAGGTCCTTGGGAGTCTGGCGTTCTCAAGATGCCAAAATCTGGCTCTTGGTGCTATGGGAAGTACATTGCAGCAATTTGTTTCTGTTGCTTTCACAAGTTTTGGAGGAAAAGTGGTGATATATGCAACGAGGTTACTCAGTATTGCATCTGTGACAAATACCCAGGCTGGGCCTGAAGTTTTTGTGCGTAAGTTCCTTTTGGTAGTGGTTACACTGACGGTGTCTCTAGAATGACAGCAAGGATGCACAGGAATGAACCACTGGCAAAATAATACATTTTGAAGAATAAATATTTCCTCGAGCTTTGGACAGACACAAGAGCACAACTCAGACCAGATCTGGGCTCTGATCCACAGACTTCCAGAGTGAAAAGCTCTAGAATTTGCACATAAGGACCCAGCTCCTGCTGTAAAGCCCAGCAGCCTGAGCTAAGTGGAGCCCAGCATGGGGACATGGGTGCTGGGACATCCCTGTGTCCTGTGGCAACTCCAAAACCAGTGGGAGATGTTGTCCTGCAGGGAGGGGACCCTTCCCAGCACCCAGACTGTGAGACCCAGCTGCCTGGATGGGAGTAGGACCATGTGTGATTAGCAACTCCTTTTGCCAGAATTTTGCTGACTGGTTTTTTTCCTTTCAGTGCTTGTCACAGCCTCCCTCTGCCAAAGCCCAGCAGAAGGCCTGGCTCTTTGCTCCACAGTATTCACTTTCCCTGTTTGTCCAGGAGACAAACAAACCACTCAAGCCCTCAGTGAGCTCCAGGGCAGGTGACACATGTGTCTGAGGGAAAGGAGCCACGAGCAGGCACTTGTTCTTGAGGCATTCCTCATCCTCAGCAGCTCCTGGAGCCAAAATGCACAAGGACACATCCAGCCCCAGCTGAAGGTGCAGCATTTTCCCTGCTTTCCTGGACTCCAGAGGGACCTTCCTGGAGTCCTGTTTATAATGTCAGATAATTGCCATGGAGAGATTTGCAAAGGGTGAACAGGATTTCTCCAGCAGATCAAAGGCTCTGCTCCCCATTTTCCCATCTTCATTCTGCTGGTTTTTCCTACCCAAGCCCTTCTCAGCTCGATGCTCTCTTGATTTTTCCTTTCACTACAGTGATGCTGCAAGACCTTCCAGAAGGGATGAGCACAAATTCTTCCTATGGACTCCACAGTGAATTAATGGAGCTTAAATAGGACTTTGTGGGCAGGGAATCAATGAGACTGAATACAAACAAAGGATGCTTCTCCATTAACACAAATGAGAAACTGTCTCACTGTGCCCATTCAATCAAAGCACTGCCCACAAAGCAGTGGTATTTGCCTCTCTCATGTAAATTTTACTGCAGCTTTCAAGCACCATGGTATTTGGAAAGTTGGTATTTGCAACTTTCAAACTGTGCTGTTTGCAATTCCTCTTCCTGGTGTTACTGATTGCAGAGAAGTTTCCAAGCACACAGGGTGTTCACCCTGTGAAGTCAGCCTGCTCCTCTTCCCCCCACAACAAGTTTCTACTCCAGCCCAGCTGGGCCTGGCAACTTACACAAAATTCCTTCCTGCAACAGAAGAGTAAAAAAGGTAGAATGATTAGAGGGGTAAACATAGAGGAAACTTTTTCTCTAAAGACAATCATAAACACACACACCCCTCACATCATTTAAATTTAATTTTACAACTGAATATTTTAATTACTCACAATTACTGAGATTTTCAAGGTGATTTACAAAAGCCAAGGTCCAATTTGCCATTTATTTTTTTAGAAAGTTAGAAATCCGGCTTCCTCAAATGGAAAAGAAGGGTTTATTCTTATTTAAAATTGCCAGTAGGGTTTGTGTGGGATACTGTGCTGGTATTCCAGACGTGATATTTAGCAAATGCATGTCAGCAGAAGGGGTTTCATCACATGAAGCTGGAGCTCAAACCAAACACATCTCACCTGAAGAGTCTCTGCCTCGTGTCTGACTTGACACAAGCCCTGGAAAACAAGAGTGGGGATTATTTTACCTAAATGTGGATGTCTGCAGTGGGACTGTGTGCACCTGACCTTAGGTTCCCCCTGGATGACAAGCCACAGGCTCATCTCAGAAGCCCAAGGGGGCTGCCATGACCAGCCCAGGCAGAGAATTGGGAAGGGAAACATGAAGCTCAAAGGAATAAACCCTGTTCACCAATAAATAAGAAGATTCCCCCTGGCCACCAGCCCTTTCCCTGAGACCTTCTCATTCTTTACTGTGAGGCTGCAACAGGCTGCCCAGGGATGGTGTGGATGCCCCATCCTTGAGAGTGTTCAAGGCTGGTTTGGATGGAGCCCTGAGCAACCTGCTCTAGTGGAAGGTGCCCTGCCCAGGGCAGGAGGGTGGAATGAGAGGATCCTTAAGGTCCTTTCCAATCCAAACCATTCTGTGGTTCTATGACATGACCATGAAGGATGGTGGGGCTGAGCTGAGCTCCATGAGCTGTTGGTGGAACAGAAACCTGGAANGGGTTCTATTGCACGACCATGAAGGATGATGGGGCTGAGCTGAGCTCCATGAGCTGTTGGTGGAACAGAAACCTGGAAACCTGTTCATGGCTTTGGGCAAAGTGCTCCACTCAGGCTCATCAGCAGTACAGCCACATGCTGCCTGCTCAGCTGCTTCTGCCAGGGAAACTTCCTGCTCCTTCAGGTCTTATCAACAGCTGCTTGTGGAAAATGAACCCAGGCAATGGGAGCAGGGAACATGAGTCACAGCTGGCTGTCCCCTCCTGCCAGGACAGAGAAGAACACCTTTGTTGCCATAATGTAGCTGGCTTTTAGGACATTGCTCTGCTCTCAGCTTCAAGCATGTCCTGCTGAGCTGCTCATCTCAGCCAAAACCTCCTGAGCTTGTGGGACAGTCAGCCTTGCCTGGGTGGGAGTGTGGCTGCAGCTCACCCAGCTGCAGATGCTGCTGCTTCTCCTGCTCTCCAGGGACTGTGGCAGAGGAAGAGCTCGGTGCAGTGGACAGGGCTGCTCATGGCTCTCAAGAAACTGTGTTAGATGGTGTTTGGGAGCTGCTCATGGAATGTCTGCCCTGACTGCTGGCTGGTGCTCAGCCAGGCTGGGATCTGGGGGGATGTGTTGGATATGTTAGATATGTTAGATGCCTGGTGCTGCAGGCTGAGGGCAGTCAGTCCCAGGTCTGTGCAGCACCATGGAACTGCATGAGCTGGGTCTGGAGAGAGATCTTCTCATGGGATATCAGCTACTGCAGGCATTCTTCAGAACAGTTCCCTAAATAAAAATAAATAGATCAGTAAATATTATATGATATACGATATATGATATATGATATATGATATATGATACATGATATATGATATATCATATATATCATATTTATTGATCTATGTCTATCAATATATTATATATGATATATTATACATGATATATCATATATCATGTATATGATAAATGACATTATATGATATGACAATATTATATATGATATGGATGATATAGATACAGATGATGAAAAGACCAGAGAATTCCCTTCACTGCCTTCAGTTCCTCCTGGAATGCTTCTCCTCCAGTAAACCCCACCCAGGTCCTAGGCGAAGAAGGGCAGAGAAGAGCTTTTCAGCTGCTCACAGTGGGGCCCTCCATGCCTGTTTCTGGTGTGTTTGTAGCCTCTAATTCATCTGCTATGCACATTCCTGCAGAGCAAACACTCATGTTTTGCTGCCTACAGAAACAGGCTTGTTTGGTAGCTCCTGGAGGGGAAAACTATTTCTGCTATGCACCCCCTGATATGTCTTCCCACAGCCTGGATCTGTCTGGTGCCCTAGCCATGAAGATGTCCTCCTGTCATCACTGACACATTGCTTCAGACTGTTTGAACATGGCTTTTTATTTTATTGGGCTTGGCTCATGTGATTCAGTCCCTCAAAGAGACACCAAGCATTAGAACCTGGTACCAGCTACTCTGATGCAGCAGTGAGGTTTAATGTCATTTTACCTGTACCTTGTCCAGCAGCTTAAGCCATTATTTGTTACTAATTGTTCAATATTTTAAAGGAATTTAAAGGGAAATAGAAAGTGAATTTATAATGCATCCTAGCCCGGAAATCATTTTCAGATGGATACAAAATTAATAACTGCTTTCTATCTCTAACATACTCTGTCCCTGCTGAGTTGATTCTTTAATTCTCAGAGCACTTAATTGTGAATCTACCACAAGTTCCTGAGTCTGTCCCAGTTCCTTCACTGCAATGGTCTCCCAGAGAAAATACACAGCTCCAGGTAAGACTGGGAAATTCCTTCCTTTTTATTGGCAGCATTGTAAACCTGCTGTGGAAACTTTGTAAACTGGTCAAAAGAGTGGTACTGAAAAAAAAAAAAAAAAAAAAGGATTATGGTTGAGTGAGAAGGAGGCAGAATCCAGAGTATTCAGGATGACACAATCTCCCTGTTCCCCCTCTTGGCAGGGGGAAGAGAATTCCTCATCCCTAATGGAAACCACACTTATCTCCCTCTGACCAGCACTTGTGAATGGCTACAAGCCCAGGCTGGGACTCAGAGCAGCAGAAAGGATGGATCCCTTCCCAGTTTTCCATACGTCACTGCTGCCTGTTAGCAGTAAGAGGAGATGTCCTAGCAGCTGGGAGGTGGAGGTGTGTGCACAGATCTCAACAAACAGCTCTGGATTTGACAGCAGCAGGTGGAGATAAGAGTCCTGAGCCTCTCAGCCCATGGGCAGCATGTGGCAGCACGCTGGAGAGTTCTTCTGAGAGCAAAGATGCCCCTGCCCAAAAGCAGCTTTGTTTTAGTGTTCCAGCTCACTTTGGTAAAAATCACAGAATCATAGAATCCTAGAACAGTTTGGATGGGATGGGACATTAAAATTCATTTCCAACCTGCCTGCCATGGGCAAGGACACCTTCCAAAGGCCAGGCTGCTCAAAACAGCAGAAGGAGCTGCAGCACAGGTTCACCTGTGCATAACCAAAGAGGTGCCTCAGCCTGGCTGGGAGGGACTCACCTGCTGCCAGCCCAGAGCAGGCACCAGGGATAAACCCTTTCTGAGTGGCAGCCACTCTACTTCAGGGACAAACACCCCCACAAAGCCCAGAGGAGCAGGACACAGGTGCTGGGCAAACAGTGACTGTCCAGGCTTGCCCATGCTGGGATCATCAGGAGTTTGTGGGCACTGCTGTCAGTAAGAGCCTCCTGCACCCATGGGTGTGTCCACAGGGCATCTCCAGCCAGTCTGGCCCAGCCTCCCTCCTCCAGGTCAGCAGTTCTTTAGATTAAACTCTCCATAACACATGGTTTCAGCTCCAGGTTCAGTGTTGCACAAAGACCACATCCAATATTCTCCCTGAGTTAGCAGATGTTCTGAATTTGGCATGGGAATGAGTTACTCCCAGTTAAAGAGAATTCATATGATTAATGATTAATGTAGCTATCTGAATAATTACCTCATTCAGCCAGCTTTTCTTCTGGTTTTGCAAGAAAACATGCATGAAAAATGAGGACAAAACCCTTTTTCTATGTTACTGTATATGTGGAATAATATTTCTACTAAAAAGAAGAAAGCAAGTTTGAGAAAACAAATAACTGACAAGCTTCCACAGTGCTTGTGCACACATGTTCTCTCCAACATTTATCCAGGACCACAGTCCCCCTCAAAATCCATTAGAGACCTGGTGCTTGAAGAAAACCTTCCTCATGAAGAATGAGCATTGTTACATGCATTGAAAAATCTAAAGTTTCAGGTGTAGATTATCTGAGCTGATAACCACGCACACAATATTAAATTTCTATAAGCAATTTCTAGACAAAAGCTCCCTTCAGCCAACTCGGTGATAAAGTTTCCTGTGTATATGTGCATGCACATAAGGGAACATTGTTTTAAGGCCTTTTTGTGGAATATATTAATTTAGCAATGGAAATATTGATTTTTAAGGAAATAATTTAAATATTTATATTTTCAGCCAGTATTTTGGCATTTGAGATTTCTTGCTCATGAGCTACCAACATTTTCTCTAGTTACCAGAACATGTAGACAAAATACACTTAAAAAAAATCCAATCTTGCATTTAAGGAAGGCAGTGTAGCAAACCTGATGCCAGTCTTGTCAGAAATCCTCCAAAACTGACCCTAGGAACTGCCACCTACAGAAATCTAGCCTAGACAGAATAAAATTTGCTTTGGGCTGTAGTATAAACCTCAGCCAGACATATGTGTACTGTGGCCAAGGGCCAAGACATCTCTTTCAGAGCAATCATGCCCCTGAAGTCCAAGAGGACATTTCTGATGGAATTGGTGAGCACAAGGAGAGCTCATGGTTGAGGATCTTGAGGAGGCTCTGTGCTGAGTGGCCAGGTGCTGTCCAGGTGTAAGACACTAGATTTACTATTTGAGAGTGCCACAGAGGAGGCACAACAGCCAGGTTGGGCTCAAGATCAGGTATTCATGATCCAAGAGAGGGAGCTCAGCCTTCCGCCCCAAGCAGAAAGGCATGTTAGGAATTCCCAGAAAAGGGTTGAGATCAAAACAGAAAATGTCTTTATTCTGCTGAGTGGTTCTTTCCTATCACGTGTGGTTCTGGCTGCACAGTTGAAAGACTTTAAACAAAAATGATTGAGGAGGGTGAAAAGGAGCGTCTTGCATCAAAGGAGAATAAACCAGACCTGGAATCTTGACTGTGGAAAAGTCAGGACACAGGGAGAAACTGTAATAAGAAAATTGTGAATACTACATAGAAGGAATGGTTCAGAGGTGCAATTGTTCATTGCTTCCCAAAACACAGAAACTGGGGTTATCTCCTGGAAAGATCTCACAGAAATGGGGGGTATCTCCTCAAAGGATGACGCAGTCATTTCAATGAAGAGAACGGAGATATTTTTCAACTGATTGAGGGTGTAATAACCTTCACCTCCGTACTTACATCTTCAACCCGCGAGCGTACACGATCCTCCCCACATCCCTATCTTTTCCCCCGTTCACGCTGAGCCCGTTCCCCGCTGCCTGCGCAAGGAGCGATGCTCCTCGGCGCCACATCCCTGGGGTGATGCGCAGCCCTGCCTGTCCCCATCCCCATCCCCATCCCCATTCCCGGCCGTCCCGCCCGCCCGCACCGCGACCCTCCCCGCCCCGTGCGGGCGGTGTCTCCGCGGCCCCGGCGGCGCCTTTAAGCTGCGGTGCGTGATGTCACAGCGCCTGGAAGCCGCGGAACGCGGAGCGCACCGAGCCCGCACCGAGCCCGCACCGAGCCCGCACCGAGCCCGCACCGAGCCCCAGCCCGGCGGGTTCCCCCAGCCCCGCGGACGGGNAGCCTGCAGATCCAGGACTTCGTGGCGGGCTTGGTGGGCGGTGAGTGATGCCGGGAGCGCGGGTGGGGAGGCGGCGAAGGGCGCACGGAGGAGGTGCCCGCGGATAAAACACTCCGGGAAACCCACGGTCTGAGTCTCTGTCCGGCGTCTCCCGCGGTTTGCTTCGCTCTGGTTCGCGAGTGCGGTTTAATCCCGCTTCCAGGGGCGGGATAGTTAAAACTCAAGTTTCGAACGTGTGATGCTGCCGTGCGGGGCCGAATTCCAGAGGCCCCCGCATGCCCCCAGCTCCCGCCGGCTGTCCCGTCCTTGCCCCCCTGGCTGGAAACGCCGCCGGGCTCGGAGGGGGCTGGCAGCTGCCAACGGGGGGCTCCCCGTGTCCCCATCCCCGGGAGAGGCACTGCCGGGCTCTCGCCCCGCCGGCACAGGGCTCATGGGCAGGGATCGATCCTGTCTGCTGGGAATTCCGACGGCAAACACCGGGAAACAGGTAGCAGAAAGAAAAAGAAGCCAAACGTCACACAGAGGCGTCAGTAATGGGACAAGGTTTACGGAACTGAGAGACGCCCACTGGGTCTGCAGCTGAGAGGGTGACCAGCTCTGCTGCCCCCAGGGCTGCAGGGGGACAGAGGGTCCACTGTGGCCACTGCAGAGCAAACCAGTGCTCAGGTGACCCCGCAGACCTTACACAGGAGCAGGGTGTGAGTGGCTCACAGTTGTCCTGCCAGATGAGGTTAATAAGTTAGCAGACTGAAGAAAACCCAAAACCCCTGCCAAAAGTTTGCGTGAGCAGCTGATTTTTGGATCTCTGTAGGCAGTGGTTGCTCTTTCTGCCCCATTGCCCTGTGCTGTTGCTGCACACCCCTGGCAATGGGACAGGATGTCCTGGCAGGTGAACAGCCACCAGTGCTCAGCAGCAGTGGCAGCTGAGAGGTTCCATGCATAGCACTGGACCATGAGTGTTCCCTGGTCCAGGAGGAGAGGGGACATTTTTTAACACATTTTTAGAAAAGTCATAATGTGTTGGCCAAGGATATGATGCTCTTTTCAGTATTAACCCATTATGAGTGAGAAATTACATGTAGTCTCCAAAGCATCTGTGGGCGCTGGTTTCACAGAGATTTGCTGGTGAGGGAAGCATCACAATTTACCCACTCTCCACAAACCCTAAAACCTGCCAGTGTTGTTTGCAACAAACACAAAACCATGTCCTGGCCATGGCAGACAGGTATTCCATTCTTCGGGAGGAGATAGAAGCCAAACTGTGCTCTGTGCTAGCACAAGAGCTCCTTGCAGTGAGCAGTGTGAGCAGGTGGGTGAATGGTAAGAGAATATGGGCCAATTTCTCCCCAGAGAACCATGAGGAGGAAGGCAGGATGGCACTGGAGAGATCTGTACAGAGCAGGATCCTCTGTATCTGAATCCTCTCTGACAGGTATCTCTATAAACTGCTCTTAAAACAGCAAAGGATGAGGAGCTCACAGATCCCATTAGCAGTCAGCTAGGACATCACTGAGCTAGGAGAAAGCATTGCCTTGTGTCAAATAGGAATCTTACCATTCTGAGGCTAAAAATTTGTGTGAGCTTACAGTGGAGAAAAAGGGCTTGGTCCTGGACAGGATATACCAACATGAGTTCTCCTTCTCTGGTGCCTTTGAGATGTAAAGCTGAAGGAGTCCAGGAGAGTGTACACAGAAAAATGTTTAAGCTCAGTTTTTAGCTGTTGTCAGGGACAGGGCATCGTGCAGGTCATTATTCTGGCTAGGCCCCTTACAACTGTTCCTATGGAAATCTCTCCTCTAAACCCATTGCATCCTGTCCTGCTACAAAAGCTTCAATGTTTTCCATAATCCTTTGCTTTCATCCCCAGGAATTGCCAGTGTGGTTGCGGGCCATCCCCTGGACACGGTCAAGGTAAAACACTTTGAACTGTGTTCACATGTCACCACCCAAACCTCCATCAGTTCAGACTTTCTCTCTAGCTGATGCCTCCAAGGACCTTCACTTATCCCAGAGGGGAATTTGGAACATTTTAACACAGTTTCTTCCTCTCCAATGCTCATTTTGGATGAGAAACTAAAAGAACTGACTGATACTTACAAGTTCCTCTGTGGAGAATTAAAGCTGAAAATTAACCTGGCCTTACTTAATGTGTGGTTCACTGAACAGTTCTGCCAATGTTTTATTGAACTTTGCCACAGACTAGTATTCAAAGGGCAATGAGGGAACTGTATTTGTTTTGCTGCAGGCACATTTTTATGTTTTCCTGGTCCTGGTAACAGTGGAAGGGCAGAGTGCTGAAATTGTTATCCCAGGGCTGTGACACACAGTGTTTATAATTCCTGCATGATAATTATTCCTCCAACAGAGGGATTTAGAGAAGGAAGAAGGTGTTTGTCAGCATGATGCAGACAAGCCCATGCACACACCCGTGAATCCTCACTCAGGCAAGCTAACCATCCCTACTGATGCAGAGATAGGGAAGAGGATCCTGTTCCCTTTTTTTGCCCAGGCATTTCTGGGCAGCTTTCATCACTGTAGCCTCTCTGCCCTTCTTGGGGCTGTTCAGCCTGAAGAATAGAAGGCTCCAAAGAAATCTGACTGTGGCCTTCCTGTGTACTTGAAGGGGGCCTAAAATAAAAGAATTTTTAGCAGGGCCCATTGCAATAGGACAAGGGGTACTAGTTTTAAACAGAAGGAGAATAGGTTTAGATTGGATATAAGGAAGTGTCATACAAAAAAGGTGGTAGAACACAAGCAGAGGCTGCCCAGAAAGGTGGTGGGATGCCCATCCCTGGAAACATTCAAGGGTAGGATGGATGGGACTCTGAGCAACCTGGTCTAGTTGGAGATGTCCCTGGGCACTGCAGAGAGGTGGAACTAGATGACCTTAAAAGATCCCTTCCAACTTGAGCTATTGTACAATTCTGTGATGTGTGTTCCCTGCTCTGGTTCAAGCCTGGCTCTGGCACCAGGCAGGGCTGCCAGCTGTGGCAAACCCAAAAGCCACTGGTTGTGTTGGCATCTTAAAGACCTTTGGAGGGTGATGCCAAGGAGGCAGGGCCCAGCATGGCCCACACCAGATCCCTTCCCCAGCCATCACAGCCATCCCCTTGCACACACCAGGCTCTCCTGGGATCAGGAGACGCCCAGCCAGCCCTGTGCTTTCTGGGCTGCTTAAAGTGATGCCAGTCCCAAGGGCATCCCTGTGCAAAGGTGGGTGCAGACCCCATGCACAGGAGCCCCGAGGCTGCCCACACCACCCAGCCATGGGCAGGGCACAGGCAGCAAGGGCAGGCTCTGCCCAGCGTTGCCAAGGCAATCCCCATCTCAGGCTGGTGGTCATGGCATCATTGCCTGGTTTGGGGGAGTTTGGCTGTGAGAATCCTGCTTGGAAAGATCGAGTTTCTGGATGCCAAGAAAGAGCAAGCCCATCCTTCAGAGGTTATAAAGACAACTGTCAGGCTGCCCCCTCTGTTGCTCTTGGCCTTGGGCAAGGCTTTGCCTTGGGAATACCAAGTAGGCAGACTTGTTATGTTCCAAATTCAGGGGCAGGAGAGTGGAAAAGAGAGTTTTTACACAGCACTAGGCCAGCAAAGGGGCTGCTCAGCAGCATCTGCAGCCTCCAGGGGATCGGGGTGTTTCCCCACTGGGGGAGGAGGCAGGACTGAGTATAAGGCTCTAAGTGCATCTACACCACAGCTCCCATCAAGCCACCTCTTCCCATTTTTCCAGCTATTTTCAAAGCCTAGCAGCTGTTTTTTTCCTAACTCCTTGCAAAACTCTAAAAGTTGTGCCTTTATTCACTTTTCATCCTACCCATTGTACTCATTCCCCCAGAATTTTCTTCAGCTTCTGGGTGTCACCCAAGAGCCCTATCTAATCAAAACATAACAAAAAAGGAGAACTTTTCAGAGGTATATCCATACTGGTGTAGCTGACTTTGCCACAGATGCCAGCAGGGATTTCAGTGCTGGGTGTTAACAGATTAGCTAAGGGACGTGTGTGAGAACCAGATTGTGAGAACACTCACTTGCCCCCAGTTACTCAAAAAATATATTAACTTGAACCTCTAAATACCTGGTTACTGGGTAAAAGAAAAAAAAAAAAGCCAGTGGAGGCAAAGTGGAAATGTCTAGGTTAAGATGAAGCCGGGAGGGACTGGGGTCAGCTTGTCGTGGGTAGCTCAGGGTCCAGCCACCTTCCCCTGCCCTGTTATCCCCAGGGTGAGTCGGGGTGTGCCCAGTGTGCACCCACAGCCTGGGCCTGCCCACGCTGCACAAGGTGTGCTTTGTGAGCCAGGGCAGCACCTTCATGTACCAGCTTGTTCTGAGTGCTCAGTAAATATTCTGTTTTTGCTGCTGCTTCTCTGTGGCCTCTGGCCAGGCCTGGAGCAGAGTGGGGATGCTCCATGAGTGCAAACAGCTGCATGGAGCCACCCCGGGGTGAGGGATGAGCCTGGGCTGAGGGGTGACACAGCCTTTGGTCCCTCCTGCTCATGCCAGGGTCCCACGGTGGCACTGGCAGCCTCTTGCAGGGCTCTGGGCCAAATGATTGTGCCATCCTACCTGCTGTTTGCCATCCAAAAGCTCCCACCAGTCATGAGCTCTGGCAGACACACATTCCTTTGGGCTTTAAATTCCCAAATAATTTCCTGCTTCACCCTGGTGTAAATCAGGGCTGAGCCAACGGAGGGGATCAAACACCATCCCTCCAGCACAGGTTGGCAGTGTCCCTTCAGAGACCCTTACTAGCAGCAGTGCTGATAAATATGGTCAGAAATGTTCCTCCCACTTCCTAAAAACATTCCTGATGGAGCATGTGTGTCTTTCTGTTCCTGATGGAGCATGTGTGTCTTTCTGTAAAAAATGAGCTCTGGCCTCAGCCAAGATGAAGCCTGAGGTGCGGTGAAGTGAAGAGTGTTTCCATTTTCTCACACACCTCTAAGCCCAAAAAATGCATCCCTTGTTAGGATGTTTCTAATGCAACCTTGTGAGCAGCTTGAATGAAAGGCAATCTAAATATATACATGTGAAAAGGGAAAATGCTTAATCCTGTAGGCTTTGATGTTACTCATGTGCCATTTCTTACATCTGTTGGAAAGTGTATTAACCAATTTTCTTTCCAGAAATAAGATGTCTTTTTTTGAAATTATATGAAACTGTTTTTGAGTGAGGCATGGAGAATTTCTGAGATGGCTCTGAATTATTTTAGCTCCAATTAGTGTCTCTGTGTCTTGAAATCCACCTTGGAGCAGAAGAGCCCCAGAAGTCTCCCAGGGGAGCTCACCTCTCCTCTCTTTGCAACACATCCCAATCTTCCCTGAGAGTCTCCAAATGGAGAAGACCCCAGCACTCTCCAATTTCCACATAAATCAGGCCCTTGCCAATGACAGCACTGCACACCAGCAGCCTGCTGTGCTGGGTCAGGGTGGCTGGTCCAGACTGGAGAGCAATTTGACAGTCATTGATTCCAGATGTTGGAGAGAGCTTCAGGCTGTGAGATCCTGCTTAGCCTTGCTTCTGGCAAGGTTCAAGAGGGTGGATGCACATATATCTTATTTTATTGCTCAGTTCTGTTTATGACTAAGGAAGGACTTGCTCTCAAAGCAAAGTACACATTGTTTATGTAGCATGAGCCTCCATTGGGCTGCATGGGATTTTAATCACATTTTACAAATGTCTTTTGCAGACTCGTTTGCAAGCTGGACAAGGATATGGAAATACATTCAACTGTGTTCTCACCGTGTACAGAAATGAGTCTGTAAGTACTTCATCGTACTTTAAGTGTGCTGGTAGAAAGTACAAGTCAATAAATAGATAACTGCATAAAGCAATTGTACAAAATGCTGTTAACACCAGCAGTTATATAAAGACCAATAAAATTTATGCAATTGAGCCTGCAAATCCCTACAGCCTTCTCTTGTTTAAGGTAACCCACTTGGTGACTCCTACAGGGAAAAGAGATCCCTGGCATGGAATGGTCAGTGCCTCCACATCGGTTGCATCCACAGTGACTCTTGCCTGATCCCACTGGCAAAGGTTTCACAGAGGGATTTTGCTGACTTTGGTGAAGCCAGAACAAACACTGTCTATATGAAGCACTTCTATGTGGGTCCCTGTGCTTTTAACCATATCCTGTATTCTGCACAATCTTTATAAGCCTTTAGCAGCATGAACCAATTTCCTTTGCTCAGCATGTGCAAACAGTTGGTTCCAGGAGACATCTGCTACTTGGGTTTGCATTTCATCCCTGACTATGGCAGGGCATTGGAACGAGATGGCTTTCAAAGTCCTTTCCAACACAAACCGTTGTGTGATTCTGTGAGCCTCCTAAAAGGTTGCTGTAGTCAGGTGGGGTTGGTCTCTTTCTCCAGGCAGCAACTGACAGAACAAGAGGACACAGTCTTAAGCTGCACTAAGAGAAATATAGGTTGGATATTAGGAAAAAGTTTTTTACAGAAAGGGTGATAAAGTACCGGAATGGCCTGCCATGGAGGTGGTCAAGTCACCCTGGATGTGTTCAAAAAAAGACTGAATGTGGCTCTCAGTGCCATGATTGAGATGAGGTGTTATGGCATAGGTTGGACTTGACAATCTTGAAGGTCTCTTCCAACCCAGCCATTCTGTGAATTCTGTGAATTCTGCGAATTTGTAACCTGACAGACAAGTCAGGGTTTACGCTGCTCAGTCCTGCTCAGTCTCCTAAGCCCTGCTCCCTTTCCTGGGTAGCTGGCCGGGTTCTTCAAGGGCATGTCCTTCCCGCTGGCCAGCATCGGCATCTACAGCTCGGTGGTGTTTGGTGTCTTCAGCAACACGCAGCGGCTGCTGGGCCAGCTCCGCCACGGGGACCCTGCTGCCGCGCCGTCCCTCACCGACATGACCCTGGCCAGCCTCGTGGCAGGGGTCATCTCCGTGGGCATTGGCACTCCCGTGGAACTGGTCAAGATAAGGCTACAGATGCAGACACAGCCCTACAACAAAGGTAGGAAGCGAGAGTTTCTTTCTGTCTCTGCCAGTCTTTGGTATGTACGCAGAGCGTTGGAATGACTTTGTTCGAGGTCAGGCTTTCTGCTGCCTTGTGCTGCTGCAGTTGGGCTAAAAATTCCCCCTTTTGCCTGAGGATGGACCTCATCCTGCCCAGCTCAAGGGCAGGGTTTTTATCAGTGGCATTTCCAGCCAGTTGGGATCTATAAGGAATATGAGGCAAGTCTGCTTAAGACCAGAAGCTGCAGAAACTGAGTCCCTGGGCTGTGCGGTCCCCTGGAGATCCCAGCAGCAGCACCATGGCTGCCAGGGGCAATGCCAGCTCCCCATCTCCCTCTGCATGCTCTCAGTCTGATATATATTTGCCCACAAACCTCTGTTATTCCACCCTTCTCTGTTCAAAATCAGTTGTTTCCCATTTACATTTAAAAACCACTGACTTATTTGACTCAGGGTGCCAGACAGCCCAGGTGTGAGCAGGATGGGTCAGGAGGGGACATGAGCAGGATGACTGTGGGTGGCTGCTCCCTGTCCACAAGCTGCAGGCAGAAGGAGCTGCTTCAGCTCCAGACAGCAGCTGAATTCCACTGCAGGCTGCCAGCATGGAGGGAACCCCACCAGAGCACATGCACAGCCAAATGAAGACAAGGAGCAGCTTCAGAGCTGAACAGCTTGGATTGCAGCATTTCACCTTTCCTGCAATTACAGTCATGGTGTTTAACTGTGAAATGCTGACATTTTTCTGTTGCTTTGATAAAACAATATTATGTCCATTTTTAAAGCCTCCATGTATCTTAGCACTCTAATGCTTTTTACAAAAACAACTTGATTGGGAAGGGAAGGGCTAGACTCTGAAGATGTTAAGGCTTTCAAAGATATGACTTGGCATAAATTGAAGTTAAAATCCATGAAAATTGGGCACATTGCCTTAAACCTTTTTGGAAGTCTCACTGGGCATATACTGTTGGGAGGTATGCCATGCCTCTAAGAAAAATCTGTCTTGAAGTGTCGTAAATGTTTTCTGACAATAGACCCAAATACTCTCTCCTAAAACTTTTCCCCCATGCTATTGACCCCAGCAGAAGAAACTGGATGGCAGTGACTTTTAATCAATGGAAATGGGCTTTGGAGAGGAGATCTGTGGCAATATATCTATTCTAACAGTTGTATCTGTTTTTTTTTTTTTTTTTTTTTGTAGCAAACGTCAACCTAAATTCCACAGTTCCTGGATCTCCTGTGTACCGAGGCCCAATTCACTGCCTAAAGACAATCCTACAGAAAGAAGGGATAGCAGGAATATACCGAGGCAATGTAGCAATGCTCCTGAGGGACGTTCCTGGGTACTGCGCCTACTTCATCCCGTACGCAATGTTCTGTGACTGGATAACTCCTGACAGAAGCATTTCTCCTAATCCCTTCTCTATCTGGGTGGCAGGGGGTGTAGCAGGTAAGCACCTTTACTTCCTCACAGCATTGGCAAATCAAGAACAGGAAGGTTCTCAGGGAGATTATGAGGGTGACTCAAAGGCCACCGCATCCTCCTGAAGACCAGCAGAGGACATGGGACTGAGCGACCTTCCTTCCCCAGGGCAGGGCTCCCTGGCACCACAGCTGCACTTTATGACTTGACAAACTTTATGGGAGGTGTGTTATCAGACCTTCACTGGGCTCATTGTCAGTGAAGAGGAGAACAGACAATGCCTGCATCTCCCTGGATTCCTCAGGGCAGCCTGCCAGTCACGTTGCCAGGGATAGATGGGAATTTCTGAGTTCACTGACCTGAAGGAATTATAGTGAAGGAATTATTCAAATACTTCTGTATTTTTCCAGGAGCTATTTCCTGGGCAGTATGTACTCCAATGGATGTTGTGAAAAGTCGACTTCAGGCAGATGGAGTTTATTCAAACCAGTACAAAGGGATCCTTGACTGCATGTTGCAGAGCTACCAGAATGAGGGCTTAAAAGTAAGTGACATTTGAAGTTAAATCCAGTTATTAGGTATTTAATTGTCAATTGGAAAATACAGCGTCTGTTAAAAACCTATCTGCAGTGTTGAGAGACAGCTAAAGCCAGTTAGTGCTACGTTATTATAATGGCAGTAGGTAATTATAGTGTAGATTCCTTCTAAATCAAAATAGTGAGAGTAATAATGCATGCTACACAAAGAAATGAATGACTGGGGGTCACACACCGCTGGTGTAATTAACTTTAAACGACATTTCATGTTAGTGCACTTAATCATGGATATAATTTGACTTATCATAAACCAGAGGTAGAAAGTCGTACCTCTGTGATTCTTCTGCAAAATGCAGAGCTCAGATGTTTCCCATCGACTTTGGTGTCAATGAACTGATTCCAGTGGGACTGTCCTGGCACTCTGGGTGTGTCTGGTCACCTTGGGCAATGCTTTGGTGGATCTAATGCTGCTTTTGCACTCCCCACCCTCATTTTGTACCAAGACAGAGTTGTTTGTCAGCATTCTTAAATCAGAATTGCTTCAGTTTCGAATATGAAAAAGGGCTCTGTGCCAAACAACTTATCTCCCTTTTCTGACTTTGTCTGTTAGTGTAATAAAAGATGTTTGTTCCACCTGTAAACTTTGCCTCAGTTAAATGTGAATAGCAGAGAATAAGAGTTTGCAGCTTCACTGTGTTGCCAAGGCATGGTTGTGGAGGTAACATCTTCTGATATTGAAATAAATCTGTATTTATCATCGGAACAGCACATTGTCTCTTAGCTCCAATGTGTCAATTTTCACATTCTGAGAGAAATGTAACAAGTTAAACAAGTTACAAACAGGAAAATAACTTGCAAAATCACAAGTCAGTGTGGTTTCAGTGTTTGCCAACACGCCACTATGTTATGCCAGCTGTCACAGGAGCCTGTGGTCTGGTTCAGCTTTTGCCACTGAGTGAAGAAATTCACATTCGGCCAACTCCAGCAGTGGGAGGGTATCTTCCAAACAAACCCAAAAGATATGGTTCTTCAGAATCCCACCATAACTTCAGTCAATGTTTTATTCCTCTTAAAATAGCCAGTGTATTCCTATGTTATAACCTTGCTCCATTCCCAACAGGTCTTTTTTAGGGGCCTCATGGTCAATACACTGCGAGGATTCCCATCAAGTGCAGCCACGTTTCTTGGCTATGAACTTTCTCTCAAAGCAATGAAAAAATGCCAAACTGAGACCAATCCCTAACTTCCAGGTCAGCACATAAAGTCCCTCCAGCTTTATTAAAATTACAGAATTAATCTTTGAATCAAATAGAGTTGCAATTGTATAGATCCTCTGAAAGCTGTATAACTTACACGGGTACCTACACCTGAATAGCCAAACAAAATTTGGGTCTGTGGGGTTCAGAGCAGGCTGCAAATGTGCCAATATATTTTAGCTTCAGTGCACATCTCCTGGAGTTTCACTGTAATCTGTTCTGTTTGTTGTGATTATCTTAATTAATATCCATCAGAAATAAGAATTTGAAAGATTATTCTCTAATATTTTATAAGTTTTGAAATATCATTTTTATTATAGTCCCTGCACAGTATTCTTTCCTCACTTGTTCCACCCCCAAAGATATGAAATTAATTTCTTTCAAAGTGCCTTGACTATCAAGTCACTGTTTCATTCTTTCCTTCATTAACTTAGAGTTGCATAAAGGAGCAGCATTAAAATATCTGATTAAAGAAACTTTTTTAGCAGCTAGATACTCAACATTTTTCTTGGCCATCTTTGCTGTTTTCTGCAGTACTTCATAAATCTCCTTCTTTTTTTATTTCAAAAGTGTTTCCAGGAAGACGAGAAAGCCTTGTACCTTCCTGAGCCAGACCAGCAGTGTGGTGTTGGTGAGGGCTCAGCTGCTCTGACTGAAGACTCCATCCTGCAGCAACTGCTGTGGACACGTGGTCAGTGGAGGGCTCCAAAAATCACACCAGCTCAATCAAATCCAAAGACTATTTTATTATCAAACCTTTCACTGTTGACTAAGAACACCTTAATAACTCTGGTGGTGGTGGTGGGCTTCTTCACCAATGACATTCTTCCTATTGAACCAGGAAGACAACTTACTTCCCTTTCCCAAGGGATGTACCCAAACCCAGCCCACCTCCAATCACCAAGGGAACATCTTTTGTACAACACGGCGTTAAACCACCTGTTCTCTTTGGTGAACAGGGAAAGGAGAAAATGCGGTGGGTACACAGGTGCTTTTTCTGTAGGAAGGTCTGGATTCCCACCAAATCCTAGCTTGCTTTCAGGTTCAAAGAAGTGGGTGACTCCTCCCATACAAACACTTGTGTTCTACAACACAGTTTGGCGCAATATAACACATTATCAGGAAAAATGTAAAGGCTTCAACCACTTCAGTCTGTTATCCAAGATATAAATTAAATTGTGAAACAGGAGGATGTTAAATTCAGAAACTAAGCTGCTTTTTTTATACAGAAAACAATAAAACAAGTCTGCATTTCACATAGAAGGCTGCCTATTAATTTACACAGCCCTCCAGGGACCAGCTTGAGGTATCTCATTAGACCTTCTGAGCTCCCTGACATGACCTGCCAGCTGCCAAAACCTGCAGACATCACTCTGTAGCTGTGAGCACAACACCACCAAAGGAATTCTCTATAGGACACAGTACACTTCAGACCTCCAGATCTTTGCTGCAATCCCACTGAGACCACTGGGGCAGGCCCAGTCTCTCTTTGGTCTACCTCAGCCTCTCAATTATTCCAAGATTTTTTACATCACGATTATTTCTGTTTGTGCTGTTAAATATCCTTATGACTTATTTTCTAAGCATGGAGCTTTTGATGCCAAATCCCAAGAAGGACCAGCTTTGCTGTGACAAGAGGACTCTGGTGGCACTGGCAGGAGAGGGCCAAGGGGCTCACATGCAGAGGGACACATGACATGAGGGAATAATCTAGGACAACACTTCATCTGGGAAATGTTCAAGAGGAACAGCTCTTCTGGAGAAGAGCTCTGGGGAAAAAGCCCAGTGACTGCAGTTTCAGTAGATGCTTTCACAAAAAGGTTTCTGAAGACAATGTGTAGCAGCTGTCCAGCTTTCCTCCACAAAATGAGGAGAAGGAAAGAGAAACTCCTATGTCCTCTTCCCTGGAGGAGTGGGGGAATTGGTCACAACACTTCAAGATGTCAGCAGAAAGTGCCTAAAACTTTGGGTCTGGAGCAGTACTTGGAAATGGGGTCACCTTCTTTGGGCTCCTCAAGGGGGGCCCAGATTAAAAACAGAAGCGTGGGTGGTCCCAGAACTGGCCTTAAAATGGAGAAGAAACAGCTGATGTTGCTTCATCTCAGGACTTCACTGTGAGAAGGCTCACAGTGCCTTTGACCTGCTTTAGGATACATGGAACTGTTTTTGATAAACAATATGGAAAAAATTGATGAGCTTTCACTGAAGTATTTGTTGCTGGCTGCACTTAAGGATTCATCCTTTTCATGTTGCCTATTTTATTGCATGTATGTAAAACATGTTTTTTTAGATTGATAATATCATGTGTCTCCAGGGAAAATACTTGGGCAGGCTATTTTTTACTACAAATCAATGGTGTGTTCATCTGCCTGCATAATGTAAAATGGACCATGAATGAATTAAACTGATGAGTTCACAACAAGCTGTGTATCTGCATGATCCTGCCCTCATGGTGCCCAGGCTCAATCCATTCAGTGCTCTCTGGGTATATAGCCCTGAGAGCCATGTTGGAGTTGCATGGTGATTTTTCATGATATTATTCATCCAATTAAACCAATTTTGAGACTGGAGCCCAGGATTTGCCTAGACAAAACTCTCATGTAGCACACACCTGCCATGAGGAGCTGTCAGGGAGACCCATGGGCAACTTGGTGTGGAAAGGGAGCAGAGGGCAGAAAGCCAATCTAAATAATATAAATATATATTATATCAATATATGTAACATGAATACAAAACCATGAAGAGCAAGTGGGAAGTGAATATAAAGCTTTGGCCACTTGATGGCATCCTCATCCCTGGCAGGGCATGTGCTGCTCACTGGAGCTGCCAACCAACCCCTCCGTGTCTTGTCCATTCAACCCTAAGCCCCACAAATTCCAGCACAAATTCCCTTCCCCAGGGGCAGCCCCACACTGGACAGCCTCTAGATGATTTTGGGGTGACCCTGCCCTGCCAAAGGCTGCCCTGGTCTGGCAGCACTGGAGGCAAGCCCTGGACACACTGGTTAATCAGTGCATCACCCCATCAGCATTCACAGACAAACCACAGAAAAGGCAAAGCAGCTCTGGGCTGCAGCACGAGGGTTTCAAAGGTGACAGCAGCACAGGCCCAAGGACACCTTAGGGTTGGGACAAGCAGCTTTTGAGGCACAGCACACTCTGGGATACCCTCACTGTGACCGGTCACACCCCTGGGAAGTGCTGGAGGCCAGGTTGGACAGGGTCCTGGTTTAGTGGAAGGTGTCCCCCCTGCTCATGGTAAGTGGGTTGGAAGGAGATGAGCTTTAAGGTCCTTTCCAACCCAAACCCTTCTATGGCTCTATGATCCCTGCACATGGAGACTGACAGTTTAGTCTTGCTTTTGCAGCAGAGTGTGTGGCTGTGTCACACAGGTCGAGTGGTGCTGGGGTTGTGTGACACCACAGGGGCCAGCCCCATGTCCCAAAGATGAGGGATGGCAATTAAAATTTATACACACAGAGACTTGACAAGCCTGTGTCCAGTGAATAATCTTCTGTATGATATATCAAATGCATTAATTTTTGGAAATAGCATCATTATCCATGGATAGAAATTAGGATCTACAAAGAATTTTTCAGGGACCTGGTGATGGGAATTTAAAACAGCCTTTCCTGGGAGGCAAACAGACAGACAGACACACAGCTGATTCAGTGGGATACTGATTACATATGTTGGTGGTTTTGTCTCTGAATTACAAAAAGAAAACCCCTATGTCAACAGAACTCAGAATATGGACTCAGCTCCTTTGCCAGTGTTCTGTCTGTACTGACCTGCCATTGGTGGTCTGTTCCACACACATGCTGGAGTAGTAGAAGCCATCTGCTTGTTAGGTTGTTCAAGGTGTTTACAGAGCCCCTCATTTCTAAAATAAATGCAGTAAATCCTGAAATTCTCAAAAAATGAGAAGGGAGACCAGAAGAACCAGGGATATCTACTTCTGTGTGTTTGTTGCTTGGATTATGAAAGCATATTCAGACCTGTCATCCTTCAAATAGGTCTGTAATTGCCCAACTTTCATGTCTCTGGTGGCATTCCAGCTCTTTCAACAGCCTGTATTACTTAATGAGATGCTGGCTGTTTTTCCCACTTTATAAACTATTTAGTGCTGTGAAAGGAAAAAGTGGTAACAGCAGCTTATTTCCTTCATTGGAAAAAAACCCAATCAAACAGGAACCAATTTCCCAGTGAAAATGTTTTCCTAGAAAACAGCCCTGACCTGGATGAAGGTCTTTGGGGCTGGGAGAAGCTTTGTGATGTCTATGGTGCTTAGAGTGGGAAGAGGCTGGTGCTGCCCAGTAGTTTTAGCCCCTACTGAAAGGTTCCTGTAAAGGTCTTTTCCAACCTAAATTATTTTATGATGGCTCTACGCCAGGCTGAGCTTTTCTCACGCTTTGGAGTCCCTGCCTGGTGTTTCCCCACCACAGGGGAAGGCAAGATCACAGTCCACATCTCAGTTTCTCTTTTTCTGAGACAGAGGAGTAGCTGACATATTTGCAGGCATTAAGACATATCTCTTTGGTTTATCTGAAGTTCTTTGTTTTGTCATAGAGCCTGTTATAGTAGAGATTCTTCTCCTAGGTGTGGCACTCATGTCAGCCAAGAAGGCCAATACCTGTCTTGTACTTGGGAAGAAAAAAGCAAAGCATAGAGCCAGAAAAATGATGAGATCCAAGGAGAAAAGTGGAAAGATGTTCAAGTGCTAAATTGAATGTGAACTGCACAAGAACAGCTCCCTCTCTCTAAAGCCATCTTCTTCCTATATATACTCCTTCAGTACTGCACAGACTGGTCACTGCCAGCTTAGATAAGCAGTATGTAGAGTATCCTACAGGCCCCAAAAGGAATGAAGCCATGAAGTGAGGAGAAATTTAAGAAGTCACACTGATTTTCAAGGCAGTTTTCCTAAACTGGAGATCCTGTGATAGTTCCAGAATCACACACAAGTGGAACAACCAACCTGTTACGAGCCACTCATGCAGTAGAAGCGTATTTTTTTAGAGATTCCATGTGCAGTTTCACTGTAAGATATAAAGCGCTGGATACATCAAGAAATCCTTGCTTAGGAAGGGTGAAATTCTAAGGCTATTGTGCTGTACAATACCCAGTCTCTGAAGAGAATACAAAGATCCTGTTTAAGTGATGGAGAAAGCAACGGGTAACCTTGAGTCACAAGGAGAAAGATTTGGAGAAATCAGAACCTTGCAAGTGGGAATAAACACGTTGAGACTGCCCTGCCACCAACACCTGCTGCATCAAACTGGCACCTGCATGGCCTCACCTCTGTGAAAGCACCAGGACTTAGCTCATCTTCATGGACTGCTCTATTCTCCCATGTTTCAAAACATTTTAGCACTGATGTAGCCTACTTCAAACACAGAATAGAAACACATGGTATTGATACCCTGCCAATTCTCATGGATAAGGGCCAGCTTGTTCTTATGCAATCAGGTGAGAACCAATATTCATCCCTGCTTCGCTGTTAAATCACTATTGCTGTGTTTCCATCCAGCAGCCTACAGGTGGATTTTCAATGCTTCCAGCATGAAGGGTGAGCTGCGATGTGGGGCTGGCTGGTGAAGAGCTCTAACACTGCCATGGAGTGAATACCTTGTGCTGTCTGTCTGTCCTGCATGTTCAGCCTCCCTCTGCATGCTGTGCTGAGTGAGAAATCCAGCACACAGGGCCATCTCACAGTGGGACAAGCAAGGAAGGGTGAGTGGACTTCTGATGTCGGAGCGCTCAGTGTTTCTCTTTCCTGGTACAAAAGCAATCAGGCCACAAAAGAAGACACTAGAAGAAGACAAGACACTAGGAAAAATCTTAAAATACAAGAGAAGTGGTGACCTCTGTGGTCAATTCCTGCTGCCTTCTGCCTGCTTTTAGAGATGGTTGGTTGTGGGAAGCATTTTCAATATGCACGACACAAAGCATGGCTGGCCTGTTGCTTGTCAAGGCTTTTTTTCTTTTAGATGTCTCAGCTCTTGCTAAATATAACTGCAACATGGAATGCTTGGCTCAGCCCAGGCCAGCTCTGGTGACTTTACTACTGGGTGAAACAAGGAGGACTTGCAGCTCTGAAGGTCTCTCTCGTGTGCTCTCCCCTGTCACAGCTCCTGAATGCCACTAGTGTTTGTTATTAAGCTTAAATGGTTTCAAATTAATTAAAACTCTTCTGAAAGCAGTGAGAGCTCCATTACCTACAGTAGCTAATGTGGGTCCTGAGAACATCCTGTGGTCCATCTGCTAGGGCAGAGCACAGCATGTGGCTCTCAGGGGGTGCACTACCCCCTTGGATTGGACTGAATCTGAAATGTTGTCTGATCTGAAATGTTCATCAGGATCTGATGCCTGTCTGTTGTAAGTAATCTTGCTATTACTATGCTATGGTTTACCCTTTCACAAAGGGATTAGAATGCCCCTATTTTCCTTGATTTCTACATTAGCATATGTCATCTGTATCTAAGAGAAAGGAAAAAAAAATACTCCAAGCCACCTTATCTCTGGAAAATGAAACTACGAATAGCATCTCTTCATTTGCGGTCTTTGCATCTCTTCTATCTTGATCAGTGCACACAGCAAACGTAAAACAAACTGGTTTGTTATCTGGGTGTTTTTCCTCTGCAGGGAATTGGTTTTTTCTACATTAGAAAACCCAAAATGTGTAGAGATTCTTAGAAACTCTACACTGGGATGCAAATTCTCTCATGAGAACTCATAACAACTCTCAAACTCTGGAGGTTTATGCAAACCAGGTTAAAATATAGATCTGGAAATTGGATGTTTTATGCAGCATTTTAGGTCATTCAACCTAGCATCAAAGTAAAGGCATTATAAGAAAAAAAATATATCCCAAAGTATTTACACATAAACCAAAAATGTGCAGGACATTAGAGTCTCCAAAGGAGCCAGAACAAACTGCCTGTAAGAGACCATAGGAATACATTGGAAAGTTTTATATATTCACCTTTTCCAAATAATCTGTTCAGGGTTAGAATCTCAATGTCCCATAATTTGGAAGTTGCTGGGCTGCCCTGGTGCTGGCAGTACCCGTGGTGATGGAGCTCTCTACCCTCTCCTTGCTCTGCTCCTCACTGCACCCTGTCCACTGCATCCTTCAGGATGTAGGGAAGTGGCAGCACATGGGGATACTCCATCTGCTGCCATGTGGCTCTGCCCCAGGCTGACCACAGAGAGTTTCTCTGCTCAGGTGTCCCCATGGCAACATAGGGGATGTTTCTGTGGGCTACTGTTCCCACTGCCTTTAAGGTTGGTGGTCTTTATTTCATTTTTTTGAGCAATGGATGAAAAATTTTTATTTCCTCTACACATTTGGGTCTGTGTTGCTGAAAGAGATTAAAGGAGAAGAGTGGATGATCAGGCTACCTAGACACGAGGACAGAAAATTAATCAGCAAATGACAGCCTATTTGTTAAAATATGTTGCTGCAGCTTGTCATTATAATGGGTATTTTTGAAGTATCAAAGCTAAATGTTTGAAGGTTCTATTAAAAAGTTAGTCTTTTTGCTGGATGGCATCAGACATTAATTTCTACAATGCCAGAATGCCTTCTAAATGCCAGAAAAGAACTTAAACTCTCTGAAGGGAAGCTGCAACTGGTGCCACTCACTTGTGCACCTCATCCATCTCAGCTCATCCATCTAAAGCAGCTCTGATACATGGAAAGATCTTTCACTGCCAGTTTGACTTCTGGTGATTTCTCTCTCACTGTAAATTGAATGCAGCTTCTCTGACAACTCATTTAGCCTGGGGCAACAACAGTGCAAGATAGATCTCACTAAGCAATCAAACAGAAATGCAAAGATGTAGAGATAGTGCTGGCACTGCTGGCAGAGAGTGACCGTGGGTAAGGAGGAACCACAGGCGTGGGAGCAGCTTGAAAGCAGCTCTGGAAGCTCTGGCATTCTGATTTGCACTTAGGAACAAAAATACAGACCTTGCCCTTTGGGCTATTGGCCTGGGAAGAAGTTATCTGATCTCTCACTGCCCAATGTCCACAATTACATCTCGTGTCTGGAAATGTCCTAATTATGTATCTTGCACATGATTTATACCAACATTGCCTTAGTTTACAGAGCATGGCAGCTGCACTGAGATGTTATTCCTTAGGTGACAAGGGCCTAGAGACCCTGCTAAGTACATCAGATTTTGTAAAATCCTTGCAAAGACAGCACAGCAGTTGCTGTGGAAAATGGGATTTCCAATGAACATATTTGCCGTAAAAACAGATATAGTAGAACTTTCTGGTTGTCACAAAGAGCCCCTTACCCCTCTCTTCCATGACTTGTTGCTATTTTCTTTGCACAACCTTGGCTAAATCAAAGATGCCCTTGAACTCATTCCTTTAAAGAATGTAAAATAATCTTTTCAACCATCTCAGCGACCAAGTGTCTCACAAATGTCACACACAATTTATTTCCCTCAGGGATTCATGCTTTAAACTAATTGGGGCTTTACTGGCTGAACAAACAGAGAGCAGCATGCCCACTGCTTTGCTTGGGCAAAGAGCAGTTTCCTGGAAGGTGATGTACCTGTAACAGAAGTCTCTTTATTGCTTTTTAGGGAATCACAGGCTCTCAATCACAATCAATGATTTTATTCCTTCTCTGACTGTCCAGTCAGAAAGATGCTACTGCCAGCCATCCCCAGGGTATATCTGTGCACCTGTTGATCACCACACAGCCTGCTATCAGCTTTAGCTTACCCAAGGAGGGTCTCTGGCTTTTGCTAGCTGTTTCCTGGGGCCTGTGTGCAAGCTGGACCTGCCTGATGGGCTCTGTACACCTTCCACACTGAATCACCTGAGAACAAATTCCAGTGAAAGGGCAGGAAGCATCCAGCCCAGCCCAGAGGAGCTGCTGGTGTGCAGGCAGGGAGGCAGGGGCAGGAGCAGCAGGCAGATCCTCCTCTGCTCTCCTTGCTGGCAGAGCAGCCACACTCAGCCAGGTGAACCCACCGCTGGCTGGTAAATGCCAGAGAAAAAACAGCTAATTGCAGCTCAGTGTTTTCTCTTTCCAGGACAGTTTCCAGAGGGATCACACTTGTCCTTCAGCCAGATTGACCTGAAAAAGTCTCAAAGTTTTGGAGGAGACCTTTAAGGCATAATGGGACTTAGGGCAAATGGAAGGGATGCTTAGAAGTCAACCCTGGGGATTTAAAAGAAATCTGAAGGGCTACCACTTGCTCTGCCAAGGTGTGCAACTTCCCAAAAGGAAACTTCTGTCACCAGGGAGGGCTCCCACAAACACTCAGCTGTATTTGGAGAGGTCACCTGAGAGAATTTCCAAGTTAATACCATTTGGGCTCTCCAGGACTACTTTTGCAGCCAGTCCTTTCATCCCCAAAGGCGATGGGTGGGCTGCATTGTTTGCCCTGTGAGGGTCCCAGCAGCCACACACTGTGGCTCGTGCACTCAGCAGAGGGGACATCACAGCCCGGGACTATGGCATTGCTCCCTGGATGCAGCAGCTGCAATTCACTGTGACAGCTTGTCCAGGCACTGCTCCACGACTTCATCCATCTGTCTGTCGGCTCCACAGACCCCTGCAGCGTCACCAGCTTTCCTTGAACAAGGTCCTGCTCTGAATCTGGGAGAAGCCACCCTGCAGCACATCAGTTTGCTTTCTCAGGAACTTTGGCAATGCTGAAACATTATCAACTCTTTGCTTTCATGTAACTATAGTTTACATAAGTACAGGAGGCAAACCCCACATCTGAAAAAAAAAAAAAGCCTTCATAGATTTTGTAACCATTGTTTCCTGCAGGGGTGTGATATCATAAATGTTCAAATTAATCACTTCTGAGGAGCATTTGTGAATTTCCGCAGTACTAAAGTCACTGAAGTAGGTGACTCAATTCCACGTTTGAGTTCTTCAAAATGCTGTCCAAGCTATGGGAAAAAATAGTGGGCACCTGGTATCAGTTTTATAATTGGGTTTTTCCATATTAGAACGGGAATTTTGTGAAGACTCAATTAAAAGGAGTGTCCTCCTGTTCTTCTGTCACCCATCAGACTGAGTTGACATGAATGCCAGCATGCTGTCATACATACTCTTCTCTTGTCTGCTGCTCTCTGTGCAAGCAGAGTATTGTGGTGACCGGGAAATTATCCGCTATACACAGCACCTGCTTGTAAGTGGCTGTTTAGCACCTTAATTCTGAAAAAATGCATGCTTGTGCAGGAGATGATAGCAAATACTGACTTCTCGCTTGCTCTTCTTCCAGGGTGATAGCTCTGTGAGTTGCCCATGCAGGCAGACAGCTATCAGTGTGAGTACATGGATTTTGAGAATATGAAACTAAAAAAATGTACTTGTACATTGAATGCTGGATGTTAACACTCACTCTTTTTGTTTTCAGTCGTGTTCGTGTCTCCCCATTCCAGAGGTAAGTACATTTCTTTTTAAGCTCTTGTAGATGTTAAAGAACTTTTGTATTAACTCAGTGTAAGTTTGTACACTTTGCTCCTTATGTAACTTTTGCTTTGAGTTATAAGGAAGATTTTAATACACCAATAGCAGCAAAACTGATCTTGATGAACAGTGGTGGGGAGGGAAGCAGAAGCCTTTCCACTACAGAACAATCAGAACCAAGCCCAGATTCAGGCAAAAGTCCTCTGTAGGCTTGACTTGCACTTCAAGAGATACAGGCTCTTTCTCTGAAAATCTCTGTAAGGCTTTATTTCATGACTGGGTGCCTAAATACTAAAGGAACCTGGGCTAGAGATGTTAGGCCTCAGACTTAGCTCTAATTGTATCCAGAACGATTTCATTGTTTTAAGCCTCTCAGATGTGGTGAGGCTCCAGCATTAGATGAAACTATGCCTCAAAGAGGTAACTTTTACAGTTTGAAGTTTCTGAGAGACAGGCAGTCATTTCTTATGGCATACATGAGAATTCAGTGTTTTACAGTCCACTTAAAGGTCTTTTACCAGTTTTCAATATATTGCGAAATATGTTATATTTGATTGTGACATGCTGCCACATTTAGGAATACAAATCTTGTCTTTTTGTGGCTAAACACAAAATGCACTCTAGGTTTTTCTAATGCCTTCTTTTTGAACAGCATGGCCACGAACTGGCATGCTTTGTGGACGGAACCAAACACCTGATGGAAAACAACAAATCTTCCAATAATGTTATTACAAGGCTTTACTTGACCTTCCAGGCTCAACTGGATAGAAAACTCTGCAAAGTAAGTCTCACAGATTTTTTTTATCTTTTAAAAAAGAAAGGATTCTAAAATAATTTAAACATTTGTAGATAAGTGTTTCATTAATTTCGGATGTGTTTTAAATACTCATATTCTGCAGGAGTCACATAAAACTGCAACAGGTGTGAGGCAGTGAAAAGCTTTTTAAGTTGGCAGAGGAAGAAGGGGGATGGGCTCTGCCCCACTGTGCCCTTTCTCTTCTCCCTTTGAACCCTATGAACCTAGATCTCTGGGAGAGGAGCTTTATTTAAATTGCTTTTCTATTCTCCTTTCTCAAAATGTGTTTTGACATTAAATAGTAATGACCCAGCACTGGGGAACAGATGTGCAGGAGTTGCATGGCTGGAGCCAGGTGGGCAGAGCATCCTTCTCCTCTGCAGCTTTAATTCTGCCTAAGCAGTGGTGTCTGCACTGGTTCTTGGCTGTGAAACACAGCTGTGACCTGCAGAATCTTGCAACTTGTGATGATGCTCACGTGATGAAGGCTCTTGGGTCCTCCCTCAGGTGCCTTTTGTGAGCAGTGAAACATCCTTTATTTACATTCTGGGCAAAGCTCTTGTGTGATTCAATCAGGCACAGAAAATGCTGACAGTGCAGTGTCTCCAGCTCCTTTAGGCTGCCTTCAGACTCACAAGGAGGAACAGTTAGGGTGGCCTTGGGACAGTGATCCTTGTCCCAATCTTGTCCCAGTCTTGCCCAGCTCCTCATGGTATCTGCACTGTTTTCTGGGCTGAAACAGCCTAGTTTAAATGACTTCAGCTATAACTGAATATATGAACTGAATATATAGAATTATATGACAAGCCACTTGCCACCTTCTTGGCCACCATGAAGAGCCACGCTTACTGCTCAAGGGACAATTCTCTAGGAAA
Organism: Pycnonotus jocosus; assembly: GCA_013400435.1. NCBI lineage: Eukaryota > Metazoa > Chordata > Aves > Passeriformes > Pycnonotidae > Pycnonotus > Pycnonotus jocosus. Next base: position 340,830 of record VWYP01013104.1, read on the forward strand.
TGATTTTTGAAATCCTTGTGTAGCTCCAAATAATGTATTTTTTTACTCATTCATCTAAATTCTTTATTTTATTATAATCTTTGCTAACCCAGTCGTTGTTCTTTCTTTCACAGAAACTGTCACATGATGATCAATGCCAGTACAAGACCAAGGGAAATGTGAAGGAATTTCTGAAAAAGATCCTGACAACCTATCAAGAAATTGAGAAATTCAATGCTTAATTTTTCTTTTTTTAAGATTTTTTAAAATTCAAAGTCTTTGAAAAGAACAGGGAACAGAAGAGTTATTTATTGTATTTATTGTCCACCTGGAATATAAAAGGTAGAAATAACAATAAACCAATAAAAGTATAATTTACCTGAGCACAAAATGTATTTGAGTCTTCATTTTATGTTCTGTACTTGAAAGGTTTGAACATCCTGTTATCATATCAGTAGGTGTCAAAATGCTTCTGCAAAGCTCCAGCTCAACTATTTCACCAATATGAGATACTCCAGCAAAATTCACACTCTGCTCACTGCATAGCACAAGAAATACTTCTGGACTTGAGATGCAAACAAAAATCTGTGTTTTCTTTCTGCATCACTTATTTTTTGACAATACCTACACACCATGAACAAGTCACTTATCTCCTTCCTTGCAAGGCTGCAGGTTTTCCTGCCTATAACCACTTTTTTTTTCTTCTAAATATTCAGTAGTAAACAACTCATTAACATCTTAACTTACAAAAAGCAAGACCAAACCCAACATTAATTACAAGCTCTTAATGGGGTTGTGCATTTGGAATGTGTTGTGGACAACTGTTTCTTTCTCAGTATTTATTGCTGGCTTTTTTTCTATGGTGCCATGAGCTCAGAAATCCTTCTCTATCATTTCTCTATTCAACAGAAGAGTCAAAAATTGAGCTTTGTTGGAAAAAGAAACCAACAGATGTGTAAGAGAAGATGCTTATCTCAGCTACCTATTCCAGCCTCACCAACATCTTACGTAGATCTCTTCACAGGAGGGAAAATCCCAGATCCTAGATTTCATCTCTGTTGCGGCTCAGACAGGAACAAAAGTATTGTAACATGGCTGTTGATATGGAATATCTTAAATATCTTGAAGGACTCATATCTTCACCACCTCCAGCAGAGTGGGATGGATTTTTCAGAACCTCCAGAAAGAGACACAAAGCATATAATTTAATTTCTTTATTTTATGGATGGGATGGACATGTTTCTGGGATCAAAAGCATGATGGAAATGCTCATCTACACTGTTGTTATTAAGCTTCCCATTTGTAGGGGCTTGGGGAAAAGATGGAACTAGGTGATAGAAAATGTATCTGATACAACTTTATAAAAGGAGTTAAAGTTATGTAACATATCAGAAGCATTTTCTCATTTGTTTCTGCCACCTGTTTAAAATATGATAAAGAAATTACAAATATTAAAATAGAAAAGACTATTCTCTGTTAATACCTATGAAAATGAAACAAAAAGAACCCTACAACTATTTAATCTTTCTCATATTTTCATATCTTCCTACATTTTCTATACCATTCAGCTCAGACAGCTCTCCCCTAAATAACCATTTGGATTTTGCATTCTAGTCCAAAGAAAAATCATCCACATCTCTGATGAATCAGCACAATGTTTATGTATGCTCCTGGCCCTCAGCAGAAGAAAAAGGTTCATTAACATCCATGTTGAATCTGTGATGCTAGATCTCAAAATTCTAAGTATCATCTCCACCAAACTGATATTCAGTCTTGTTCATATTTCCCAAATGCAATTCCAAGCTATTCCAGGCTTCCTGTGATGTTTTGCTTTGTGTGTGCAGCTCGCCAGCACTGTGTCTAAACATATTATGTGCCAAGAGGAAAATCTGAAAGAAGTTAATTCATTTTTATAGATGAGCAAAAGATTTCTCAAGTCATAGGACTGCAGATAGCAAGGAAAAATAAAATTCCTTGTCTAGTACTTTTTATACCCAAAATTACTTCATTAAATGTATGAAATACAGGAATGGTGAAATTGTGACACATTGACACCTAATACATTCAGCTTTGTCCAGCATAAGCTGGCAAGAGTGGAATATAGTCAGTCAGCTCCCAGTCAAGAGACAATAATAGGAAAGTCTTGCACAGAATTTGAAATAAAACCCCCAATTTATAAACTGCAGAAGATACATCTGTAAAATATCTATTATCTGATGCCTCAGTTTGCACCTGCGTGAGAGAAGTGTGTGCTTAAACCCTTGAGTGCAGGATTGTGCAATCTGGAATGAGAGCTCCAGTGCTGACTGCCACTGAACCCCTGTGAGCTGGTGCAAAGTGTTTGCTTGCACTGGTGACCTCCCCAAGCTCCTGAGAGTCCAGGAATGGGGCAGCCCTTCATCCTCAAGTATTTTCACCTTCTGCCTCCCCACAGGCAGATATATTCCCCATATTCAGATCTTCTCCCCGGGACTCTTACATCCTGCAAGATCTTGCAAGCCCCAGGGCAGGCTGAGGGCAGGGCTGGATGTCTCTTGGCAGGTCAGAACATCCCTTCAGCCCACCCTGGGCCAGTTCCTGAGGGATTTGGGACCCAGCAGATGCCCATGGGCCTCTTCTCTCTCTCATGTTTGGCTCTCAATAGGATTGGAAACTATCAGATGAAAACAAAAGGCAACTAATCCATTGAGATACTTAATTACTGTAACAAGTACCTTATTCTGTTATCTCAGTTATCTTTCTGTTGCAGCTCTCTGGCGGGATGTGTCATATCATGCTCTGATAGAGAGGATGTGGCCTAGGGCAGGGGGACAGGGGAGGTGAAGAAGGTCAGACATTCCATACGCAAGATAACTTGTCTGCACAAGTCAATTATTTTAATGACAATTATTAACTGATAATCAACGGTGACTTTGGGAAAGAGCCCTCCTTCCAGGAATTCCAACCTGCCCAGGAGCCCATGGCAGGGTGCGTGCTTGTTTTCAAGTACGCACAGTTCCACACTTGCCTTGTTTCTGCACCTCACATCAGATGCAAGAAACTCAGAGACAAGGTGGACAGCTTGCTTTATGATTTCAGAGATGGAAACACTTGGTAACTGAGGATGCAGGGTAGCAGTGGCTACTTTCTGCAAACTGGAAAGTAACACCATTATCTATGCACAAAGCACCTCTCCTCAGGAATGCCTGTTCAGGAGAGTTCAGTGTCGGACATACACAGACCAGTTCCATTCATGAACCACCACAGCTGTAGTATCTCCCTCATTAGCATGAAGTAATGCAAAATTGTATGCTGTGAGTGACCCAAAGGCACTTGAGGAGCTACTTTGCCCTTCAGCAAAGAGGAATTCTCCCAATCCTGCTGCAGCAGCCAGCACACAACACATTCTTTGAAGGATTTTGTTGCTGTCAACAGTCACCCAGAAACCCATCCACAAAATCTGCAGTTCCACAGTAGAATTTTCTTAGTTCAGGCATCCACATAGCAGCATGTATATTGCAAAACTCAGAGTATTGTCTTCAGAAATCCAGCTAGGACAGCTTTATGTGCTGGAGTCTCTGCTAGGACACTTACCAGGGCAGAAGTACAGCAGCAGAGCCAAAGCCCTTGTGCTCCAGTCTGTTATCCCTGATTTTACCCAACTCCATGACCTGCTGCAGGACAAGCCCAAGCCCTAAGCAGTGCCAATGGTCTAATAAGAATGTCTCCAATGACAAATAAATGAAAACTGGTTTTGAAGACATTCCTGGAGGCACTAGAGCTGCCCATGTGCATCTGGCATGTTGTTGTTATTCCCTTAATCTCCTGCATCCCTGTAAGAACAAGTCTGGTATATGCCATGCTATGGGAAGGAGAGGCACAGGCTGCTCCCCAGCCATAAATCACACTTGGTCTATAAAGGCAGGTTTCCATACTTGTAAAAGAAAGCTGATCTTATCTAGGTTGTCCTCACAACACCCTCCTGAGGCATGTGGACAAGCCTCACTCTTCTAGTTTTACAGAAAAGCAAGGAAATGAGTTAAGATGGAGAACACATTTCTGTGCATTTTACAGTTTTCTAAAGACTGGTAATGCTTGCTTGTAAAGCTCAACACACATCAGGGTTTAACATTTCCAAGACACAATAATATCACAAAAGTTATATGATATTAACAGTATCAGGTGGGGCTACTGGGAAGCCTAAAGCCAAAGGAACTGCAGCTCCCAGTCCCAGATAAGCCTCTACCTGCCCATAGGTGGTTGCAGCTCCCTTCCCATCTTCTTTATTGGTCTCCCACTTTTGATTCAATCAATTGAAAAATCTCCAAAAGTGAGAACTAAAGGTTCTTCAGGATGTCTAGGTGCATCTGTCATGGAAGCAACCACGGTGATCTATAAATTGCAGCACCTTCATGCACACACTCCATAGCACAAGTTGCACGTGTTCAAAGAATAAATCTTTTGTCATCTTCCATGAACTTCTGTAAATAATCTTGACTTTTTACACCACTGTTATGAGATACAAAATAAATGCTGTCTTCTTCCTATTGGGATACAGAACGGGTTATAGCTCAGGTAACAAAGGAGTGAAAAAGCTGGAAAGATAAAGCAAAAAGCACAATGTCATGAATGCAATTTTTTTTGTGGATCACATACAAAAAATAAAAGATGCTTATTATGAATGAGCAGTATGTCTAAATTGCTTCTGATATCTTAAATCTAGTAGTGAAGTAACACATGATACAATCCTAAGCTTATATCAGGTTATAATCTAAAAAGAATATCAATAAATACAAAACTATCTTAAAGATAATTTTCTGTGTATAATGCCAGTGATATTTCTTTTTACTCATGTTAGAAACAGCATCAGCAAGAGGCTTCGCAAGAAACAGATGCCCTTGTTTTTTTTCATTGTGTTCATATTGCTAATTTTTAATTTGATAAATTTCAGACTAAATAAGTATTTCCCAATAAGTCAACAAAAAGCCCAGGAGTGAGGGGAGTTCCCCCTGACTCCCCACAAACTGGAATTGTAAAAGAGCAAAACAAGAGGGAAATCATGACTTAAGAGATGAAGATAGTGATCAGCCTAGTTCTGACTTTGCAAGCAGCCTGTGGGAGAGAAGAGACATCTTTTGTCTGACATCAACTTCAGGCAGGATATAAATCAGTCACTGAGATACAAGATTGTTCCACAGCGGCACAAAGTTTCTCACTCTCATTTTGCCATGCTTCCATATGCCTGATATCATGCAATAAGTAAAATGGAATAGAAAGGAAATCATGAAGACCAAAGATCCCTACTGACCACAGGGATTTTCAGCAGCAGAAAGAGAGGCTGTGGCATTCAAAGAGAAGGAAATGTGCAAACATGCATTTAATTGTTGTCACCTATTTAGCAGCAAGTACCCTACAGACCATTTGCTTTAGCACATCTCACAAGGGTTTAACAGAACAGATATTTAGGGCCCAATGAACCCTTCAGTGATGGCTGACTGAGGTAGCAAAAGCTGTACAATAGTTTTAAGGAACAGGGAAGAGAAATTTATGAGTATGGTCTCCCTGCTCCGCACACACTCTGTGATACTGAGGGCAAGATGTGCAAGTGAAGGATAATTTAATTCAGCTTTCACCATTCCAATAATCCTTTTACTGATCTTTGTGGAAGAAGAGGTCTGAGCACAGCACATATTCTGCATATTTCAATATAATGCCCTCATTAACAGAGAGCATAGAGGTGAGGGAAAAAAAAAAAAAAAAAAGGAGTGGCAAGAATCAGAGAATCATAGAACTGTTTGTGTTGGTAGGGACCTAGAGCTCACCTGGTTCCAACCTCCTGCCACAGGCTGGGACACCTTCCATGAGTACAAATTGCTCAGGCCCCTGTCCAAGCTGGCCCTGAACCCCTCCAGGGATGAATCAAACAGACTTCTTGGGTTAAGTGGGAGCTGCCATTCCGTGCTGCTGTTGGAATGTTGCTGCTCTTGCCACTCTGCCCCAGCTTAGCTGTGCCAGACTGGGACAGACTGGAAGGCCAGAACATTCCAATGACTCCTGCAAAATTTGTTCCTTGCTAATTACCTCCTATAGAGGTCCAGTAGGTAGAAAAAGCTTGGGCACTGGAACAAACTGATTATAGTGATCCAGAGATTCCCAGGCTCTGAGAATTCCCCTTGCATGAAGGGAAACCAAGAGGAAAGTGGAGCAGTGTAGATGAAGCAGAAGCAAGAGGTGCAGGAACATTCTGCTGCTGATCCCACAACTGCTGGCAGCAAGGCAATACCAACTACAGAAATGAACAGAGAATGTTGTATTACTCTCATTTTATACTTATTTAACATAAGGAAGAAGGACTATTACAAAGTTTATGAGGAAAACCTCTGTCTGAGTGTATGGATGAGAGATGTGTCAGGCAGGAGCTAGTGGAGGCACACAGAAGCCTAGTCTGGTACTGGTTTGATACTAGAGATATTTAGCAAATTATATGTCCTAGGAATGGTCATGCTCTTGAATACAAACACCTTATGACATAATTTAGAATGTATTTAGTCAAAATACAGACAGAATTCCTGCTGTAAACAAGGTATCTGAAGTTATTGGCAACTAGGCAGGATATAATATCAAAACAGAAGCTCCAAAAATTCTCCAGGGAAGCAGTGATTAGAAGATACTGACCAGCAAGTGACAATTTTGCTACTACTGACCCCAGGAGGTGATGGGGTGACTACAAAATGCCTGGGACTTTGGAACAAGGTGGCTGCACCTAAACAGTTTTGCATGCAGGAAATGTGGCTGTGTGGGATAGAAAACTGTCCCACCTAAAAATAATCATTCCTTTTCCATTTGACTCTTCACACAGGAGGGAGAGGGCAAAGAAGAGTGAGACTGCACCCTCACTGGGATGTATTTTTGAAATCAGATTAAGCATATCATTAAATGATACTTGGACAAGTTGTCAGTTTTTCTGCTCACAAAGGCCAACTCCAAGTACATTCACTAAAGGTATCTTTTCAGTCAACACCCGGGTAAGTACTTGTGGCAGCAAGTTTTATCCATGCAGATTTATCAGTAATGAATGGAAACCTGGCAGAATTATCACTCCTTGCAAGTCTTGTCTGACACAGTAAACATAATGGATGGATCTATGATGAATCCTTTAATCCTAAATGTCCTTGTCTCAAAACAAAACTATTTTCAATCAACACCTATCTGTTCTTACTGGAAAACTATATTCTTACTGGAAAACTTTCAGAAATGTTGTTCATTTTCAGCAACTGAAAATTAAGGAAAAAATAACTATTTTTCAATTAGGTGTTCTGAGAAAACCTTAGGAGATTAAATAATGAAGAGTACATGCTTTTTGTTCCCATTCAATTTTTCCTTGAAATTTCTTAGAATCAAACCTGACATGTGGTTCTACAGCTGGCACTCCTCTGACTACATTTTGGAATGAAGCTCAGTTATCGCTGTGCTTTGGTTAAACTCCACACTTTGGTCACTACAAATTTGGAGTCATCCCTACCAAAATTCCTAATCAAGCTGGAAAACCAGATGTTGCAGATTAATTCACAAGGATTAGATTAGCTAGAACCTAGACTCAAGAATAACACACACACTCTTTTCCAAGGAGGACCATCCAGGCTTGTAATTCAGCTGTATATATTACAAAAAGACACATCAGTAAAGGGCATCTAAAAGTATCCAAAGACACAAACCAACTCCAGAATCAACAGCACACACAAATACAGCAGTTAAAAGATACAGCCTTGAGAGGGTCTTTCTTCCCTTTTCTAGCAGTGTGTTTGTGTCCACATCCAGGTTGTGGTGCCATTCACAGAATCACAGAATCCTAGGATCACTTAGGTTAGAAAAGACCTCTGAAATCACTGAGTCCAACCTGTGACTGAACATCACCATGTCACCAGACCATGGCACTGAGTGCCACGTTCAGTCTTTCCTTTAACGTCTCCAGGGACGATGACTCCACAGCCTCCCTGGGCAGCCCATTCCAATATCTAATCACACTTTCTGGGAAGAAATTCTTTCTAATGTCCAACCTAAGCCTCCCCTGAAGCAACTGAAGACAATGTCCTCTTATTAGCTGGTTGCCTGGGAAAAAAGGCTGACCCCCACCTGGCTACACCCTCCTTTCAGCCTTCGTAGAGAGTGCTAAGGTCACCCTTGAGCCTCCTATCCAGGCTAAAGGATGTGGTAAGTCCCGACAGCATGAGACATGTTCTTGGCTGTTACACCTGGCTTGAGGTCTAACCTTATTACTTGTAGTTTTCCTGGACTAATCCCAGTCTTTCAAGATTTTGAAAATTAGATTGTGCAAACTTTGTTATCCCACAAAGTCAAACTAACAGGATAATGATATGCAGGTGTGGTGCACTTATATAAATAATTAAAGTGTTTAATAAATCAGATGTAGAGATTATAGATAATGATTAGTTATGCATCACCTTCTCTTAGAAGTTTCAGAGCTGGGAGCTGTATCGTCCATCAAAACTGACAGATATCAACAGTGATTCATAGTTCAGTAAGCAAGTTCAGGTTAGGAAAGCTGACTTCTATCCTTAGTGGCTTTCACTGAATAAACAAGAGTCAGTTAAACAGAATCAACTTTTAGTTACCAGAGAAGAGAAACCACTCACAGAAATAAGGAATAACCCCGGTAGGCATGGCAGTAGAAAAGAACCTTAGAATGGCCCACAAATAGCTTTTTTGTGCTTCTTGAACCCAAACATCTCCTTCTAGATCCCAAAACATGTAGCAGTTCTTCCAGGAATCACCCTTTGGTGCAGGATACCTCTTTTCTCAAAGGGCCCCAAATCCATTGCAACACATCAGTGACATGCAGCCCAACATGCCCTGCACCTGCAGCAGTGCCTCCAGCCATGGAGGGGATGTTCTCCACAAGGCTGTAGTTGAAGGGCAGCACTTGTACAGAAACAACACTCAAAGGGACCTAAGGAACTCACACAGTCAGAGAACAAAATGGAAAATGTGCAAAAAGGACATGAGGCACCTGAAAGACAAACCAAGCAGGACTGAGTGCTCTAAGTGTCATCTGATGATGTATCCTCTGCTCCAGCGGGACTGCAGCACTTCATTGCCACGTGATAAGCCAAAGGGCCACTACAATACGACAGCAGCGCTCAACAAATATGTGTGAGGGACCAGGGGTGAGACAAAGTAATCCATGTTCACAGAGGAAGCTGACTCCTACTCCTAGGAAACCAACCACCCTGTGCATCCACAGCTCAAGTATCAACAAACCCAGATCCTCAACTGTGAGCTGTGCATGGGCTGTCTTCTCCAGGAGCCGTACAGAAACAGCAGCAAGGCTCAAAGAAAAGTTCCCATACTGTGCTCAGTTTATCAGGGAGATTTAACGTGCTTTTTTTGAGGAACCTGCAAATACAATAGCAGGATTACTGGGCAGTTGCTTGATTGGGGACATCAGTGTAAGAAGGTGTGGACACCAAGTTCTGAGGACATCAGTTATCAGGTTAGAAAGCTCTGGATTTATAACTTTACTTATTTTAGAAATATGAACCTTGGGCAGACTGGATAACAATCCATGATGTTGCCACTGGCATCTAACAGAAACTGGAAATTAATTAGTATTTGTCTTCTCCTTTTGCAAATGCATTTAACAACCAAATTACACGCATGTACATTAAACACCATAAATTCTGGAACAGATCCCAAGTACTGTCAAATTTTGGCTAGCAAATGACTCTCTGAAGAGGTGAAGAGCAGATAGTTCAAGTAAAGGGCTGCTCAAACGTTTTGGTGAGAATAATCCCTGTTGGTCATGCTCTGATGGAGGGAGCATGTTCTGCTCAATCCTGATACCATTAGCACTGGTTTTGAGATTTATAGAACTGCAGAGTGGAACAGTCACAAGCCACAACCCTTGAGCATATATCTATGAGTGCAAATATATACCCATTAGCACAAAAAAGCTATTTGTGGGCCATTCTAAGGTTCTTTTCTACTGCCATGCCTGCCAGGGTTATTCCTTATTTCTATGAGTGGTTTCCCTTCTCTGGTAACTAAAAGGCTTGAATATATAAATAAATATAGATGTATATACACACATTTACACCCCGACACACATGCATATCCTAGTAACTCTTTATTAGTCTGCAGAGTCCCCCAAGTTCTAACACAAAAATAAATGCCAGAGACTGATATGCGAGTTCCCTCTTGTGACCAAGTGATGTTATAGCAACACCTGAAAGTACACACAAAATATGTTTAACAAAACAGACATTTAGAGAGAAACTACCAATGCAAACAGCAGAGAATCTGTCGGGTTTGCATTTTTTTGTTCACCAGCCATTGGTCTAACATTAAAAAGAAATTTAAAAAAACATCATCTGTGCACAGTACAGAAAAGATAGAACAGGAATATCTCTGTGAAGAAGACTGTCAGAAAAATGAATTAAAGATCAAGATGAGGTTGCTAAAGCTAAAATATTATTTTATCTATGCATGAATCCTAGGCCTCACAGATAAAATCCAAATAAGGTGGAGAAAAATGGTTGATAACACTTCTATAACCTTTATTGTTGTTAGAATTTCCCTTCCTGGCAGAGGAACTGCAACAAACCCACTTCCTCCTCCTGCTAACTGAGTGAACAGATTTTCTCAAATCTGTGAAAAAAACCCAGCACTTGGCAATGGCAGAAAAAGAAGATAAGGACATAAAGAGAGCATGAATGATCGCAATATAGGATTGAAGGGCAACTTGCACAGTTGTTGAATCTCTTCCTCTGATCTGAAGCATGGTCTTGTATGTCTACACCATCCTTACCCAAAATTTTCTTACCTGCTCTGAGATCTTCCAAAGAGGGTTTTGGATGCTTCACAAGCAGTTATAACTCAGCTATAAAACTACAAAGCTTTTTCTGGTATTAAAGCTCAAAATGTTTGCCACTACATCAGGTGCTGACTTATCAGGTATTTCTTTTATCAGCTATTATATATATATACTATTTTTCTAATCAAATCAAATCTTCAGCTGCCTGCTATGGACAGCTATAGTTCTCTATGGCCTGTATTTTCTCAGTGTAAGGGCATCTATTTGTTAAAGAGGGTAATTAACCAAAAGTATTAAAGATGGCATCTTAAAGACAATTTGTCGTGTGCTCATCTCAAACACATTTATCAGAACCTCAGTGGATATGGCCATTTCAGAGGATTTCATTACTCAGGTTGGACACACTGTGACCTCTATACCAACACCAATAAACAGAAGCTGAATTAGCTGGCAGGTTATTTTTAACTCTGCTTAGGTAATATTGAGTCAGAGGATCAAATAACCTGTGCTTTACAGATTAGTGGTCAGTTACCCATCGAAAGTGTCACAGCACTAATACATTAATAACCTAATGGGCACTAACAACCCTGAGCAGCCTCACCCCCAGCCTTCCCCCAAGGCCCCAAGTGCCCATTTAAGCTCAGCCCTGGCCTGCCAATCCCTCCCTGAGCAAAGCAGGAGCTTGTGCTGGAGCCACTGCCACCCCTGAGGCTGGCCAGGGATCCTGACCTGACTTGACCACAGGCCTGCCTCAGCCCCAGGGACCTGCTCCATGATGTGGCTGAACCTGGCTGGCACCCATGGACCTGCCTTGCTGAGCTGGGTGGTGACCCCTGCCTCCCAGACAGCCCTTGCCATACTGGAACCTTCCTCAAAAAGTTAATGATTGAAAAATTGGGGGTTTTGCTAGATAGAGGTATTATTTATATATATATAATTAAAGAACAAAATGCATTGGCCCAATGGAGTTTGAACAGGATGCCTACAATACACCACAGGAATACGGCATTTTCTCCTTATTTTTCGACAAATTATAAACTATTAATACACCTTTGTGGTGGCTCTTTCCACAGAAAGGACAAACAGCACCTCTATCAAAAATTTTCTTATCTTGTTTTGCAGTTTGATGGGCACTGTTAACTGTACCTATTAACAATTTGTATAAAACATATATCTAGCATATATACATATATATATATGCAGAAACTGTAATATTACATCTTACAAAATCACATAATTAAACAATGGCATTGGATTGCAACACACTTAGAGTTACTGCCTTCAGTGATTCATGCTTATTTCTGGAGAGACAAAATGAGACTGCTGTTGCATTTCTAAAAGCGCATCTCATAAAGATTTGCTCATATAAACCATGTTTTACCTCATAATTATAAAGGAAGGCTTTTGCAAAGAGGAATATAGATAAACCACTGTTCTCCTAATTGTATTTCAGGTTCAGTGTGTACACTAGAAGCTTTTACAAAATAACTTGGGTGATTTCTATTCCCAAGACAGGCTGGTTCTTGCTGCCTGCCTGTGCAGCAGCTGGTGTCTAGCAGAACAGCTCATGAGCCTCCAGCAAACACGACACACTAACCCACTTTCTGGGCATGAGTCTCATTCACTGCTCCAGTCTGCAGTGTTAGGTTTAAATTGTTAAAGCTGCAGAGTTTGAACACAAAGTTTAAGTGTTTGGGTTTTAATTTAAGAAGTGTAATTAAACTTTTTAAAGGAATGGCTACATTATAGGACTTATTTGGCTTAGCACCCTGATGCAAATGCAACTGCTTCCAAAGAGAAGCTAAGACTGACCCTGAATACCCTTCAGCATGGAAATTATGGGGCCTGTGTGAAATTCCAGCCAGACTCCAGCACCACGGCCTCCTCTGTGATTTTCCAAGAGTTGAAGATAACACTCAACCAAGAATTGTGTCCTTTGGTTATGTGGATTTGTCAGAATCATGATCACAATGAAAATGAAGCAGAGTTTACATGCTAAAATGTGTAAATCCTGTGATGAAGTTCATCTATGCTAAAGTAAGGGTGCCAAAAAAGCTGGTGGTGAATTTTTTTTGAGAACTCTCTGTATGAACTGGCTTTGTACAGCACAATGTACTGTATGGCTGCCTACCTGATATTACAATAAACATCCTTATTTCCTTTTTTTTTTTTCATGTACTCTCTCCTCTCACTTTTGCAGTCCGTTAAAAATTAGTTGAGAAATGGCCAATAATTTCTAGACTTTTCACACAGTCCTTGTAAAGCTTTCAAGTTCATGGTATACTGATTCTGAATTGACACATTCATTCTTTGGTCTCAGGGAAATTTTGATTTCCTGAATGCTTTCTTATACTAATTAACTCATGGCTTTATTCAAACTGTTTTTCTTGATTACTGCTTCAAAGCCCAGCGATAAAAAATCTGAATATCATTCTTGATCAAAGTACAGAAAGAGTATGTATTATGAAACCTGTAATGCAAAACATTCCTGTAATCACCATAAACATGAGAAGTGAGTAGACTATACCTTTCTGTAAATCTGGTTTGAGGAGAGACAACCACAGGAGGAAGGCTAAGCTCGACTTTTGAGTGGCTGGATGACGTGGGCAGTAACGGCTCAGATAAGCAGGGCCTGTATCCAGTTCACCCATCTGTATCAGGGCCAGGCTGCACAAGCTCTGAGCAACCTGCTCTAGGGGAAGGGATTGGAGCAACTTGACCTTTAAGGTCCTTCCCAACCCAAACCATTCTGTAGTTCTATGCAGTGATGCAGTTTCCCTTCATCTTTGCATCTTGTGTATGAGATGAAGGGTTTGGAGATACCAGCAGAAGGTCTGTGCCAGGTCCCTGTGGTATGAGTAGAAGACACAGTCTCCAGGATGGGCCCATGTCTGTGCTTCTTTCTTTCCACTACTGGCAAATCCATAGCTGATTTTGTTTTTTAATTCACATATACCTGTAAGCATTTGAGCAATAATGACTACAGCTATAAATTGCATAGAACTCTTCAATACTATTTCATACATGTCCATTTTAAGTTAGGTGTAAAATGTGTTTCTGCTAGACCAGATCAAAACAGGAAATTCTTCTATACAGAAAGCCTGAGAGATTAGCCTATATGAATGTCTCTAACGTACATTTGAACCTGTTCCTGCACAGCAGCCCAAAGGTTACTGGCAGTGCACCAGAGAAACCCATGACTGGTGGATTTAGATAGTAGCTGCAAATCTGCACTAATCTTTGTTTACAATCTATCCTCTACTACTGTCTACAGAGAGCAACTACTAAGCTGAAGATGGTTTTCATAGCAGTATTTACTGGAAAAATCAGTTTTAAACCATCTACTAGGAACAAAATACTTGAAAAATTTACCTGGAACCTAGTCTCCTACTTCCCATAAACAGAATAAAGCAGCCAAGAACCATATAGGTAAGAGTAATTTTGGTACATTTTCAAAACTATATTGATTTTAAGATTGCGGTGCATTTTGTCTCTCTGTTTGAGGAAATTGAAAATGACTTAAAGAATTGAGGAATTTGTAGATGTCCCAGCAACTGTATGGCAAATATTCCTTTCAGTTTGTTTCACTAGCCTTTCAATATGCTAATTTTCTAGGCTTTTAGATGTGTGGGAATAAACTGTATTTTGATGTCACACAAATAGTCAGTTAACTTTTGCCAGCTTTGGTTTTATGTAGGGCAGATATAATCTACCATGGAAATGCTGCACATGTTTAGCACTACCTCTTCATAAAAAATGATATAAAGGCTTATTACTGGTAAATAATTGCTATATGCAAGAGCCAGGAAAACCGTGGCTGCAAGTGTTTTGCAGTTGGTAATAAAAGCTCCATTGTTCAGATAGAGGCAGATATAACTACAATAATAAAGCAGCACTGATTAGTGATGAACTGTAATGCACTGTGCCTGCATAGATTAAATCTGCAAGGTTTTTAAAAATTATGCTTTTGATAACAAATTAAAAGGCATACTTTGGGCATCTGCAGTTTGGATGTGATGCAGTGCTCAGCCCTCTCTCAGTGGGGTGCTTTGGAGAGGCCCCAGAGAGGATACACACAGAAAGCAGGGAAAACCTTTCTGTTCAGAATGGGGCCCTTTTTTGCCAAAAGCTTGCTAGAAATCAGTAATGGCTGTTTGTTCCCCATCCTTCTTTGAGTCTATGATTCCATGCCTAGGTCCCATGGGAAGGGCAGGGGATGGCTCTGCTTGGAAGGAGCAGCCTCTGGAAGAGGCTCGTGGGGCAGTTTCCAAGGCCAGGGGTGCCACAGCTCAAGGAAGATGAGGGCTTCATGTCAGGAAATAATGGAAAATACATGTGGCAGGAAATGAGTGTAAGCCAGTGTGTGCCCAGGTGGCCAAGAAGGACAATGGGACCTGGCCTGTATCAGCAACAGCACAGCCATTGAGACCAGAGAAGGGATTGTCTGCTGTACTTGGCACTGGTGAGGCCACACCTGCAGTGCCATGTCCAGTTCTGATGCCTTCACTTCACAGACACTGGAGGACTGGAGCGGGTCCAGAGAGAATGGCAATGGAGCTGGAGCAGGGTCTGGTGCACAAGTCTGGTGAGGAACAGCTGAGGGAGCTGGGGGAGCAGAGTCTGGGGATAAGTGGACTGAAGAGGGACTTTCTTGCTCTCTACAAGTCCCTGACAGGAGGGTGCAGCCAGGTGGGAGTCAGGGACCAGGCAACCAGGGCAAGAGGACATGGTCTGAAGGTGGACCAGGGGAGGTTGACGTTGGGCATTAGGAAGAATTTCTTCCCAGAAAATGTCATCAGACATTGGAATGGGCTGTCCAAGGAGGTGGTCGAGTCACCATCTCTGAGGGTGTTAAAGGAAAAACTGGTNAGAAAATGTCATCAGACATTGGAATGGGCTGTCCAGGGAGGCGGTGGAGTCACCATCCCTGAAGGTGTTAAAGGAAAAGCTGGTGTGACACTCAGTGCTGTACAGAAAAATCACGCTAGGAAAAGCCAGCGTCCATAAGGGAGACAGAAGAGCCCTGCAGCATTATTCCAATAAAGGGGAAAGAGTCCACTGGGTCTTCCCTCTCTCAGGATTTTGGAGGGCACAGCCTCCTTCTGAACTCCCAGCTGCATGNTCGAGTCACCATCTCTGAGGGTGTTAAAGGAAAAACTGGTGTGACACTCTGTACAGAAAATCATGCTAGGAAAAGCCAGTGTCCATAAGGGAGACAGAAGAGCCCTGCAATGTTATTCCAATAAAGGGGGAAAGAGTCCACTGGGTCTTCCCTCTCTCAGGGTTTTGGAGGGCACAGCCCCCTTCTGAACTCCCAGCTGCATGTTGCCCTCATCCTTTCTCCATCAGCTGAGGCACTAGGACGGTACAACCTCCCCAAACTGCCTACCATTTTACCCCAAAGTTCAGAAACAGACTTGTGCGGACCCACTTGTCTGTTTCAAGAGTCAGACTGTCTGGGTTCTCTAACAAATATGAGGCTTGAAGTGGGTAGAAACNCGGGGACCGGCCCTTGCGCGGCGGCCGGGGGCGGGGGGGACAGGCCGCGGGGGCGGCCCGGGTTGCGGAGACGGACGGACAGACGGGCGGGCAGGCAGACGGACTGACGGACGGACAGACAAACAAACAGGCAGGCAGACAGGAAGACCAACTCCGCGCCTGGAGACTCATATTCTCCCTGAGCGCCAAACCTCGTGAGGGGCTCTGTGTGCGGGACCCTGGGTTTGTGCCATCCCGGGAGCTCTCACCGAGCTGCGGCAGCGCCGTGCCTGGGAGCTGATTTTCCCGTGTAAGGAGCTTACATGGCCTGTTAAAGTCGGGTGGGAAGGTTTCAAGAAAACCTGTGGAAGTAACAATTGTATTTTATTCCTGCCGTAGGCGTGTAGGTGGACCTTTAGGAGAGGTTTTCTAAAGAGCTGTGCAGCTTCAGATGTGTCATTGAGTAAAACGAGGGGTCTCGGGCGTTGGGCACAGGGGGTGGGGTGGCTTCCTTCTGAAAGTAATGCATCAATAGAAGTCCAATATCTAAATTTCACCACCAAAAAGTGGCACCGCATTTGTATTTCTTCAGTTAAAATTAATGCAAGCATTAAGATGTTAAGCTGAGCGTGGTTATTTTTAGAACTCTGAGGGTTTGTCATAAACGTACTAAAAATGTGGTAAATCCCTTGAGTCAGAGGCTCAGTTTTGAGAAAAATGAGGACTGACTTAAAAAAAAAATCCTCTTCAGAAGCAAAAATGCCGCACATTAAAAGTCCAAAATGCCCTGGATTAAGAAAAATCTTAATCTCTGAGCTCATCATCCTGAAGGACTAAATCTTCTGAGACTTAGGCTTAAAATATGTGTTTTACCTATGTTTTGCACCATACTCAGAGGTTGGATTTGTGTTGGCAGCAGTTTTCCAAGGCTGCCTGCCTTGTGCTGCCCTTGCTCCCCAGACGAACTCTGACTTCGAATTCCTTAACGTGGTGAGGGTGCTGTCACTGAACCGCGATTTCTTTTAAAGACACTGTGATTAATGGGACCGGTATTTCAGCCATGTAAAGCAGGTCCGCAAACATTAATTTCCAGGTGTTAGAAAGTTAAAGCTTAATTATCAAGATGTCTATTTCATCCCAGAATATTTACGAGCTTGGTTATTTGGAAAGGTTTTTATTTCTCAGGAGGTCAAATTTTTGCTGCGTTTGTGTTTGGTTGCTACTGTTTCTACGAGGAATCTGATTTGAAGGTGCATTAATAGTTCCTGTTGAGTCCCAGTGTTGAGAACTGGAAGGGAAATCTAGAAGTCAGAGGAAGCAGTTACTTCTTTGTGGCTTGAATCTGTGATATGTTTGGTTACAGTAATAAAACCTTTTCTTGAACTGACATTGTAGCCTGGGAAATTGTGAACAGCTACTGAAGGCATGTTTAACAGAGCCACTGCTGACCACTTTTCAAATCCCCCATCGAGCCTGCATGCCACGATAGAGGTTTAATCTCTTAATTTTAGCAGAAATTTACAGCTGTGTTGTCAGGATAAGTTGCAGAAACAGTTAATTAACTTGATTTTTTCTGAATCCTGTTGATTTTAGTGGATTTGAGGTAGTTTGAGTAAGATACTGTGCAGCTCTCAAAATACTTGATCACAGGTAGAGCTGTATGGGGGATGTGCACCAATTGTTGATACTTTGTTTTATACAAATGAGGATATGAATAGATTTTATGAACATCACCAGTTATCAGTGTTTCATTTCAATGACCGTGTTACTGCAGTTTATCTTTGATAATCATTTGGGTAACTACATTAGATAACAATTTACTGTTGTTTGCATAACAAGTTTGTATTTGATTGCATCTCTGATAAGTATAATATTTTATCATATACATTTCTGCTTACATAAGCTAACATGATTTACATTGATTTGGATGGTTCTTGTGGCCATAGACACTCAGATGTACATTAGATGTACACTTGATTATTATTTTTATTGCTAACAGTCACTTTCAGTAACTTTTTTTTTTTTAATGTATTATCTAAAATTTTGCTAGTTCTTATATACAATGTAAAAGTGTGAACTTCCTTCTCTATGGAGGGGTCTTGGGACAGGTCTGCTCAAGAGAAGCTCTCTTCCTTAGGGATACTCTTGGTTATTTGGCTGTTAAGGTAACCAGCCCCCTCTCTGTGAAATTCAGAAGCCTGCTGAGTATTGTAGGTAGTGTTTATTGTGTTGTATTTGATACACTTACTACTATAAAAGCATATTACTGTCCTTTCCTTAATTTTGGGATGTCATTTTACTGTTACTAATTACTTCTGCCTGTGGCCATGTGAGGAGTGTTGGAAAGAATACTGAAATCCTGAGTTCAGAACAGGTGGAAGGGTACTCATCCCCCATGATGGGCTATGTAAAAGCAATGAAAAGTTTATCACAACAAAGGTTTCAGGTTTTTGTTGTGTTTTTATAAAACTTTTTTTTTTTTGTGATAGTCCTGGGGTTAAAGCTTTGAATGATTACATATGACGGAAGACTGAAGCACAAACTTAGCTGTAGTGTCATATTAAAGGCAAATAGTGTGGAGGGAGGCAAGAGACTTTTAATCTGAACCCCTTTCTGCAGTGCCTTGTGATGCCCTTCCCAGGTGGCCCAGGCTGTCACCTGGATTCTGGAGCTCGTAAACAGGGAGGTGGCTGCGGGCTGGGTGCTTTGTTGTTGTCAGGGCGGGGAGCAGCTCCTGCCCTGTGACTGCAGCCGGGCCTGGGCAGGTGCTGGTGAGGGCTGGGCTTTGTGGTAGGAAGCTGAGCCATGTGGCCTCTGTGTGTTCATCACACAGTTCCCCAGGCCATTAGACAGCCTTGCCACAGAAGAGAAGAAGGCAGGAGAAAACATTTGGGTGGGGTTTTTTTGTCTGTTTTTCATGATTCTTAGATTACTTTAGTAGCTAGAGTGGTGTTTACCGAGATTCACTAGTAGTGGTAATGGTAGTGCAAATACTGAATAACTTGGTGTTTACATTGTACTGTTGATCAGTAAATGTAAATGCAGTTGCAACATTTGTTTCCCATCACTTTTGTACTTAGTCTGGCCCCATGTTTCTCTCAGTGACAATATTTGCATTGTAGGATAAGCTGCCTTGTGTTAAAATGATCCCCTCAGGCTCCTTTACAAAAGCAAGAAAATTTATAAATTGATGTCAATGTATTTCCCCAACATTTTTTGCGCTGAATGTAATATGAAGATTTTTTTTTTTTCCCCAAACTAACACAGGTTTTTGTGGCATTTTATCTGGACAGGAGGGGAAAGCAGACAGATGCATGTGAGTGCCCCATGGCTGCAGCTGCCTCAGTTCATTCTTTTATTGCCCGTTGTAACTTGGAAGCATTCTTTAGGTAAGAAAGTCGCTTCAAAATACGTGGTTTGTAAAGTTAATGCACTTCTCTGTTGAATTTTTAAATTGCATCACCGTGTTTTGTGCTCTCAGTTATAATGTTGTTTAAGCATGCTGTTTATATATGGCATTATAAACCTTTTATTTGTTAGACACTGACAGTACTTATGAAAATGAATTCTATCTGCTGTACAGACTCTGCTAACTTGACAGGAGAGAGAACATGTGATACGTGCAGACTGTGCAATACAAGGCCACCATAAATGACAGATTTCTTCAGGTGCCACCCACAGAGTTACTAATAAATATCAGCTTTCTCTTTATAGACAAGCATGACTACTCAGCTCTAAATTTTCTGGTGTGTGAGCTGAGCAGAAGCATTACTTGTACAGATTGCAGTACCTGGGTTTGATTTTGTGTGGAAGATAGGAGCTTCTTCTCATGTATTCATAAACAACGTATACTACACCTTTGTTAAGCTTGGCTTCTATAAAGCTGATATTAACTGGGTAGTTTTTCAAAAGACGATGATATGACCTGCAGAATCTAAAGTCCTGTCTCATTTTTAAAGAAAAATAGAGAAGTTCAGCATTGGAAGGTTTCTAAAGATGTTATTACTGGTTAAACACAGTACCTGGTAAACATCCTGTGTTTCTAAAATCTGTCATGATTTAGTGAGGTGGGTGTTGCTGTTCTTGTAGCTTTCCATTAAAGCATCTTCAGATAATGTAAGATTGGTAACTGGGTAAGGGGGATTTGGGTCTATTTTCTCATAGTGCACCAAGATGCTCTGTCATACTAAGAGACAGGATGGTTTCTTCATTAGTATGTGGGAGGATATTTGTACATTATTGGTATCTTTCTTCCAGATACAGTTTAATTAGCCAAAATTATTTACTGTCAAAATTATCATGGTGCAGTAATCATACTTTGGGAGTAAAAGTGAGTAAAGTTCAAAGCCAGGTGTCTTTAAATGTCAAAGTATTAGAGGTCCCGTCTTTAAGTACAGCTTTTGATTCATGTGGGTTTGGTATAGAGTAGGCTGAAAAAACCCCCATTTTTTATCAAGATTTATAGTTCTCTTTGGGTAATATTCAAGAATTCAGAGGTGTATCTGTGTTGCAAAAGAGTGCTCATGTGACTAAAACTGTAGATAATGCAAAACCTATTTTTTTGCCAACAGTTACACAGTCCCCTTAGTTAAGTGGTATTTTTCAGATAATGTTTGGTAAAAGCAACTTGCTTGTTACATTCTATTGCTCTGCTTCCACATCTGCCCTGCAGAGCAGTGGGTATTTTTCATTTCAGTCTTTGTTCCAGAATTGATGTTAGTCCTTTCTCTGGGGTTCCCAGACAATGCAGAACAGTTTTTTTTTGGTTGGTGGCTTCACAGGTCGGTTCATCTTCTGGGACCCATCCCTGCCTTCTGGTTAAGGAATCCATGCACACATACAGGATGACTCAACAGTGGGATGGATGTTCAGATACCAGAAAGGTGCTGGTAACTTGACAGGAACCTCCACATTCTTTGGAGGTAGGGCTGTGTGTGTGTGTGTGTGTGTGTGTGCGTGTGTAAACCTCTCATTTGAATGCTACCTGTGTTATATCACATGGGACTGTGATTTAGCCAGCTTCAGTTGTGCTTTAAAATATATACTGTTCATAAAGTATTCAGAATGAAGTAAGGATTCTTATTTTTGCAGTAAATATTTGGGCTTCATGTTTGTTAAAAATGTTATGATGCATAACCAATGGAGCCCTTTTCTGGCTTTGCATCCCACACTGAATAATAGGAATTCATTTTGCTGGATAGAAAGAACTGTAGTGTAGAATATTAAATGTAGAAATTCTGGAGACAGCAGTTTCTAAAGGCTGTAGCAACAAGAGCAAGTTCTGGCTGAATTCCAGCAGGCAGAGCATAGCTGCTGTGTACACCAGCAATGCCTTGCTGTGTCTCTTCCTACATCTGGAGTGCTGCTTCTGGTCTGTAGATTGACCTGGTTTAGGGAAATGCCCTTTCTTGTTGTTCTCAGATGTCAGAAGTTCTTTGTGTGAGCCAAATCAGCACCCATGAAGTTCAAGTAAGTTTCAAATAAGATAGGAGAAATTTCCGTTTTTACCAGATGCCTATCTTTAACCAAGATGTTGCAGATCTGCATGAGAACAGCAATAGCAAGGAGAAGCTTCTCAAAGAACAGCATTTGTTCAATCTCATTTTTATGTTCTGGCCTTTTGTTTTAGGAAACAGCCAAGTCTGTAATTCCTCTCAAGTAGGGAGGAGGAAAAACAAACAACAGGTATATTTGACTCAAAAGGTATTTAGCCTTTGCTAAATTTAGCAAGGCTATGAGCAATTGTAAAAAGAGAGCTTTGTAATGGTTAATTACTACATCCACACTTAATGGTTTGGAATGCCCATTTGTTGTGTGACTTAAAGTAGTCTACAGTCATAAAACATGGTTGTGTGGATGATAACTTGATGGTCTAATAGCAAAATGTTTATTCATGCTGAGCCTGCATCTTCATTACATTAGTAACACTGTTAGTGTAAGCCATGTGTCTACTCAGGGAAGAAAAACTATTATTTAATATAATTTAAGGAGTGTTGCTGGCTTATCCTTCTGCATGTACTGCTGGTTCCAATCACTAATGGAAATTTAAATAGACTGGGTGCGTATGTATAAAAACTGCTAAAATAAATTTCTTGATGATTGAGATAATTTGTCAGGAAGTCAAGCAGTAGTGAAGCTGGTCGTATGAACTACCCTTAATAAATTGGCTACATTGCTTTTTCCAGCTTCTCAAAGAATGCACATGCTTTCTTTTCATAAAAATGGGGTTTGTCAGACACTCATGAGCCAAACAAGTCAGGTTTTATAGGTTGGGGAAAATGCCAGGTAAATTTTCAATAGGATAGTACATATTTTGGCAGCTGTTTCTGCAATACAGGGATTTGTGAAGCGTTTTTTTTCTTCCTTTCCCCCTTCCCCCCATAATGAAGATACTATGTAAAATTTTCAGTCCAGAAAAAGCAAGCTGTAGGGGTTGCCATGGAAGTTTGTTCAGTAAAAATAGATCATTTGCTCTGCTCTTTCTTGAAAAATGCATGGTTGTTTTGAAAATGCTCACTTCACACAGGTTGGGAAGAGAGAAGGTCTGGGTGAACATCTGGTTAGTGGGACATTTGAGAAGGGGCCTCAATCTGTACTAAAATGAAGTGGCAAAGACAGTTGTTAAATCGACTGAAGAACAGAATTCAGTCTAGAATGGGCTTGGTTAGATTGCACTGCTTCAGCCTGTGAAAGCAGAGCTTTTTTCTTATGCTGCTCTTCTGAGCTCTGGCTCATGAGGCAAACGTCCCTTGCTGAAATAGATCTGTGCAGTTTGCTGATTTCCAAGGTCACTGTCCTTTTTCTGCTGAAAAACACCATGTGAACCTCACTTACTTTGCCCTGCTTTGATAAGTGGCCTCTGAAATTTTTTATTGTTAGTTGTACAAACACTTTCCTCTGCTTAGCATTATTTGGGAAAAAAAAACTGGGGAAGGTGGGCAACACTTTTCAGTCTGACTCTTGTGAACATGTCTGTTCCAGGTTTATCTGTATTTAAAAAAGGAGTTTATGAAATAACTTTTTATTTGATAAACCTTTTTTAGAGATTATGAGTAGATTCTGTAGTTTGTCAACTGAGTTTAAATTTAAACAGTTTTCTACTTCTGAATTAAATTGCTGTTAAACACTTGTTCCCTACAAAATGCTTTATGTACCATGCAATACTGCTACATGAAACTACACTTGGTAAATTAACAAGTCCAAGTTCTCCAGATTCAATCCAAGTTGTACAAAATTAAAGGTACTGAGAGAGAAGGTCCTGGCCAACATCTATGCACTGGATATTGACATATGGATATGCTTCTTTTCAAAATAGTATGCTGTATTTAAATTTTATTAACTTGTTATCTCTTACTGTTTCCACTGCCCTTTCCCCCTTCCTCTCCTAATCTTTTGTGTTTTTCTAGAGGCCTATTGTACGTGAGACGTTTCAGGAACCTGTGCAGTTTGAATACGTCAGATTGTTACATTCTGAAACTTTCACCATGAAGAGAGCTGGACAGAAGGTAGTGGCTGGAACTGAAACTCCTGGGACATCACAGACAAGCAAAAAGCAAAAAACTAGTTTATATGGCTCAGAGTTTGGGGAATCTGACCTGTGCACCTCGATGGACTGGGGCAGCCTTCCACACCACGTCATTCTGCGTGTTTTTCAGTTCCTGACTTTAGTGGATCGAGCTAGGGCCTCTTCTGTTTGTCGAAGGTGGAATGAAGTTTTTCACATCCCAGATCTCTGGAGGAGATTTGAATTTGAACTTAGCCAGCCAGCCACTTCTTACTTAAAGTCTACACATCCGGATCTCATTCAGCAGATTATCAAGAGGCACGCTGACCATCTGCAGTACGTCAGCTTCAAGGTAAGCTGTGGATGAGCCGTGGGTCAGTGTCACGTCACTGGGCACGAGGGATGCAGCTGCTCTGGGTCAGCTGCCTTAAGGGTTGTACTTGCCAAGTCTTACCTTTAAAAATGCAACATCTTATTTCCACATGTGCAGACAGTTTCATCCCATTTTCTACACTCTAACCTCTGCAGAGTAAAGAAATAGCAAGTGTCTTGTAAAACAGAGGTGGAAGGTGAGGTGAAATAAGAGATTTGTTCAAAGTTACTCTTCAGGTGTATGAATTTTGAATCAGTTCATTATTTAAGATGCAGAGATGTTATCCATGTAGATAAAATGGATTCGTTTCCTGAAGCAAAGACTTTGTCAAGTCTTTTTTTGGCTCTAAAAATTGGCATTTAAAAAAAAATATATATATATATCACTGTGTAACATAGCACCAGTACTGTTACAGTATTGCAGTAACATGAGATTATTTGAAGACAACACTTTGATTTAAGGTATGTGTTCATACTAGAATTACCCAGTGGGGTCACACTCAGGAAAAATTTCTACTAGTAGCTTCTCTGAACTCCTTCTGGTCTTGAAATTTGCAGTCAATGTTGCACTTTGTGCCTGTGATGATTGCAGTCTGGAGCAGTACAGCTGGGTAGATGTGGAACATGCAGCCTTGGGTATCCATGGTGCTGTTTTTAAAATAATACTGCAGAATGACTTCACTATTTCAAAATGGATTTTATAGGTTGATAGTAGTACTGAGTCAGCAGAAGCAGCCTGTGACATCCTTTCTCAGTTGGTGAACTGTTCTATCAAGACACTGGGCTTGATCTCTACAGCAAAACCAAGCTTCATGAATGTCTCTAAGGTAAGGTTTTACAAACTATAACTAGCATATTTTAATTCACACTTAAACCACTTTTCTTAATATTCTGTTCTTCAGTAGATGGTAGTTTTTATCAGTCTCTAGTTCCAAGTAACTGAAGAGTTACTTTCTGGAGAATAAAGGCCATTTCTTTTTTTCTGCAGAAAACTCCAAGTACTTCAGGCTCATCACTGTGTCCAGTTATCCCTGTAGTTATCAATGTATTACAGTGAAATAATAAATCAGAGTAGATAAATAATGAGTGTAAGGTTAATTTTGTCACATGCAGCAGTGTGTTTTTAAACAAAGATCTCCTCTATTCATGTTGAAATAATGCTTATGAAAAAGGGGATCCATGGGAAGTGTTTATTTTTGTACTTTCTGCTTGTGTAGAATGTAAGGTTAAAGCACTGAAGTTTTGCCCATCTTTTCATAAGAATTTTTCTCTCTTTCAATTTTTCCAAATAGGCTCATTTTGCATCGGCACTGACAGTAGTTTTTGTGAATTCCAAGTCATTATCATCAATCAAGATAGATGACACACCCCTTGATGATCCTTCCTTGAAGGTTCTTGTTGCTAACAACAGTGATACTCTAAAACTGCTAAAAATGAGCAGCTGTCCTCATGTTTCACCTGCTGGTGAGTACTGGATGTATGTGAAAAATGGAGTTGGGAAGCATCATAATTGACTTAGTCTTGGGTTTGGAGCATTGGAAGGTGAAGAAGAAGGTGGTTATTAGTGAATGAGTTGAGTTTATGAAGGTGGGGGTGCTATTCCCTTGACTTGATCGTCTGGAATCCTGGGGATTTTTTTTCATCCTCTCCAGCTGCTTTTCTACCTCTGATGATAGGCCTTGAGGAGAAAGAGCCTCCAAAATTAGTGCAAGCATTTCACACATGCCCAGGGACATGATGTTCGTTTCTTTACTGTGTGAGGGTAACCAAATGGGTGCTCCTTCACGTGTGCAGATTTGTGAACTTAACTCACTGGTGTTCTGTGGGAACACCACAGAATCCCTGATTCATGAATCAGCTACTGCTTGGTGAGATAAAGGAGATTACTACAGTTGTCAGTAATTGTTCTGCAAGGTGCTGTGAGTGTGTACAAATTTCAGAAACCTGTGATTTAGGACTGAGTGTTTCCAGAGTGCCCTCATGTGTCCAGATCTGGGACTGGTAACTTCCTCATTGGTTGGTGAAGGACTCAACTCCCTTCAATATACAGCCTTGCTGAGAGTTCAGAGGGCTTCAGGGTCCCTTTTCACTTGACTTTCTCCTGAAACCTGAGTGCTGAGGAAAGGGAGTCTGGGTCTGGTCTGTTCCTGTATTCTTTTCTGGAGTCCACAAAAGGTGACACAATCCATGAACTTCATATTCCAGCAGACAAGGAGAAGTTAACATTATTTAGGTCTTAATTCACGGTAGGTTGCAGCTGTTAAACTGGGTGGTGGTGATTTAAATAGTTTAGTTCAAAGTTGAAGGAATCAGTATTAGGGAAGGGAATGGCTGCAACTTAGCTGAATCTGACCTGATTTCAGTTGCTTCCTCAAAGCTAAGGAAATTCTGCATAGGGAGGGGCAAAGAGGAGGCTGTGCAGACCCAAGATGAATGTGAATTGTGTCTGTTACTGTGCAGTGCTAATGGCCAAAACCATGTAAAAGGTTGTGAATACCTAGAACTTGGTGTTTCATGGGGTTTGGATGTAAGCACAAAAACTAAAGCTAACTTTATAGAGAACAACTGTGCTTATATTCACTTTTAATTTTAGAGAGTAATTATTTTTGTTCCTCAGGCATTCTCTGTGTGGCTGACCAGTGTCATGGACTTAAGGAGCTGGCTTTGAACTACTACATATTGAGTGATGAACTGCTGCTGGCTCTTTCAAGTGAAAAACATGTTGATCTCGAACACCTTCGCATTGACGTCGTGAGTGAAAATCCCGGACAGGTTCAATTTCACACCATTAAAAAGCAAAGCTGGGATGCTCTTGTTAAACACTCCCCCAAAGTCAACATTGTGATGTATTTCTTCTTGTATGAAGATGAATTTGATGCTTTCTTCAGAGAGGAAACACCTGTTACACACCTGTACTTCGGCCGTGCAGTGAGCAAGGCAATGCTGGGCCGCATTGGCATGAACTGCCCCAGGCTGATCGAGCTGGTGGTGTGCGCCAATGGACTTCAACCTCTGGATGATGAACTCATCCAGATTGCTGAGCGCTGCAAGAACTTAACAGCCATGGGGCTGGGGGAGTGTGAAGTCACCTGCAGGGGTTTTATTGAATTTGTAAAGATGTGTGGGGGCAGGCTTACTCAGCTTTCCATAATGGAGGAGGTGCTGATTCCAGATAGTGATTACAGCTTAGATCGGCTTCATCTGGAAGTCTCCAAACACCTTGGGAGAATGTGGTTTCCTGATATGATGCCAACGTGGTAAATTCTCTGTGTGGATAAAATGGTAGAATTGGGGTGTTGCTTTCTATGCAAATAAAAAATTTAAAATTCAATGTGAAAAGTTTCTTCCAGATTGGAGTTTTTCTTCCTTGAGGAAACCTCTATTAGACTAACAGCAAAACACCCTACAATATTAATTGTATATTGAAATAGAAAATAGATTTAAGTGTACTTAACAGTTCTGAAAGTATGTCTGTGGTTTACAGGTGCTTCAAACTTCAGTGAATTTGGGCTTCTCTGAGCTTCAGTTTAAACATTCCATTTACTTTAAAGTGTGTTTGGGTTTGGGTTTTTTTGTCTTTGTTTACTCTTTCTGATCTAGTCAGAAGAGGAATAGAGAAAGTATTTTCCTTTAAGAAATCTATCTCTGGAAAGCTGGATAGAATTTTAAGTACAGTATTATTTGTAATGATGTTTTATATAGCTATTTTTTAATTAATCATGTTTTCATTGTAAAACCTTGTATATTAAAGTACACTAACCTGGGTTAATCAGATCTAATCTAGCTTAAATTCATGGCAGTATAATAAAATGCTAATAAGCTTATGCTTACAAAAAACTTTCCAGTTTTAAATTGCACTTTAAGTAATTTTGTCAGATTACAGAACCTAGGGAATGCATTGTACAGTATGTTGTTTTTGTCTTGTGCATGAAAAGGATGGGAAGGAGATTTTGTTAAAATTACTGGGTTTAAGTTTGGTTCTGGATTGATTGCTTGAGTGAGTAATAAAGCACTTTAGAAACTGTCAGGACAATAAGGAATAGCTTTGGATTTGGGCTCAAGTCTTTGTAATCAAAGACTGCTGTCTGAATGCTGTTCATGCTTTCACTGCTGAGAAGTAAGAAGGATTTCATAAGTGTGGCTACTAAGAAGCAAAGATCAAATGCAATAAAGTTGTCTTGGATCCATTTCTATTTGGAATCAAGGATTTTAGAGCACTTAAATTTGTCACTTTGAGGCCAAAATGGACTGTAGTAATCTCACCTGTATCTTACAGAGCTTTGTGTAAGCCCTGATTTCTAGAGACAGGCCTGCTGGAGGTAATCCTGAAATATTTAATTCAGGACTGTTTAATACTTGTTGCTATTAATTGTTTTTTGAGAAAGATTGTATTATATTTATTTTCTTAAAATGGGAAAGGCATGGTGAGTTGATGTAAATTAGAGGATGTATTTTTGTGTTAACATTTTGCACACTGTAAACTGAAATGCATTGTATATAAAATTTTGCTGTAATGATTTTGGTGCCACACTTGTTCCATCTTCATATTGATAATGAGAAGTCTACAAGAATTTGCTGGTGGTGGTTGTCACTGTTGTGGATTAACCCTGGTTGTCAGCGGAGCCCCTCACAGCCAGAGGGAGAGGGGAGAGAATTGGAAGGCAGAAGTGAGAAAATTCATGGCAGGATTTAAAGAGTTTAATAGTAAAGCAAGAGCCACACAGCAGGCAACCCCCAAAAAGGGAGTCCATTCACCACTTCCATCAGCCATCTCCAGGGAAGCAGGGCTCCATCACCCATGAACGCCCCTCTTCTTCCCACAGCTTTATATGCTGAGCCTGATGTCACACAGCATGGAATGTCCCTTGGGTCAGCTGGGTCAGCTGTCCTGTCTGTGTCACCTCCCAGATTGGGCACCCTCAGCCTCCTGCCTGCTGGGGCAGTACAGGAAGCAGAGCAGGGCTGGGCTCTGTAGGCTCTGCTCAGCTACAGCAAAAACCATCTCTGTGTTACCAGTGCTCCAGAGCTTATCCACAGCTCCATTCTAGCTCCTGGGAAGCAGATAAGCTACCCCAGCCAGAGCCAGTGCATTCACAGCAGAGAATAAGTGAGTTTATTCTCCACTTCCACAAAACAACAGGTAA
The DNA here is from genome assembly GCA_013400435.1 of Pycnonotus jocosus. Classification (NCBI taxonomy): domain Eukaryota; kingdom Metazoa; phylum Chordata; class Aves; order Passeriformes; family Pycnonotidae; genus Pycnonotus; species Pycnonotus jocosus. Next base: position 370,117 of record VWYP01013104.1, read on the forward strand.
AGGGTTAAACCACTCTTTTCTTGGACACACTTGTTCTCAGGTGGAAGCTCAAGGATTCCAGGTACCACAGACCTGAGTCAGTAATGCTTTATTGCCTGTTGCACAGTTAAGAAGCGTCTATCTGACTCTGGTTAGTAGAGGCTATGAGCTGAGCACTTCCATAATCCAGGAGATTATGATTTCAACACAAAACTGAAATATTTCCAAACAGTATTTGGTTCAAGATGTGTGGTTTGCTTCAAATGGAAATGTAATAAAGTGGTTTAATCCATGCACCGAGACTAGACTCATCTATCTGTTGCACTGTGTCCTCCTGGCGTTCTCTCCTGTTAGAAGCCATGTCTATGACAAACCTTAGAAAGACTGGAGAATGGCAAATGAGTCATTGTCATTTCATGTTTGTGCCTGAAACCTGATTTCTGACATGCACACCATAAAATGGAGCGTGGGTTAAGCTTGTGAGTTGTTGGGAAGTCCTGGAGTGCTCAGTGTCCCTCCAGCCAACAGAAGTGTCAGTGTATTTATAAACACTGGTGACAGAGTTACAGTTCAGGGAGAAACTCTTAAAAGGCTGCTTTGAACACTGTTCCTCTCCTCAGTCCCTGTCACTAAGGCAGTGTTTCTGTAAAGTCAGGAATCATAAGGTTAGAAAAGACCTTTAAGGTGATCACATACATCCGTCGAATGTCAGCTTACCCCAGCTCAAAGCCTCCAGTTAAATAGGCCTGCACTGATGAATGTTGGGATTTTTGATGCGCTGGTTTTTTAGAGGGCTTGTTCTCCCTGATCTGAACAAGTGAGGCCAGCTGGTGCTTGGGAGAGAAGCTGACAGAAATAGCCCTTCTCTGCCACAGGAGGGAGTGAGCGCTCTGCAATTTAGGTGATTTTTCAGACTTTGAGAAAGCTTATAGCTAGTCATTGCTAATCTCCTGATTCTCTGGTAAATGCAAATTCCAACAAAAACTCGAATATTTTTGTTTTGTGAGGCTCAAAGTATTGAATAGGTGATAGTATAAACTGTTGTGCATGAGAAGAAAAACAACTTTTAGATGCTGAGATGAATTTATTTGGAATTTACTGCATTTCCATTTCATTCTCTTTGCCCTTTCCCCCTTTCAAGATTGCTTGTAGGGTCCGAGTAGTCGCAGTTCTCAATGTGAATATGTGATGTGATCCCAGGAAATACTCTTTGCATGGGCAACATTCTCCCAAGGACTTGTCCCTTGGAAATTGCACCATTATATCTTATAGGATGGATACAGAGTAGTTTTACACAGAATCCTGGTGAAAAAAACAAGAGGAGAGAAAACATCAGATGAGGGATGAAGCATTTGTTCCTTTGAACTACAGAAATATTAACAATGTCTGTCTTGTCCTTTCCACTGAGATAGCACTAGTGGAAATACTGAAATAGCAGAAGTACTGTGGTTGTAAAAATTAGGGAGTGGTTGGAGTCATTGACTTGGTAGAAGAGGGAAGATGGAAGGCAGGGAGGAGGTGGGAATTTGTGCTGTAGGAAGGGAAAAAGCTTGAAGACATTCTGCAGAACTCAGCTGTTTGCACTGTAGCAGGAGCAAAAAGTTCCATATATAAATGGATAGAAGAGAACACGGCTAAACTACTTGGCTCACTGCAAGGTAATGCATCCTATATGAGCTCAAGACAAAGAAATGTTAAATGAAAGACAGCTATTTACCTGATCCCGTGATTTGGACTCCATCATCAATGGCATTTCCATTGTGGAAGAATTTAACAGGCCCAGAAAGCTGGCCAGAGAAAGGAGCGTACACGGTCGCCCCGTCAGCACAGATGACATCCACTGCCCTGTGCTTCCCTTTGCCATTGGTCCTGAAAACAACAGCATTACAGAAACCTCTGGTCAGGCCCAGTGCTACAGAGGTCAGGCAGCACATGGTGAGAGCTGGAAATGGGTTGTTAGGGCATAAATAATGCCAGCAAACTGGCTGGAGGATCTGCAAAGGTGTAGGTGAGGTAATGTCATGTAGGGTGAATGACTAAAACCACAGAGTCACAGAAAGTTTGGTTGTGTGAAGGACATCAAGTCCAACCTTCCACTTGAGCCAGGAGTGTTCCCAACACTAGGTCAGGTCAGGCATGGCTTAGTCTGATACAAAGCTCTAAGCAGAGAGGTATTATGAACAATGAGGGCAGCCTAAAAGTTTCCTCAAGTCTAATCTAAGCCTTCAAAGCTGTAATTTTTATGACCTAAATAAAGTTTAACTCTTACATCAGTGGAATTACAACAAAACCCCTGTACCTTCCAATTTTTATATTACCTTGGAGCTCCATAGTATCCACAGCCATACTTATCACAGCCTCTTATCTCGTTGGTAGGGTTCCCAGCACACACTGCAGCCCAGCGCCCATCCTGCTGTGGCAATGGTGGAACATCTTTGAAATACAGGAACACAGCACAGCAAAGTTAACCTCTAGATTGTTTTAACACTTGCATATCTGCAACTACTATGATTTACAGTTAGGTAAAAATATGCTGACATTACATCCCACGCTAGTAGTTGGATTTTTCTCCATAAAATTTGTAATCCTCCAGGAAATAGAAATGGAATGTAGACCTAAGCTGGATGGTAATGTTTCTAGATTAGGGTCATTTCATAGAAGAAAGATGCTTTAAATACAGAAATTCAAAAAGCATATCACAGGTCCTAGAATGCAAACCTACTCTTCTGAGTTGTGTTTTTTGTTAAGGGTTATTTTACCAGGCCTAAGCAGATGAGTAGGATCAGAGTGGTCACAGTTCTCAACATGGATATGGGAGATAATGCCAGGATACACTTTTTGCATTGGCAGCATTGTCCCAAGTCTTTGCCCTCTGTGGATCTGGCCGTGGTAGCGGATGGGGTGAATGCAGACGAGCTTCACACAGTAACCTGGGAGAGACAGGAGAGGAAGCAAGGTCAGGAAACATCAGCTGCCTCTGCTCCTGGGGTGAGCAAGAAGCATTCCCTGCCAGCCTCTTACTGGAGACTGTTAGGATGAAGCAGAAATGTAGTCAAGGTACCAAAAATGGTGAAATCAAAATTACTATATTTGCCAGGGCAAAAAGGAAAAAAGGGGAGTTGGAAAATAGAGACAGGAAAACATCCTCTCAGCAAAACTGAGGATATATTTCCGGTGCTTTATTTTTACTGTTTCCTATTTTTTGATTTGGGGTTGTTATTTTCCTGCTACCTGTTTTTCAACTCCTTTCTTCCCTCCTCTCCCAGAACAGCATAGGAAAGGACTACATCCTGCTGCTGCTGCCTTCCAATAATTCAGTGTACTAGAGAGGATGTAAGATTAATCAACACCATGCTTGAATTGGAGAACCACAGAAACCTTGCTCAAGTAAATGAAGTGATTACTTGTGCATGCCTCAGAGCACACCTTCTGTTAATTACTTGCCTGATCCCCTGATTTGCACTCCATCATCAATGGCATTTCCATTATGGAAGAACCGGATGGGTCCTGAGAGCTGTCCGCTGAAAGGAGCGTACACCGTGGCTCCGTCGGAACAGATCACATCCACACCTACATGCTTGTGCCTTTCTTTGCCACTGTGCCTGCAGGCAGAAATACATAATTAGGGACATCTCTCAATGTTATGTACCAGCTGCAGGATAATAGCTGAACCTTGTCTAATAAAATTGTTTTTACCTGCAATGGAATTGGACAGAAGTAGCAGGTTTGAAGCATCTTTTTGTTGTTGTTTTTGCAAATTATTCATATTACTCTGACTGTCTTTAGAGTGGAATGAAATTTCAAATTTAAGCTTATTTTTTATTTTCACAGGTTCATGGAGTTTGAAGTTGAAATATTTGAAACTGTTATAGAAAAGTATAATTTTTTTTTAACCCTAAAAGGCATCTGTGCCATGTAAAATAGAATCTTGGCTGGCATTTTCTCACTTTGAAATGTGTAAGTTGCATGATGAAGATTGACACTTATAGTGCCTGGAGAGAGGACATGACAAGAAAATGCAGGAGTCACTCTACATATAAAAGCATTTTTTCAGAGGAATATAACCTGTTGTTATATGAGGTCCCTACTTAAAGACAGTGATGCTGACAGATTTTTAGTTTGTGTAATTGAATCTACTCAGCTTCCTGTAAACTGTTGCTGAGTGCTAGTTAAATTTCTGGAGTATAAGCAACAAGGCTAAATGCCACAAATCCTTGAAATCCTTCCATTTCCTTTACTGTCTGTAATTCATGCAACAGTCCTGCTCCTCCAGCCCTGCATCTGTTGTCAGCACTGGTATCACTGTGTAAGATTGCCAAAGAATATCCCAAAAAATCAGGAAGAGATCCTGCAGACAACTGTATTCTGAGTGTCAGCTCTGTGTAACTGCACTCTTTCTCCTGCCTGAACATTTAATTTAGGGAAGCAAAGTGCTCCCTGGTGCCCAGGCAGCTGTGTTACCTGTCAGCACCGAAATTCCCGCAGCCGTATCGGTCGCAGCCGCGGATCCGGTTGGTGGGGTTCCCGCTGCACAGCTGTGCCCAGTGTTGGTGCTGTTGTTGGGGTGGGTGTGCATCCAGCTGCTTGATGAAAACTTCAAAAGAAGGTGCAAAAGAGGAAAAACAGGAAAAATTCAGCCATGTTCTTAGGCCAGTGCAACAGAAAGCGTTCAGGTACAAAGTAGGGTGTTTAAAGCGAAAGACATGAGCTTGAAGGAGTTTGTCATTTCAGAAACTGTAGGTAAAAGGACATTATGCAACCTGCTGTATGGACTTGGTCCATTTTTCCTGTTGTCTTGCGTTAAAGTGTATACACCAAAAAGAAAGCAAAGCTATAGATAAAGATATTTAAAAATAGTTTGTGAAATAATCTACTTTTACTTTCTAATGGTGCTGGGTTGATGATTGGACTTGATGATCTTAGACGTCTTTTCAAACCTTAATGATTTTATGATTCTTTCTGAAACCTCCAATTACTTCAATATACATCTCTTAATGCACACCTAATTCCATATTTTATAATAGTCATAACTGTCCACATCGCCATAATTCTTCATTGAAGCAGAGGGAAAAAACCTCAGCATTATTAATGTTCAAGTGAATTTCAATAATTCATTATTGTCTGCCTAAACCCCATCAAACCCAGCTGCAATACAGCAATCTCAACTCACCAGTGGACACCAAGCTGACCAGAGTGACCAGGCTGAGAACTGGCATTTTGGGGCTGTGCCACCCGTGTTCTTTGATCCAGTCAAAGACATTGAACAGCTGCCACCTGAGGTATTTATGTGCTTTTGAAAGCCCAAGTCCATTGTCTTGGCCAATCAGTCTTGAGCAAAGTATTGCAGCTCCAGGCAGGTGGTGTTGTCATACTGGGCACTGTGGAGGTCTGCAGGCTCTAACAGTTGTTAAAGCTGGTTGGGAAAGATGGATAAAATCATTGGGCTCTTAGCACATAGTAACAGATGGAAATGAACAACCCCACATTTCAGGAAACTCTGGTTGAGATGTTTCTTAACACATTTTCTTCCCCATCCTGAACTAAGGGCACATTTAGGCAAAAAATGGTAGGAACCACAGAGGACTGAGCTGGAGGGAAAAGGTGGTCAAAGCTCCAAAGTGGATGTCACCAGTTTGCCCTTTGCTGCTCATTCCTCCCTGGGTGTTTGTGTCCACCAGAGCTTTGTGACTGAGAACACAGGAAGTGTTTGGCATTCATGAATATTCACTTACACAAAGAAAAACAGATGTTTTTGCATAGAAACATTTATTTTTTTCTGGTTCAGCTGAAATTGTCAATTATTTCATTTAAATCCATGAAGTCTTTTCACTGAAACCCTGTTTTTAAGAGTGTAATACTTACTAAAACATCTTCAAGTTTTGAAACAACAGTTGCAAACCCACGTTGCATAGGCAAAACTGACCTGGAGTTCAAGAATTCTAGGTTTTAAAGTGATGCCTTTAGTATCTTGATTTCAGCTATTGAATTATGAAGCAGACTCTTTTGTATCTCTGGTAATCCTTCAGTTCGATTTTTCTGCACTACTTACAGAAAAGCGTTAGATTTTCTTTACAGACATGTCTTAGATAATATGAAATCTAAATGAGTCATCGTGCTTTCACATAAATTATTTGATATTTCAAGTTACAGAAAACTCTGGAAGTCCCACAGATTTTATTCAGAGAAGCAGCAGATGTGTCTCTGCCCCACTTCTAGTTTGCAAAAGCATCTGTACATTGTGTTTTCTGAAAGCCTCCATGGAACAAGCAGTTGGAGACAAATTTTTCACTTGTGTTTCCAGGCTTTTCTTTACAGCCAATATTTAATTCCCAAACAATCTTTCAGCCCTCCCTGAGGTTATGACAAGTGGTCTGGCTAGTTTTATCCCTGTTGCTTTCTTCTCCATCCTGCCAGGAAAAACTGCTGGTTTCCACACTCATAACCACCAAACAGATATTTATGTAAAAGCTGTGTCCCTTCAGTCCAGTTTGGATTGGGCTTTTGGTTGTAATTTGTTTAATGTAATGGAGTCTTGGCTGACAAGAGACACAATGTGCTGGTAAGGCTTCTCAGTGGAACCTTTCAGTGGAACCTCAGTGGAAGTGGGAGTATTTAGGGTTTGGGAATGCTGCTTATCCCTGAACTGAGATGTGACTTTGTGTGATCCTTACCAGAAACAACCTTCATTGCTTATTCTCCTTCATTTGACACAAGCTCTCTGCAAACCCCCTCAGCTCTCCTTAACAGCAGGAGTCAGTAGGGGAGGAGGTATGGGTGGCATTTTCAATGAAGATTCCATAGCAGAGGGGTTGTAAAGTGTTTCTGAGCTTGGTTAGCTCTGTACTGGCTGCTGGAAGCTTTTTTTTCACTGCAATTAAAATCATTTAAAAGTAAAGGCTTTTTTCAGGAGATGCCTGGCCATTCCCAGTTGAGGGGTGTCCAGAGGGATTTCTGCAATAATGATCTCTCTCAACCAGATTTTATTTCTGATTTATTCCAGTTTGCAGTGGGAGAGTTTTAAATACCTCATTAGATAGCTTGAGCCTGGGGCAGACCTGCCTTGAAAAGCTACTGATATTTATAGACTCCTGTGAACTCACAAATTTTACCAAGGAAAGAATTGCAGCACTTCAATTTGCTCTACAAAGTCTCATGAAGAAAAGGTTTAGTGTAAAGCCAGCCAAGCTGGTAGGCACGAGAAGGGGAGATGTTGTGGGTACACAGACACTGAAGAAGCTTTTCTTGAGTCCTGTTTTGCAGTCTGGTGCTCTGGAAAATGGCTCTAAGCTGCCTGCTCTGTGCATTTTTTTTCCCCCATCTCTCCTGTGTGCAGGGCTGACTCCAAATTGCTCATAACTGTGTGCATTTATTTTTATTTCTTCTCTACAAGAGATCCTAACAGCATTGTATCTTGCTCTGGTCTTTCAAAACCACATCAAAATGCCATTGCTGCTGCAATATATCTAATGCACTTGTGGTAAAGTGCTCTTAATAAAACAGCTTTCGAGTGTAGGATGATGTATTTGGGATGTCTCAGTGCTTTCCCCATCTTTCCTGGGGCAGACCCCTCACCTTGGGCATGAGGAAGCTCAGAACCGAAGTTGGAGGGATTCTTGTGTTGGCCACCCAAGGTGTTGATTTAACAGTTGGTAGGTGCAGTTGTGAAAGACAAGGATTGCCCACTTAGCAGCCAGTAACAGAAGGATATGGAACAACCCCTGGCATTGCACACCCTGGGAGCTGCAGTTGCACCATTTCCTTCCCTGTGGTGGTGAGTGGGCATGAAGATGGAGGGGAGCCAGGTGGGTTAAATTGGGAAATGCTGATTCCTTTTTTTGCAGGGGGTGTGAGGGCCCCATTTCCCCCCTTTAATGTCAGTAGTAACTTGAGTGGCTGTGTGAGAAAACCCTTCAAGGTCTTCTGATGGACTGAGGAATTGCTCAGCAGGCAAATGGGAGTGTTTGAGCTGATCTCAGTGAATCACAGAATAAGAGACTGGTTTGGGTTGGAAGGAAACTCCATAAACATCCCATTCCAACCCCCTACCATGTACAGGGACCCCTTCCACCAGACCAGATTGCTCCAAGCCCCATCCAACCTGGCCTTGAACACTTCCAGGGATGGGGCAGTCACAGCTTCTCTGGGCACCCTGTGCCAGAGCCTCTCCACCCTCACAGGGAAGAATTTCTTCCCAATATCCCATCAAACCCTGCACCCTCTGGCAGTAGGAAGCCATTCTCCTCTGTCCTGTCACTCCATGCCCTTGTCCAAAGTCCCTCTCCAGCTCTCTGGAGCCCCTTTAGGCACTGGATGGGGCTCTCTAAGTCTCCCTGGAGCCTTCTCTTCTCCAAGTGAACACCCCCAGCTCTCCCAACCTGGCTCCAGAGCAGAGGGGCTCCAGCCCTGGGAGCATCTCCAGGGCCTCCCCTGGACTTGCTCTAACAGGTCCACATCCCTCTGATGTTGAGAACCCCAACAGGCAGAGAAGGGGTTAAGCCTGATGCTGTCCTGAAGAAATCCCTCCCTTGCTGTTCAGCCTTTCCAAGATACCCTGACTCTGCCCTGTAGATGGTGTCACATTCCAGGAGTGTAAACTGCCAGTTTCCAGAGCTTTGGGTGGTACCTGCCATGCATGTGTCCATAAACCTTGCAAACATTAGACTAGTCCCCCGTGACTTATTAATTATCTTAACATTATCTCCTAATAAATAAAGTTGCATAGTAGAAGAATGGAATAAGATTTTTTTGAGGGAAAAAACCCCAGAAAACTGAGATATGCCTGGGCAATGGTAGTGGTGCCTTTGGGCAGAAACATCAGCAAAGCCAGGGCCAAACCATGAGCCAGAGCACAACTACCCCCACACCAAACCCTGTGGCTTCCTTCCAGCCGTGCTGCCTCCCACTTCTGCTTGCCCACAAGTGAGGGCTGCTTTCTCCACTGTTTCCTTTACACAGTTGGATTCAACCAACGTCCAAAAATTGATAAAGTCCTTCCTCTTTGCTACCTCTGAAGGGCTGCTCCCCAGTGGACTGGGTAACTGAGTGCTGAGTATTTTATTTCTTGGTTATTTTACAATCTCACAGCTGTAGGTTTGCCAGGTTTGTTGGCAGGTGATTGAAAAGGTAAATCCTCTTCCTATATCTTACCTGTGGCTTGGTCCTTCTTGGCTAGCCCAATGTTTCATGTGGTAACAAGTCAGTGCTGAGCATCCACCTTCCACCTGAGCTGTGGAGTGTAGGTTATTAAAAAACCCTAAAAGCTGTTTCTCTGAAAAATGAATCATATTCTATGTGCTAATCATTATAAAGTGAAATATATTTCAAGAATGACTGTAGAAGAATTTACTCATGCCACTTGCAGCGCAAGCTTTTGTGCTGAAAATCCAGTGGGCACAACATAAAACAAATCACACAGGCTAATAATTCCAGTTTCTGATGGCTGAGATGGGAGGAATTTCGCCGCAGCGATTGCCTGAGCCCTGCGCACAGGGCTGGGGCTGCAGTTCTGGTGCGATATCAGCAGGCAGCGCTCCCTGACCAGCGAAGGGCAGGGCTGTGCCTGCCGTGTCCAGCACACACCGGGCTGTGCGAGATGAGACCATCCTGCCCTTTTTGCTAAGGGTGAGCTGAAAACGAAGCCGAGTTGTGCTGCAGCACAGTTCTGATTGCAGGCTCCCTCTCAGATTTATTTGCCTTTATTAACAAACATGCCTCAGCCTGAGCTAGACTGGTTTCTGTAGGACTAAAGAACACAAAATATCTTTTTGCTACCTATGTTCTATCTGCTGGGGAGGACAAAGCTTCAGCTGAATCCTCCAAGGTCTTTTAAGGCTCGAGGAAATGGAAGGGCATAGCATAGATTTGGGTTGCAACTTTAGGCAGTTACTCTGGGACCCTGTGATACAAACTTATAAAACAAAAGGGAAATTAATCTCTGCAGAAACAGAAACAAAGCAAATCTGCATGGCTGAGTTTGCTAGCTCTCTACTCAAAAACCCAATTGTCCCTGTTTCTTCCCCCATCATTCCCTCCCTTCACCTTAAATATTTCAAGAACTGTGTATTTTACCAGCTCTTTGCCTCCCAGAGTCAGCTACACATTGTATTTTCTCTTCCTCTAGAGCCAGTTAATTTTTAACAGACTGAGAAGATAAAACTGGATTTCCTTATACTGTTTGCCCCAACCAGACTGTAACCTGAAAGAGAAAGTGATATTCACTTCTTCTCCTCTGCTACTGGGTAACAGCCCCTGCTAAAACTGGAAGGTTTTATGTAGAAGCATCCCTGTGCTGCTGGAAAAATTCTGATTAAATAATGGATCCCTGAAAATGCCTGGGAAACCAATCTGTGGGACACACTGGAAAAGGGCTGAGCTGTGGTCAGTAATGTACAGGTGAAAATGTTACTCTTGGAGGAGCAAAGCTGGGATGTTGATGGGGGCTCAGAGCCCTGCTCAGTCACAAAAGTCATCTCAGTTCTCATCAGGGTTTGCATGGAGAGGTGGGGGTTTGAGTGGGCTCTTCTCTTTTCAAATATAAGTTGATAACTGTGTTAGAACATGGAATTTTAAACAAGTGAATCGTGGGTGGGAGTCTTTCTTTCTTGAGGGCAACCAACTTCATGATGAAAATTTAAAAACATTTGTCAACCTGGATAACACTGGAGACTTTTGCTGAAATATAGGCAAAAGAAGGAGAAGAAGGGAAAGTGTCGGGGTTTTTTTTCACAACAAATTTTCACAGCTCAATTGTACTGACTTGCCTTCAATGTCTGGTCACTGCCTGCCTCTTCAGGTGGGGCTGAATATTTATGTGGACATATTTATTTTTCATTCACAGCAAAATTAAAGTGGTTCCTGGGGAGGATGAGTAAGACATAGCAGGTTAAGCACCTCTCACAGGTGCAGCAAATGCCCTTCTGTAGTGAGAAGAAATAAAGGTGCTGCCGGGCACACCCAGCCCCCACAGAAGCAGCTTCCCTGCTTCTCCAGGAGCTCCAGGAAATAGGTGATCCTGCAGCCCCTGCAGAGCACTTTAGCCCTTGACACTCCCAGTAGCATGCTGGCAGCCTTGGCCTGAGCAGCCCTGTCCTGTTAACAAGGGCTTGTTGTCCCAGGGAAGTCTTCAGCTGATTTACTAATGGAAAGAAATGCCTCACTTGGACAGAAAGAAACCTGGGTGTGCCAAGGCAATCCTGAGGCAGGAGTCTGGGGAAAAGGAATGAGTTACTTCATCAGTGTTGTTTTATGGCTTTGGTGATGGGCCCCAGGGAAGATTTGGGTTTCAGCTTTATACAGGTTTGTTGTCCCCAGCTGCCTTAAAAAAGCAGAACTTAGCCCAAACTCTATGACAGCACCAAAGAAATTCAAAGCAATTTGTAGTGAAGCAGCCCTTTAATAATGTGATTTTCCGTGTTTAAGCACAAATGACATTTCTGGCTTATTAAAGAAATCTTCATTTTTGGCTGAAAGAAAGCAGTGAAATCCAAGAGGAGTGAGCTGCAGCAGGGCTCAGCCTGCTGAGCACTGAGGATCCATCTCCTCCCACCATCCTCCATCCCCACTGAATCAGCCCCCACCCAAAAGAACAGTCATGGACAGCTTTAAAGCAGGTGCTGTACCTTACTCTGAGTCTGGCCTTGCTCAGATAACCCCAGCATTTTGTTCATGGATACTTTTGAGGTGGAACAACTGCTTGAGGCTCAGTGGTTTCCACTCTGCTGGAGTGAGTACCTATGCCCAAACTGTGCCCCACAAGTGTGGGGCTGGAGGTTTGACCTTGATGTGCAGCCCCTGCTTATAGGCTGGGACAGGATCTCCTAGGGCACAGTTCTGGATGTGGATATGGAATATAACCCCTCAGTCACCCTTTGCATGGGCACCAGGACACTGATCTTCACTCCTTTCTTGTGGGGCCACTGCAGTCAATGGGTTTGATGTAAAACATCTTCACACAGAATCCTGTTAACATGGAGAGAGGGGGAGAACCTTGCTCCTATGAGATGGTTTCAAAGCCTGGCAAAGCTGTAACATTGAGTAGAAAAATACAAATGACAATAAAATGATAAGAGATTTAGCAGCACTGCTTTAAGAAGAACCAAAGAGTTGACATTTGTGAGTGTGAAGAGCCCAGCAGGCACCATCCCCTTTGGGCTCTGGGAAGAGGAAGGGAAAATTATATGCTGGCACTGGAGGTCTGACCTAAAAGAGTGCAGGAAATCTCTAATGCCTTCCTTAAGTAAAAGAGGTCCTAGGCAGTCTTGGTTTATTTTATGAATTGTGTATTCTCTATGAAGTCAAAGGTGATTGCTCTAAAGACAGAAACATCCCTGGACATGCTCTGTACTGATCTTCAAGTAAAAGCCTTTTAAGAAGTCAGGCATGCTGTTAGTAATCAATATGCCTCAGCTGAGTCTTGCTTATTCAATCAACATGATTTCTTCAAGAAAATTTTTCCACAACCCTTGACCAGCTGATGCTGTGCTGGATTTTGCTTCAGAGCCTGGTGGAGACCAGATGAGGTGTTTCAGCTCCAGACACCCCCCAGACCAGCAGGATGAGAGGGGGCATCGTGCTGCTCCTGTCACATGAAGGGTTTTAAGCTCTCCTTGTCTTTCCACACTCTGCTCTCCCTTTTGGATCCCTGAGTGATTTTTTTTTTCTCAAGAAGAAACTCGCTTGGTATATTGTTTTCCTGCTTGTCAGATATCATACACAGAGAGGGGAAAATCGATTTGACAGTAAAATTTTGAAACAAGATGTTTAGACAGACTATATAGACAAAAAAAAAAATGTAATAGCTACTTCTGTGCACTTCTTCCCATGCCCAGGGCTCAGCTAAACCAAGCCAGATAACATTGCACCATCCTAAACTCATTTCGTTAATTACCAATTTTGTTTGAGGGATCAAAGAGGAGAAAAGAATGAGCGAAGTAATTTTGTATGTTTCCTCAGAAAATGAGTGGGTTTTTTCCTAATTCTGTTAATAAATATCCTGAGGGCCAAATCCTCTCAGTTTCTTGTTGCACACTCAGTTTAAAGAAGTGGAAGTGAATGCACAGTGGTGAGAGGCCACAGTGAAACCCACCAGTTTCAAGGGCATCCTTCAAACACAACAGCAAGGCCCCCAGCCCATGACAGCTCTGATAGTACGAATGTCTGAAGGGGAAAAAACACCAAAAAACCCCCAAACACTGCATCTCTGTAGGCTTTGCAGGTCACCCTGTGGGGCAGGGATGCCCACTGCTCTGTATTTGGGGCTGGCACCAGGAAGGGAGGGTGCCTTGCTGGCAAAGGGGTGAATAAGGAGCAGAATGGTGAACTGCTCATGTGCAAGTAAGCACCACAGAGCAATCAAATTAAATGTAATTCAGGAAAGATTAAATTTAAAAGACAATGGCATTAAATTCTAGCTCTAAAACTCATAAAACTCTCTAAAAGCAATTTCCAAAGTTGTAACCATGCTGAGATCTAATAAAGTTTTCACTAAAGAGGAAGTGCTTGACTCAGTCTGTCACTTAGCAATAGGAGAATTGTTTTCCCCTGTTATGGAAGGGATGCAAAGAGCTATAATAGTTTCCTTTCTGTTTTACCAAGTACCAAGGCATGACTAAAGTGGTTAGCAATGCTCTAAGGGCTGTGAATCCCCAACTTATGCTAAAAATGCTCTTTCGGTAAGACAGGTGCCTGCAAACTCACAGCCTATTCTGGCCTTTGACCCAACAGACCAGATCCTCCTTGTTTTGCTCTATTCACCAGCCAGTACAGCCTGATGGACCTCAATGTGCTTAAACAGAGACCCAAACAGAGGAAATCCATGGCTGTGGATAGACTGCAGTGAGGGAGAGAGCCTGGTTTGCTTTCCTGAATGCCACGTTTTAGAAACATCCAGGTTTTGCAAGATTCTACTTTAATTTCTTACAGGAAATAAACCCTGGGGCACAGCACTGCAGATGCCTATTAGCAATGTCTTATTTTCCCTCTATTTTTTGGTGACAAATGCCACATGAACCATATGAGATGATAAGCTGTAATCCCATGTGCCAGCACACTTTCCCTCTGACTTGTGTTGCTTCTGTTTCCTAGAGGCTACAGAATGCATAAAATAGGGCCTGAGTTAGTGTTAAAACAAAACAAAACAAAACAAAAACAAACAAAAGCTGTCTATGGGGATAACAACTTATTGTTCCTTTTAATTATGCTTATAAAAATAATAATTTAGCTTAACTGGAGGACTTTGTGTTGTCTAAAGGCGGCTTTTGCCTCTCCTTCTCTGATAACATCTTGGACCTTCAAATAAAATAGGACATAGTTAAACATCAAAAAGTCTTTTAAAAATGATTTTTCAAAGGAAATATTGTTGTTAGCATGTAATGGATTCCTGAAATGCAGCATCCAACTTGTGCAATGGGCTCTGAGGGAAAGGATGGTAATGAAACCCAATTTAACTAATGAGTGTAATTTAGAAAGAGACTTTACTGCAGACTTTCACAGGAAATAGTTTAGAAACATTCTGCCTGTGGAGAAGAAGGGGTTTGTGGTTCTTCACAAAGCCTTGCTTCAATCTGCAGAAACACACAGTGGTTTTTATTGGTTTCTGTGAGTAACAGAATTGCTGTGTGCAACCCTGACATTGCAATTGTCCCTCCAGTGCTGCCCTGGCTGAGGGACAGCTGCTCTGCCTGTCCCACCAGACACCCAGGCAAGGGGCCATTGGTGACTCTCTGCACCACATTGGTGATTAGTCCATCATCAGTTTAAAATCCTGCAGTTTTCTGTGCACACCTGGCTGTTGGTTCCTGCAGAAAGGAATTTCTTTGTGGCTCTGGCTCCCCATCAGGGTGGCAGGGATGAGCTGCACAGCCCCATGTCCTGCTGTGGTGCATCAGCCCCAAGATGTCCCTCATGTCCCACCTGGCTGATGGTCACACTCTGTGCTCCTTGTCTCTGCTCTGGTCCTGTTGCTGGCTTCAGGAGTATTTTTGGATGCTTTTTTCTCCCCAGAGTACTTGTTGAGCAAGAACTCACCTTGGCACATCAAGGCTAATCCAGCACAAGCCTGTGGAAACCTGGTCCCAGGCAGGTCTTGGCTTTGGGCACTGCAGAACCAGGGATGGCCAGCACCAATGCTCCAGAGCAGGGAGGTGTTGGTGAGGAGAACTGGGCTGTGCAGGGGGCACTGAGAGTGGCAGGGCTGCCACTGCCTTCAGATGGGAGGCAGGTGAGGGAAGCTGCCCTGAGCAGCCTGTCCTGACCTCCCTGGATCCTCATGTCTGTGTAGAGGTAGAGATAAAATCTCTCTGTTCTATGTCTGTATATATATATGTATATATATATATATATATATATATATCTTTGACCCTTGCCCTGCTCTTTCCCTGGTTAAGGGGAGCTCAGCCCCAGTGTTGGGGTTTATGGGGATGTTTTGTGTGAGCTGAGGAAGGGCTGTGTAGTGCAGAGTAAGTCCCTTTTCCTCCTCTGCTTTTTATCTGACTTGAAATGATGACCTGGTGCCTGCTAATAGCAGTTGTTTTTTGGGGTAAAGTTGCTTTTTTCCCCCTTTATTTCAACATCTGTTTATCCCTGCACCTCCAGGTACCCAAGGTTGTGCTCTAGCACCTTGGTTTTCATCTGGAAGAAGGAAGAGATCTTTATCTCACCTCAAGTAGTTTAAATCAAAATCCTCAAGCAGGTCTTGTGTTGCCCAGGATCCCAAATCTCCCCTGTCCAGGTGCCTCAGCTTCTGGGATCAGTCCACAAACAACTTCTCAGTGCTTTGGCATTAACAGGGTGGAGAACTGCAGTATACTGGATATCTAATTATGAAAACACGTAAAGAAGACTATGAAAATAAGGCATACAGCTATTGTGGTGACTGCTACTCCTTTGTGTGCAGCAGATTTCTTTTACCCTTTAAGAGGAGCTGTTGATGGTTTTAGAAAAGCTGCAGACAGAAATGCTGCGGTGGGGTTGGTTTTGCTGATAGGCAAGGGCAGGTACCACCTCTCCCCTCACCTTTGGGCTGGCAGAGCCCTGTCCTCACTAAAATACAAACTGTGTGGGAATGGCCTCTTGGCAGGTCTCTGAATGGAAACCATATAATTATAAACCACTGTCTAGCCTGAAGTGCTGCTAAATGCTTAAGCTATCACATTTCCACGGCTCATTCAGGGGTATTTTTAGTGCTGGTGGAGAAAGTTGCTGACTGCAGGTCAAGTAATCCCTCCCGAGGTCTATGGTCGTGATTCAGGGAAGATAAACCATTTGTTTAAATGTTTGTTATAGTGGAACTGCTCTCCCTGCCTCTGCCCAAGCATTCCCATGGGAGAGGACTGGGCCTGGATTGCAGGCATGAAGGAAAACAACCAGCTTGCTTTGGCATTCAAAGCAGAAAAATCTGATACTGCTAAAATGTAGATATCTGTCTGAATGTCATTTCTCTTACCCATTTCTATTGCCTGTGCCTGATTTTCCCTGAGTGGAGACAAGCAGCAGGGAGCTCCCTCCGTACAGAGTGCCCTGCTGTTTGGGGCTCGTGCATCCAGCTGTGCAGCACAGCTGGCTGAAGAGCTTGGATCTGTTTGTTTCACACAAAAGTCTCCTGGTAAGATAATGGAGGGAAGGCATTGTTAAGCTGCCACTCACACAACAAAGAGCCAGAAGCTGGAATTTTGCTTGGCATTTGTGTTCCTGTTTGTGTGTGCAGTGACCACTGCTCCATGGTCCCCATCCTCTCCCTCTGGGCAGGGAGGTGTGAGAGCCACCCAGAGTGAGGGGACCCACAGGAGGGAGAGAGCAGCAGGGACACCACAGTGGCCAGCACCAGGGGGAAAGGCTCAGCTGGCTTTTCCATGGAGGAACAAACTCCCAGGACACAACCCAGGAGGGTTTCTGGGTGCTGGAGGAGAACTCTTCTGCACAATGAGGAGAGCTGGATGATGGAAGGAGCTCTCCTGCAGGCAGCCAGGCAGGGGACTGGCTGGAGTTTGCCTTTGGCAGTGGAGGTGAGGCAGATTGCAGGTGGGTGTTGATGGTTTGACAGCTCGTGGGAGAAGCCCAGCGTTGGGATGAGCTGGGGAGCCTTGAGATGAGGATGAATTGACACGTTTGACATAACAGGGGGAGCCATGGAGAGAGAGGAGTGATGTGGTTATGCTGACAAGCCAGAAAACGAGCTCAGGCTTCTCTGAGTGAGGAGATACTCTACAGCAGAGCCACAAATGCTGGGGCCAGAGTGCATTATTGAAGCTGCCCAAATTCTAGTTTAATTAAAAATCAATTCTAGAAAATACATCCCATTTAATTTTAACCACCAGTGAGTATCCAGCAGCAAGTCTTTCTTGTGGACAACAATCCTTCAGAGCTGAGGACATGAGCAGGGTCTCCCTGGATACATCTGAGGGGTCACAGCTGCTTTGTGATACCTTAAATGCCACTTCCAGTGGTATCAGCACCCTGCTGCTGAACACGTACTCCAGGTTTGATAATGACATTTCACAATTAAGAGAGGGTTTGTAAAGAACTCCTTCTTGAGCCATTAAATTCACTGATCATTCCCTGTGGTTTTATTACCTTTGTGCTGATAACTTTCCTGTATGAGTTCTTTCTGAAAAGTCTTTCCTGCTAAGAGTTTCCTTTCACTGGTGGGTGAGGATTAATTAAAACATCCCTAGGATTTGGTGCTTTGATGCAATGAGGGATAGGGCAGGGGGTTTTTTCCCTTTTAAGAAATAACCAGTTGTCTGCAGGTAGTCTGCATGCTCCTGCATCTCTCATAAGAAATTCCTGCTTGTTTGCAAGGTCCTTCTTGGACACACAACTTTGGATTAGTTGATCATATTGTGAAATGGGGAAGACCTGTGGCTCTAGAAAACCTCACAGATTAATGGCTTGTTAGAGAAGCTCAGAGTGCTCTATCTCAGGCCATGGTTGTCCAGCTCTGGAGCTGGATGATGCCTCTGTTTTGTTCCATTTCCCCTCAGAAGCTGGCCATGTCCCTCCAAGAGCAGTGGGATGTGACCAGGAGCTCACATGGGGCTGAGGATCCCCAAAATCTGCTCGGGTTTGGAGTATGCCCTGGGTTATTTCAGCTGATTTGTGGGTGCTCTTCAGCAGAAGGGGGTTCCTGGCCCTTCTGCAGCATTTCTGATCCAGATGTTCCCAAACCAGTAGTGCTGGATCTCCCTCATTTGCTCCTGGATGCTGCTGCAAGTCTGTCCCTGAGCCACTTTGGATACTGAGGCTAAAAAGATGTTTGATTTTAATTATTGCTGGAAGCAAACTTGTCTGCTGCCCTATTAACTTCTAGGTGTGGCTGACACTGAATTTATAATTCCTGCTATCTAGAGCACAATTTGCACCACTGTTCATCCCTAATTGGATGAGAGCTGCTGTGAGCCGTGCTGTGCTTTCATCTGTGCTGTAAAACTGGAAAGACACAGTCAGGAAAAATTAATTTCTCTTGTACAGGACAGCACATAATGTGTGCAGCTTGCCTGAAGTCAGTCTCGAGGAGTCCCCTCACCAGGCTCCAGCAGAGGGTGCAGTGGCTTTTTCTGTCTCCAGAGTCAGCCTTCAGGAAAGGTTGTCTTCCCTCTTCTCTTCGTCCTTTTTTGTTTGATTGCAAGGCCCTTTTGCTCCCTGAAAACTGAAGTTGTTTAATGGCTGTAACAAAACCAACCTCTACTTAATGTTAGAGAAAAATATAGCAATATTATACTCCATTCAGCAAACACTGATATCCAGCTGTCCAAAACCTTGTCAAGAGGCAGCAGATGGGAAGTTTATAAGAGTCCTTTTATATTTAATCTTAGACTTTTTAATGAAGCCTTTATCTATCAAATTGTGTTGGGGCTGTCCCAATTCTGTAATACTTTTTGGGGTGTGCTGATCCCAGTGTCTGTAGTGAGGGCAGGATATTTCTTTCCTCATGATAGCATTCTCAGTATCACAGATGCCACAGGAGAGCATTACCCAGTGGATCACCTGAACCTTTAGACTCTTGCTTCCAAAATGCAAATACTGTGCAAAATTAGCTCTCCTTTACAGCAAGTACAAAACCTCTCCCAGTGCTCAGAGGCTGCTCCTTGCAGTGTCTCTATAGACTGAGGTGAGCTTTTTTCCTCAGAGTAACAAGTTTTTAAAAGTGTCCACGCAATGCACAGTTGGGTAGAAGGAGCCTGATACCACAGTGATGAATGTTCCTTGTGATACTGAGTTCAGAAGTCACTTTGATGCCTTAAGATTTTAGCCTTTATGTGTTTCAAATCTTGTACTGCATTAGTGCACAACTCTAAAGTCCATATAGAATGTTAGTTAACTCTCTTCACGTTTTGATCAGACAAAACAATCCCTCCCTGGGCCTGGGACTCAAGGACACCCTACAGCCTCAGGCCCCAAAAAGTACAAACACAAGTGAATTAGGGTGGAGAGAACTGGAGGAATATGACTTTATTATCTGAAGCTGGAACTGGAGGATTAAGCCCCGATGTGTAATGGACCAAACTTATCTCTGTCTGAAAAGCTCATGACCATTGNGTGATGTGTAAATGGACCAAACCTATCTCTGTCTGAAAAACTCATGACCATTGTCCAGCTTGGGTGTAACCTCTGGGAGGCTCCTGACTGCCCAAGATGTATCCATTGAAGGCCTTTAATAAATACCCACTTCATTCTCTTAACCTTGTCTAGCCTCTGTTCTGGGCAGCCACTCCAAGGCATCAGCTTGGTTATGATCCTTGTATCAACCAGTTGTGAGTAATTCCTCTGCCAACAAGAGTCAGCCAAACTGCACTAGAGAACTGCTGGGGGTTAAGTTTTGGTCAGCAAAGTCTGGTTTCATGCTTTTTTATATTAAAAAAACAGAAAGAAGAAGAACAAAAGAACAAAAAAACCCCCAACACTGGTCCTACAAAGGGCCTGAAGGCCTTTTGGCCCTCGTCAGGCAGGAACAGACATGGCAAGAGCTGGGCAGCCTCACACACATCCAGGCAGGCTGTGCCCTGTGTGCCAGCACCTGGTGAGAGGGGCCAGAGGATCATTTCCCTAGATTACAGACCAGGGTTTGTTGATCAGGGCCTTGATATTCTCATGGCAAGGAGCTTCTGTGCCAAGTTCCCCCAGTGGTGAGCAGCGTGACACGAGTGCCAAGCCTCCAGAAGGTTCCCAACCTCTTTGCAGCAGTCTGGGGCTTATTTATTTCACAGTGCCAGTTATGATTGGCAGGAATTGGCATGGGGATAATGAGGACTGCTGCAGAAATGATCAGTGGGTTTGCAAAATATGCCCTTTGAACACCCAGCACATAAACTGTACATCTCCAGTGGGGTGGGGCTTTTGTGGTCTCTCTAAGACTTGGAACATGGCAGCTCAATGCAGCCTAATTGCATTCAGCCTCCTAATTTGAGTCTATATTCTCTTCATAATGAGCTACAGATCTTACAGAGATTATTGATGGGATATCAGTGTGTGTGCTGTGAGGAAGAGACCGAATTTACTCTTCCTGCAGAGGAAGAGAGAGCCATGGTCTGGACAATGCAGCGTGTGCTGGTGCACCAGGGCAGAGCCCCCTCACTGCCTGGCATTGATCTAATGAGGGCCAAAGAGTGATCTAATTCCTGCAGGAGCCACACTGAGCAGTTCAGCTTCCATACTCACACCTGCTGCTCCCACTGACACCTCAGGGCTGTGCCAAGGACACCAGCTCAGCTCTGGGTACAGCCTGGGACCATGTGCTCTCCTGCTTATTTGATTGATCTCTTTATCCTGAGCTGTCTCTAGACATCACTAAAGGGCTTGCTAATTCGTTTCAAAAGCCTGTTATTTCTCTAAATTCCCTCGTTTAAATGTGACATTTCTTTGTGTTTATATGTGCCAAAATGATCCTTGTTTTCACACCAGGCTTGGAAAGTTTCCACTGAACCTGCTCAGATGTGGTGGGGTCAGATGATCTGGCTGCAAGTAAGAGGCACAAATTCAGCAGCTCCTTGTCACTGTTCTCCTGGTAGAAAGAGAAAATGAGTAATTCCCCTTCCCAGTGAATGGTCTGAGATATTGGGTAAACTTCCCACATCTCTAAGAGTAAACCAGCCAGGTACTGGTCAGTATTCCAGTTTCCCCATTCCTTGTGCTGTGGGTGAAAGCTGAGCTGTGTGAAGGGGCAGCATTTCATCTCTGGAGGTAATTTCTCTGTGGAAGGGCTGAGAGCCCCCATTTGCTGTTGAGGATGGCCTGGAGTGCAGTAGCAGAACAGATCCCTGCAGGAGAGTGGTGCCAGGGCAGTTGGGATGAATTGATATGGAGGGAAGGTGAGATCCTTTCACATATTTCTCAAATTAAATCATGAAATGGTTTGGGTTAGAAGAGACCTTAAAGCTCATCTTGTTCCACCTTCCACTGTCCCAGGTTGCTCCAACCCATCAAACCTGGCCTTGAGCACTTCCAGGGATGGGGCAGCCACAGCTCCTCTGAGAAACCTCTGCCAGGGCCTCACCACCCTCACAGGGAACAATTTCATCCTAAAATCTGATCAAACCCTCCCCTCTGGCAGATTAAAACTATTCCTCCTTGTCTTCCTTCTTGCTTGTCTCCAGTGGCCCCTTGGTGGATGGGAGACTCAGCAACTCTGCTTCAGCAAATTTCCAATGGGAAAAAAAGAAACAAGAGTATGAAGTCCCCTGAGACACCTTCCTGTGGCATTTTTTAAACTCTTGGGTAAGTCAGTCTTGCTTGGACATGGGGGGAAGAGAAGGGGAGTTGCTCAGGCTCTTCTGCAATGAACAGCACTTGTGAGCTTGCTCTGGGCAAACAGCTTCACACTGCCCTTCTCTGCTGATAAACATCCTGGAAGCCTTTCAGCCAGCTCTTGCTGGTAATTAAGAGGTGACCAATTAATATGATTCCATAGTGGATGTTTCCAACAGCGTATTGAGTCTCCTACTCCATTGGGGTATTTCCCTAATGACCAAAGCAAGCTGAGCTTGGAAGCTGAGCTGCATCCTGTGCTCTGCATCCCTTCAGGGAAGGAAAGTTTGTTCCCCCAGCTTGACATGCTTCCTAGAAAAAAGCTGAAATCCTAACCTAGCTGTATATATGCTCTTCAGAACTGATGAAGCAATATTTTCCTACTGAAAAGTTATTCCACCTTCCCTCCCCCTTCAAGTGAGCCTTCATTTTCACTCTCCTTGAAAAAAAGTACATCTTGTTTCAGCTTTGTCCTGGTCCCAATTTATTTTTTTTTTTGCATTTGCAGTTAATTTCCTACTTCAAAGAAAAACAGAAAAGTCTTTGATTTAGTAGATTGGCTAAATTCAATATCTTTTCCAGAAACAGTGGCTCAGTGTTTCCTAAAAATAAGTCCAAACATTTGAGTGATACAATTTCCTCACTTCTGACACTCATCAAAATCAGCATATTGCATCCAGTTTGGGCTCCTTCATCCCCCTGTGGCAAGCTTAGCATAAATTTTATCCACTTTAAACAATAGTTGTGTTTGCCACACGGTGTCCTAAAGCTGCACAGCCTGATTCGTGATACGAATAACATGCACAGTTGGATACCTACATTAAGTATGTATGATGAGATCACTTCCAGTAAAATCTTGAAATGCAGTAATGTGAAAAACATCTGGTTGTTGTGTGTTTGATTTAAAAGTTGGAAGTTCTTGGACAAAGAGACTATACATTTATTAATGAGTTCTCTGCTTTATGGAGGTTTTCCATGCAATTTACTCATTAGACTTCAAAAGCAGGAAATTATACCACCTCTTGATTGAAATTAGCCTATTAGACATCAAAAGTAAGAAAATATATGATCTTTTGGTGGAAAATAATTATTGCATCAGTTTGGGGTTTTTTCAAATGTTTAAATTTAGCATAGCAATTCCCTCCTATGAACCCTCCACTGATGCAATATGTCTGTGTTTGTTTATGTACGAATGTG
>VWYP01013105.1:323-17097 GCA_013400435.1 Pycnonotus jocosus
CCAGAGTAAATGTGCTCCTTAGTCCAAGACAAACAGCCCCACTCTTGCTCTGAAGAATGCTGATGCTATTCTGCCATCTGTCCCACGTTTTGTGCATTCTAGCTAACTGCATGCCCAACAAGGAATGAGCTGCACCACCAAACTGTCTGTATTTAATAAAAAAGAGTCTACATGGTTTGCTAAAACTGCTTGTTTTGCTTGGCAAGGCTCTTTTTTCCTTCAAAAAGGAGAAAACGTAATCTACCAATTAAATTCATCAACAAAGCAATTTACTTGCCATTTTGTTTAGGCCCTATATAAACCTTTGTTTTGCAGATCCCAGATACTTTAAACACAACCACTAAAATCCGAAACCAGATAATGAAACAACAGAACCATTGCTACCACTGAATTTAAAGTAATGTCAGCCTTTTTACTGAGGCACAACTCCATTCAACTCCTCCCAAAGGTTGTAGCTTACGAATTCCTTTTTTCTCAATATACCACAGAGAAAGACATGAATCAGTAAAATTTAGGCAAATTTTTAACATCTAAAAATCCATTTTTACTGTTCATTTTACTGTGATATATTACTCCAGATAAAGATAATTTGAAAATTTGATCATATACAGCGACATCAGTGCAAAGAGGCCCCAAAACACAGGAAGGATTTCACTGAAGCTTCTGGAAAGTGAACAAGCTGCTTTGCCTGTTTCATGTACAACACTCAAGGCTACAGAACAACTCCAAGGCAACCATGCTGGATGAAAAGGAAAGATAAGGATAATATTTTTATTAATGAGAGAGGAAATTTTACACTGTGGAGCTTTTCATTTATGGATACAGTTTTTCACACAGACTTGCTCCACTCTCTACCCTGTATCCCTGCTACCAATCTCATTCTTCATATTGGTTATCAGCTTCTCAGAAAATAATTTGGGAGAAAAAATACAAGTAATCCTGTTTAAAGATGACAGAAAAGGGATTCATGTTGAGACACACTGACCCCAAAATCTTCCTCTGAAGAACTGCTCTCTGGGATAGAATCTGCCTATAAATAAAACCTGCTCTTCCCAGGCTTGAGACATTCTGCTTTCCAGCTGGCACAGCCCTGCACATCACTGGGACTGCAGTGTTCTAAACAGGCTCTAGAACTGTAACAGCAGCATGCCTTTGGTATTTCTGCTTTCCAGGGTTTGTGCCACTTGCAAACACTACCAGCAGGTTGTTTCTCTCATGAGATACAGCCCTCAGAATATTAATTACATTCCTGATAAGAATACAAAGGAGCACTAGATTAAGGGCAAGAAAAATAGGCACATCAGCAACAGCAATTTAGAGGAGATTATTTTTTGGTGCAAAATTGTCTTGTGTTTATGCTTGCAGTTTTTCAGTATCTGTGACAGATGTTAAGGAAAATTCAGATGCCTAAAAATAGTTGCAGTGTATCTCCTTGCACTTTTGAGAGAGCATCTAAAATGAACAATGTTTCTAGCCACTCTAAAATCCAGACTGTAAACCAAGCTCTTAAATCTCGTGTTGTGCATATTAATGCAAAGCCCACTGTGGTATGGAATGACTATTATTATGGAAATGCCTATTTTAAAGGAAATACAGATTTACTTACTATTAGCATTTAGTATATAAATGTATTTCCATTATCAAAGATTTTGAGGAACCTTCTCTTCTTACCTGTATTAGGATCTTTTACTACAATGTCAGAGATCTCAAAGAGTTTGAGAGGCAAGGGCATCTTTCTGTTGGCAGCAATAGTTTTCAGCAGCCCAGGAAGGAGGGTTGTACGTGCCACCTGCAGGACAAACAGAGATGCTGCAAGACAAATCCCTTCCAAAATGTATTTTCTTCCTTTTCTTTTTTTTCTTTTTGTCCATTCGTAGCAAGAATTTAAAAGTAGTCAAGTGCAAATACTGCACTTATCTCTTATGTTTAAGCAACTTTGATTTAGAATTACTAAACCTGGAAATGTACATTCTCTCCATGTTCTGTATACTGCATTTTCTCAAAGAGTTTATATGTGAGCTTAGGAACTAGTACCATTTCACAGCTGGCTGAGTTGCAGTGCAGGGTAGAAAAATACTACAGAAAGTGAAAAATTCCCATAAATTTACTATCACTTATACAAAAAGTAAATTTTAAGGGCAGTTTTGGAAATAACAAGTGTCATCTAAAATGTTATCTTTAAACTACAGGAAAATGCTATGTAATATTCAATCATGGATACCTGAAATCTATAGAAAGAATCAAGGTTGAAAGAACCAAGCAAGAGACAATCACACCTGTGAATGTACCTGTAAGAACAGTAACATTTCCTGTGTTCTCCATTCAAATACCTCCTTTGAATTGCACCTTATTTTATTTGTCAAACTAGAAGAGTCTGATTCAGTGTAATGTAAGAGGGGTGGCAGTGACTGTCTGCTCCTTGGCTGCAGGTTAAAAGTCACATCTCATCCCAGCTACCATCTAAAGCTGAAAGTTTATAGGGCATCACAAAGAGCAATCCTTCCCAATTTTCAGGGAGGCCTACAGATTTTAAAAGATTGAAGCTATTTTTGCCACAAGGACCAACCGTATTAACATGTCACAAACACCAACCCCAATGTTTCCTACCCAAAGCTCAGGAAGTTTAGAGACTGCCAACTCTATAGTTCCTTCTATGTTGAATAGGTTTTCTAGATGAGGGAGCTGCTCAATCATCTGGGATTTTCTGCAATAGGACTGCTTAGTTTTGCCACATTCTGCCACACAAAGCGTGGTACTTTGCTTTCTTGAAAAGCTGAAAGTATTTCACACCAGAAGAGAGATTTCTCAGTGGAGTAACAGAAGATGACAGTCAGTACATAAATATACAGATGCTCTTTGATGCAGGAAATGTAGCTTGTAGTTTATAAATTTTATTTCCTGTAGGTTCCTTTCTCTCCTTTTTAAATACAGAATCCATGATAATATTGGTTTGAAAATGTAAATGATCTCACCTGAAATTCTGCTGTTTTGGGGTTTGCTATGCGCACGGCGTTTGTTGCAGTGATGTCCATGCCAAGTTTATCTGCAATATCTTCTTGAGAACACTGAAAATGAGACCAAAACCTATCAAGGTCAAGTAGTTAAAACAGACAGTAAGCCAATGATGAAATTTGGTATCAAGAATGAACAATGGAATTGTAGCACTGCCCAATAATACATCCTCTCCCACGTAACACTCACAATACAAATTAAGCCCTAGTCTTTAGACTAAGTAGACAAACTGGTTGATTTACAAATGTTAATCACTAGACAAAATAAAGCTGGGTTAAAAAAAAAGGCAAGTGTTTATTTAGGCTTCTGTCACGGATTGTTGTCATTTATTTTAAAAACAGGCTCAGATTCTGCACCTTGACTTGCAGTGGGTGAAGTATTTTATTCTGAAAATAGCACTTGTAGAGGGACTGGTATCTGTTCTTTCACACAAAGTGCAACAATCCCTTAATGGACACTTACATAAAGTACAGTACTGTCTACGAAAAACAGCTCAGATGGCCAAGCCTTCAATTTTTAGAACTGCATAAGATTCTTGTAGTTTGTTCAATTTGGGGACTGAAGTGTTTTTGAAGCCTGTATTCTAAAGGCATATTTTTAAGCTGGTCAGTAAAACAATATCATTCACTTTATCAGGCTCAGCAAATGTCTGTGCACATACTGCAATAGATGCTACTTCTAAGATCCACACTTCAGATTTCCAGAATTTATAGCTTTATTAGAGTAATAAAGAAACCAGTAGCAGACTAGGCATGTAACTGAGGATTTGCTTGTGTACTGCAGTCTCCCAGAAGTGTTCCCTTTGCACTGGCAGCACTCACAAAGTGTGCTGATAGACCAACTGTGAGAAAAACGAGCAGATGATACCATCTGAAAACGTGGATTATTGAATAATCATTTGGAAAAATCCCAAATAACCCAAGGAATGCTGAACTTAGGAGGAGAGAACTGTGTTAAACAGTTTTCAGATGTGTATCTAAACTAGAGCATGTTACTGTGATGTAACTAAATGCATTCTGGCTAAACTGGAGCTCCTCACAGAAGGCAACATTATTGCGTACAAGTGTAATTTGGGGCTCTAACCAAGAAATAGATTGAGTGCACAAATACATAAGCACTGTTTGTCATATAACACTGAGGTACAGAATGTTGTAGCATAAATTATATCAAAGTTACCAAAGACATAAGCCTCACACTGGTGTTTTAATAAAGCATTAGGGACACAGCAGACTGTGAGTTTCATCCTGCCACAGCAGAAATACAAATATGAAATGTGATACCATGACACACTGCATGACCTTCAAAAATTCTGCTGTTGCAGTTCATAAAGGTTGTAGCAATGTAATGTAGTAATGTAATATATTACATGTTCCAGAGAGATTACCTATTTGGTGCTGAAAAAAGATAAACTATGTGTTCAAAGAACCAAGCAAGAGTGCAGCACTCAAAAATGAATAATGAATTAGGAAATATTAATTTTGAATAACAGTATTACT
This sequence comes from Pycnonotus jocosus, assembly GCA_013400435.1. Taxonomy (NCBI): domain Eukaryota; kingdom Metazoa; phylum Chordata; class Aves; order Passeriformes; family Pycnonotidae; genus Pycnonotus; species Pycnonotus jocosus. Next base: position 4,832 of record VWYP01013105.1, read on the forward strand.
GAATGAATTAAAAAACCCTTTAAAAGCTTGACTGTATGTACTATTTCCATAACATGATAGTAACCACAGGTCTGAATACTTCTGCCAGATATTAGCACTGCAGGAGGCAATACTACTTATTGTTCTGGTTACTTAAATGAGTTAATAACCAAATATTAAAACTGGAATATATTTTTCAAAATGACACCAAATTTTGCTTTTGAAGCTCTGTGAAATTTGAAGTTGTTAAAATTTTATTCAGTCCTTTCAAATTACCAAATCTGGTTGCAATACCTGAACTTTTCAACTACCAGAAGTGTTTCAGGAGCCTGAAATGATGCATCTTAAAATGCAAAATTTGAGTAAATTAGTAAAAAATGTACACAAATTGAACATTTAGGCAAAGGCTTTGAGCAGATCTTGCAACAGAAAGGAATTTTTAAAATGTAATTTTCAATAGCTGCCTATGCCAGTCTCCATATATGGACAGTTACCATATACATTTGGAGGGCATGGGAGCGTATTTAACTTTTTTGTTTTTAACAGTAGATCAGGTTCTCTGATTCAGTTCACAACTAAAGGGTATGAGCAAATGGCCACGACAAAGATGTTGTTGCCTACTGTACATTCTATTTTAGCACAACAATCCTGCTGTATAATTTCCACAGTACAAATTATGGCATCAGTTAATACCAGAGAGGCACTTGCTGCTGTAGAGTCCTAATTCTTGGTCAAAGACTACTAGCATGGCTGTAACAAATAATACCTAAAACCAGTGCTAACAACTCTATATTTTTTATCTATATTTGTTACCTATATACCACAGATCTATTTGTTCTATATTCAAAACCCTACCTGAGGTGAAATTTACAAAGGATGTCCCCTTAGTGTCTGTGTCGTGTAACTTTTTCATGGACATTCTTAAAATAAGCTCTTTGCAGACTGAATTATCTAATACAAGGAATCCTAGGCAAGTAACAATACTAAAGAAAAACATAGAAACAGGTAAATCTCAATATACTGTAGGAATACCCACCAGGAAGTACTAAACTTTCACGTTGGTTTTCCAGATTATTGAATTATGATGAATTTCATGTCTGGTGACCAAAGTCTTGAGAGAGATTTGCTGTCTTACAATTTCATCCTACCAAGTTAAACTAAAACCAGTCCTTCAGCAGCTATTTCCCTCTCTATACTTAGAACTACATACCACATTAACAGTGACTCATTTAATTTCTCTGACCTATAAACTCACCAAATATTACACTGTGATTCCAAAGCCCTAGTAAACAATCAGCTGCCAAAACAGTACTGGATAATATTGGTACATTTATATAACATCATATCCTCAGACCACCCTCTGCAGTTTTGATTGCATCACTATTCGAACATGCAATTAAGAAAAATATGAAATCAATGTAATATACCAGGGCAAAAGTGAGTGCTTCAGTGAATCCAGCAGCTGCCAAGTCCAGTCTCAGAAGTTCTGTGAGCTTATTGAGGGGGAGCTAAAATGAAACAAAACAGTTTTCAGCGTTCATATAAAAACATTTTGCTATTCTCTCCTGATGTGATTCTGCCTGTTACATGATGGTGAATTCACTAGGGAGGGACTATGCTTGTGTGCTTAAAATTTTTGAAAGCATTAGCCAGCTGCCTTTAGGCTTGCCTAGGGAAATGAATCTCCCAATTAGAGATTAAATACAGGCTCCCTACTTAAACTCTGTCTTTTTTCAAGCACCAGCAACCACTGGTCTTAGACTTATTCAAATCAGTGGGGCATCTGTTTTGTATCCCATCCATGGTAAATATTTCTCAAGGCAAAGCATGTCAAAATATTTAATTCCTAGGTTCTGTTTCCCCCAAAGCCCTTCTGGCATGCAGCAGTCATTTACTGACAACAGAGCATTCATTTGAAGGGGCAATCTTACTTGATTAGCTATGGTGTACGTTTTCGGAATCACCATCTGAATGTTGTTATAACCGTAAGCTATTGCTGCATCTTCTACGATATCACAGGCATGGATAATGTCTGCTCTGGTAGGAGGGATTTCAACCTCTATATGGTTCCCATTCCCTGTGACGTGTGACTTCAAACACATCCTAGTCAGCAGCTTTGCCAGGCTCGATGGAGTTTCACTGAAACAAAACAACAGAGTGACAATTTATGGATTTTGCACTGTATCGACTCGCTTTGTAAAGTAATCAGTGTTTTTCTGCATTGACTCATATCCTGAAGAATCTGCAAGTGCTTTATAGACTGTACAGACTTAGCATTCAAACAGAACCAACTCAGATTCTCATTCATGAGATGGTCATTTTCCTTTACTTCATAACAGCTGTGTGAAGCCAAAAAGAATCATTCACTTTCCCTGAAAGCAGGGGACTCTGTAACAGAGTTGATATAATTACCAATATAACCCCAGATTTTTTGATAAATTTTAAAAAAATCACAGTCTAATTTTTAAAACAATGTCTTCTAGTACCTTCATCATGGTTAATAAAAATTATATTTCCATTTGCAGTAACACACCTGATTCCTACTTTCTTGTTAATGTAGTCAGGTTTCACCTTCTCTGTTCGATAAGCCAGCTCCTAAAAAGAAAGACAAAGATTTTAAGCATACACAGTGTCTGCCATTTCTACCTAAGAGGATTCAATCTCACTAATCTATCTTCTAATTGCCATTCTAAGATGACACCCACAGAAGACAAATGTGGAATATTAGGCTATATTTAACATTCTAAAGTTAACAGGGCTGTTGAAAATATGCTCTAGTACGTGATGCAAAAGCTGTTCTTGGTTAAGCCGGAAGGGTGAATGCAGCATGAAATCCCCGTTATTGAAATTTCCGATAATTTCTGATAAATGCAAGTAACAGAGTCCCTGAAAGTTTCTGGTGAGCAGTTCATCCTAAGTCAAAGCCCTAAAGCGCAGAATGGCCATGCTTGAGTTCTCATGGTCTTGTACGATCAAATGACTTTTAGGAGGAAAAGGAAGGAAAGCTTTCTGTTTCTTTATTGGCACACAAATATCTACCAGTATTTTACTTAGCAAGTGTGCAACATATTTAAGACAGTTATTTTGTATCAATTTATGTATTTCATGTATTCCTAAACTTCTTGATATACAAATCCTTAAAAACCATAGGATCTGAAACTTGGGGATTTTTTTCTCTATTTTATCTAGGGAAGTTGCTTTGGATATTGCAGAGATTTCTGTTTTGTTGGGTATCTTTTCAGGATGCTTCATCTTTCCCCTGGTGATTAAAACTGACATTGTGAAAAGAAAAAGCTAAAACGACACTAGAAAACCTCTCAGCAAAAATAAGTTTCTTTCCCTCTAAATAGTTTGTACTCCCTTGGTAAATCTGATTTTATGAACTCAACCAGATCTGTCTTCAGTTACTTTCAGGAAACAGAAGGAATTGCTTTCTTCATACCTATTAAGAGAATAAAAATGTAAGACTCCATTACTGCAAAGAGGTCTGTCTGGGGCTCTGAACTGAATTTGTAGTCAACATTCTGCCTTTTAGACCTTTACATAGTTGGTGTCTGTTAAGTGAAAGACTGAAAAATGCAGCGTTACAAGGTTATTTTAACTGAAGGGCATTAAAGCTTTCAGATCTGATAAGTACATTATGCTGAGGCTGATTTCAGTTGTCCATAGGCTGAAGGACCTCTTCCTCCTTTCATTTTTCCTGATTGGAACACGTAGGTTTTAGAAGCTTTAGACACAGATGATGACCTCTGATTGCAATCTTTACTTGTTCCTGAAAAAGTTCCTGTCACAGGTACTCTAAACCATAATAGTGTATCTTTAACCTCCTCATAATTCAGTGGAGCTTCAGAATGACTTTTCTAAACAAGGAGAAGCTGGAACTGGAGTTATTTTTTGTGAGGTTAGAGGTTCTGACTCACTAACATAGAGAAAGTGCTAAGCTGGGTTTTTACACTACACACTTGAGAACCAGCATATGCTGCTGCAGGAAAAGAAGACAATGAGCCTCTTAGCAGACTTTGTGTAAATAAAGCCCTCTCCCTAAGGACAGAGATATCCCAATGCTGTGCTTACCGGATAGATGTGGGTCTTCCCATTGGGATAAACCACTTCTACTGCTTCAACACTGAGAGAGAAGAAACATTTAAGTAAAACTTTTTAACACATGGCCCAAATGTAAGGTCCCTCTGCCAGGAGATTTATACTCACGTGAATGGCTTCTCACAATATTCACTGAACATTGTGACTATAATATCAAGAACAATTTTTGCCTACAAAACAAACATAATAATCACATTGAAATCTGCCATCTACTTGTGCTGAAGTAGACAAAATACCTTAACAAGAAACAGGGAAAATATCTCATCTTACATCCTCTTCATTCTATTCTAATTTCCTAGCAGTTTAGAATACTAGACTGAATTTTAAAAAACATTTTCCTTGTGATGCAGACATTTGTGCAAAAGCCTGAAAATCTTTGGTTTTCAAGGTTCTGAAGCCTTTGTGTATCTTTTCTAAATTCTGTTCTTCAGAAACACAGGGGTTTTATTACCATTTGGAGCTGCATCTTCCTAACCTTCTGTCTAATTAGTCGTTTTACTGAAGTTCAAGTGAGAATGGAGAGGCTGAAGGACTGCATTGTTTAGCAATACATTATCAAATAACCTTGTTTGCAATTTATTTTTTTTTGTTTTACAGTTAATATTTTAAGAGATTAGTGTAATGGAACATCATAATTAAGGTTAACTTATCAATCCACAAAGGCATTTTTTTAGTCTGACAGCGCATCACATAAGCTTCTTTCACACAAACAGAACAACACTATATTTATTTTTACTATCAAGACAAGCAGTAGCAAGAAACAGTTATTTATTAGTTTGCTTAGAAGCCACTCCCCAACATGCAGATTTATTTGTGTTGTGAACATACTACGTGTTTTGTAGTAGGGTGAGTTAAAAGCAGCTTTGCTCTTAAGCATCACGTTGCACACTTTAGGGAAACTATCAATGAATGCACAACCTATATTCAAGAACAGGCAATTATAACTCCTTGTGTTTCATGCTTCAGCTTTGACTTATAGAATTTGCATACAGAAAGACTTGAATTTAGCAATTATTTGCATGGCATCCCTGCTTGATAAAGATAACTAAGTAGAAAAAGTCTTTCTTCCCTCAGCCTAAATTTTCAGTAGGAGACAAAACAAATCTTTACAAAGAGTATTCTGCTGAAACAGGAAGTCTTAGTAAATTTTACTCTTTTCTAAGCCTTTCAGATTTAGAAAAAGTGCTCAAAAAGAACAAATAGTCTCTAATTTACTTGAATTATTTTCTCATACAAGCTGAACACTTAGTGCCAACACAAAGATACAGTAATATCAAAATTCAGTGAAAACACAATGTTATTTATAGAGCAAGCTTGAAACTGTTTCCAGGGAATTCCACAATCCTACACAACTTTTGTATTGGAAGGTTGGCTTCATATAGTAAATGCCTTCTTGTTGTAGGTCTTTGTATTGGAGTTCCATTATCCAAAGGGAAAACAACTGTACTAAAGCATATAAAAAGCAGGAAAGATTAATTTACCTTTGTTATATCTGTGCCTGTACATTCAATAAACACATTTCTGGTATTTAGGCTTATTTTTGTATGATCTCCTAAAACACGTGAAAACAAAAACATATTAAGAAATATTAGTTTTATTGCAATAGCAATAGACTTATTCTGTGTCAGAAAGATCACTGTCAACTTCCACAGCTTAAAAAAGCCACTGTCTACTGCACCAACATTCACAGCTGTTGGGAGAATAGCAGCCCTTTTAAGTTTTGAATTTATTAATCAAATAAAAGGAAAAAGGCAGATCAGACACACTGACTGGGTTATGCTTTACACTGCAAGACACAGGGATCTACAGGTATGCTGACACTCAGCTAGAAAAGCCAGCTAACAGAACTGTGGCCATCTGCTGTTAGCAAAGGGCTCTGCACTGCCACAGCATCCCATCTTCCCTGGCTTTAGTCTCACATTCGAATCACATGTGTGATATATGCCACCTCCTTGGGCAGGAACAAATGAAATGGGTTTTAGAAAGTGATTTGTGGTCTCCTGACACTGTCTGCTGATAGGTTACTCTACAGTTGTGATTTAGGTCCTAGTATAGGTCCCTTCTAGGTGTGAAATTGCTTTGTCTACACTGGGAGTTATGATGTGTGCACCAAAGCACATCCCTGCTGCAATCAAAAATTTTCTTGTCTGGAAGAAGCACCTGAAGTATCTCTTTGGCAGACTGGATGTGAAGGCCCTCAGTAGGCTGGTTCCCTACAAAAGTGGGGTCTGTTAGTAAGCCACAAGCAATCTGGAGCAGCTGTACAGAGATCTCATTCTGCCTGTTAGGTACAGATGGGCAGTGCACACCTGGAGTGAATTCCATGGCTGGGAACCATGCAGGAACAGGCACACATAGTCCTAGAACTGTGTGGGATCATGCCAAATCCAGCCTCTTTGTCCTTCTTGCCTTTCCTTGCACCATTCATTAATGCAGATGCACCTCACCAGAGCCAAAGAAAGCATTTGGATACACACGGGAATTCCTGCTTCCTTTGTTTGACCCTGACTTAACTTCTCTGTTTTAGTTTCCTATCTGAGAATTTAGGTCACAGCCAGGCTGGAGGTTAGGTGCACCAGAGATCTTGTACTCCCTTACAGCTGTGCTGTATCTCTTTGCAGCTGGAATGTATTCAGCATCTCTGGACTCGCTTCAAAGCAAATACAAGCCCTCACTTCAGTGCTTGCAGATAATCCAAACAACCAATACAGATGTTTACACTGCATTATCTGTTTAGAAAGCACCTCTGACCTGGAAGCCTCTCTTAGATACTGTTCCCTAAAGCAGAGGCAGGTGCTAAATTTAGCTCAACCTTTTAAATTGATAAAATATAAACAATATGCACTGCTTATACATGGAACACCCTAAAGTTGGAATGAGCCTAACAAAGAAGGATCAAGCACAGTGGTTGACACCATGTTCAGTTTAGAATATTCACTGATGCCAGGCCCTGCCAGAGAGTTTGAGCTGCCTTTTAAGAAGATTTGAGTTAGCTGGATAAGGTCTATTAGGAAGCATACATCCAAAGAGATTATCACTGCAGATTTATTGGTCAGGGAAATTAACTGATTCTTGACCTCTATTTCAGTATATAGGTATACTGAAATCTCTTTCTTTAAGGAGTAATTCTTGCCATGACATTAAATGGCTTCAGTAAACCTGGTTGTCAAAAATCACCCATGGTTTCTTTTGCATTCAGAGGAAACCCATTTTCAGAAACAATGCAAAAAAAAAGCCTATAACAATTTATTCTTTTTAAGCAATCGAAGTCTCCTGAAATCACTCAGTGTGATAGCAACGGGATCCATAAAAACTAATTCCCTACTGCTAAGTTGCCTGCTGAGACTTCATAAAATGGAGTACAAAGTTGCAGTTACCAGTTACTGTTACCAGTTTATAAAATAATTTCTGGCAGGCTTCTTTCAGCTAAACAAAATGCTTCCTAACAAAAGTTCCTGTGACAAGGAACTTTATCGAGTTCAGAAGATTATGAGAAGCTCAAGGCAGAGTTTGCAGTAGGATTTTTACACCCTTCTGATTATGATGAGAAAAAGGAACACTAGCAGCCTAGGGACGGAGCAAAAAATCTGACTACCTTTAAACTGAAAGAAGGAAAGAAGACTTTATGAAATTGTAACTGAAACAATTTTAAGAAAACATAGTAATTCCTATGACAGATCAGTGTTTCTGTAAGACACTAATTCACACACAAAACAGCAGTAACAGTACAAAGCAGTCACAAATTAATCTTACCATTGATGATTGGTGGCATGGACAGAACAATCCCATTGCTGTCATAAATGACAGGATAACGTGGCTTGTTTTCAATCAGGTGCAAATAGTGCCGAAGGTGGCTGTCAGTCTGGAGAAACAAAGCACAGCCTGAGTTTCACTTCAGCTCACAGGTTAACTTCCATAGAGACACAATCCTTTGGTGAGCAATTAAGGGGAATTTTGAAGGTGGGATGGATTGGGTTAGAGTTAGGTACTTTACTAGCAAAGGGTGTTTGCTCCCAGCAGCAGGAGAAGTTTGAAATGAGAGAACTGGATTTTTGGTTTTCTACAGGAAGGCTGAAGATTACTTAAGGATTCTCTCAAACATCTGTAGGCCATGCTCTCTAAATGATATCCTTGTTCACCACAGCAGACAAACATTGCCAAACAGTCTATAAGAACTCTTCTTAGAAGTGATAAAAATTAGCACTGCAATACTTTTAGTTATAAATTGCTGGATACTGACATATTTATACCTAAATTTGATACAAAATTTTCATTTTTTTTCAACGACATAAGTATGTGCTGTACCAAAAACCTAATTTCTTTTTAGTCTCTCTTGTTTCTAAGCTCTCTTACTCTTCAGTCAGAGATACTTGAGGCACTGTCTCCATGGCCAGTATGTGTGTTCCAGCAGGCTGTATACTGTAATGACAGTGATAAACAACATCATTTTCAAATGCTGACATTTGAACTGGCCCACATAAACATTGTAAAATCAGACTTGATAGGCTCTCTTCCTAGCATTGCCTGGTTTCATTAGGATGCTGAGCCAGGAGCAGTGCCAGACTTAACTTGAGCCTTTCACACAGCCATGCTTGCCTAATATGCAGTTGAGTAAATAATAAAACATCTTCCCCAAGTAAACTGGCCAAATGAAGGTAATATTAAAAAATCTGGTAATATCTACATGACTTTTTTCCTATCCTTGTACACCAAATATTTATACACAGATAAATACACAAGCCTTTTACAGTATTATTAAGAGCATCATGAAAAGCAATCTTCATGTTGATAGATCAGAAGTTTTCTACCAAACCCATTCTGGGAGTTGTTTTGTATATTGCTATGTATCTTTCACAGGCAATAAAAATAAATTACCATGCATTGCTCACTCTAAGCAAAATACGGAATATTCACTGGCTGTTAAGCTACAGAAGATAACTCTTTTATTTTTTAAGAACAACTTTTAATAACAAGGATATGAGAGATATTTAGCCTTGGAAATTTATCTTCCTCATTTAGTGCAACGAGAGTGAAAAATTCCACTTACCCTATACAGATCCATAATTTGTGAGGCTGTGTACTCCTGGGATTGATTCAAAGGCTTAAATTTAATTTCAGAGGGTGCTTTGGCTGTAAAAGTAAACGGACCAGTGATGGTGTCCAAATCATGGGTACCTATTGCTACTAATGCTCTTTTCCTAGAAATAAAGAAGGCAAAATAATGTGTTTACTAGTAATACTTGGAGTTTCTTAGAGTATGATGCTCCATACTTTTATGCATTCACAAAGCTTACTGAAAAAGCAGAAGGACACTTTTGAGAAGCCTAGAAATTATTTGACGAATAACATTTAATAAATATTATTATGAATAACAACAGAATTGTCAAGGCAAATCCAACGGGAATGTTGCTAAACATTTCTGTCTCAACTGTTGAATGAACTGTAACAGCTATTTATGTTGAACAATATTGGCAGCAGACAAGAACAGGCAAGGAAATGAGAAGGATTAAGAGAGCTCCTACAGAAGATTTTCCTTGGCATAACCATAATGTCTCTCTGCAACAGGGATGTGCATTCTTAACTTGTGATAAAACTATACACACAGACACTATACACTAATTGAAACTGAAGCACTAACCTGCAAATATTTTGGTGCAGTTTCTCTTGGAGGTCGATGAAACTGTCATAGCGGTCCTTGGTAAAAGTTATATTTCGGAGGACGGCAGCTACAGCGTGAGGCCGGATCTGGGCAGTCTGCAATTTCCAACAGCACCATGCAGATTTCAAGAGAACATCTGAAACTCTGATTTCAGCTGCATCTGAAACTTTGATTTGATCTGCTACTAGGTTCACCCAAAACAATTTGTCTATTGTTCCTCCCCCTCCTCATTCCTAAGAACAGATCACAAGGAGTAGAGATATTTAGACTTCTTTAGCTCTTGTTCTGCAAATAAGATTTCCAGTCTCACTGCTCTTACAAAATCATACTGATATAGATCTTGCTGCTTCAGCAACTCTCAATACATTTACAAAGGTGCAGTAAACACTTTTACCTGGTCAGTGATAATCAGCCTCTGACCTTCACCTTCAGCTGGTATTATCTTTTCAAACCTAGGGAGATTTATCCTAAAACAAAAACAGAAGTAAGTCTGTAGCTGAAATGCTGGAAACTACAAATGTAGCAGCAATTATACGTAGAAAACTTTCTTGGTAACATTTCTTGACATGTAGGTAGCTAACTGTGCAAAACTTGTTTATTATGGCATGGTAAACAGATTACTGAACTAGAAAGGAAGAACTCAGCAAAACAGTCGTTGCAGAAAAGGGAAATAAATAATTTGTTTTGGTATTGATTACAAAGGATCACAAGGAAGTTTCTCTGCGGGAGTTCTTCACAGAAGATAAGCCTCAAATGGAACAGCAATTGAAAGCTTTTTAGAACAGATACAAAACCCAGTAACATTCTGGTCTAATCTTTTTCAGTTATACAATAGATCTCCCCAGAGGAACACGCGATGAATCTGATCTACACACATGATTGTACTCAAAATCCAATCAAGTACGAAGTTCTGTTTACTATTTTTATTTGTTGAAATATAGGACCAGAAATGGGCCCATATTTCAACAAATAACAAGTAACACAGAAATCTCACAACCCTGCCTTACCTTTCCTTAAAGACCTGCAGTCCTCGGACCAACCCTTCCAGGCAAAGCAGATCATAGCGGTTGGCAGGAACATCAATTTTATAGAGAATGACATCAGACGCACCCTTTGCCTTTTCTTCACCTTTTTCTTTACTTATAATGTCCTTCTCAGATGTCTGAAATTAAGCAAAAATGCAGTTTTAACCTGATATACCTTAACACTGACAGCAGTATGGTAGTGGTATGATAGGAGAAACTGTATTAATTAGTTTAACACTGTAGTTTGCATTTATTCAGTAAATAGGCACAGCAAATACAAGAAATTACATAAAACCTCAAATTCAGAAAACCTCCAGAAAGTACTGCAATATGCCATCTTGGAGTCTCTTGCTTCCAAAGCAGTAACTTTTGTAAATCTGAGGGGTATTTTCCAGATTCAAAACACCTGTGTTAATACAGTCCATTACAACACTGTATCGGGGATATGCTGGAAACAAAAGCAATGCTGTTAATATGCTACATCTACTCAAAAAGCAACAAATAAAAACTTTACTTACAATTTCATCAAGCTCCAAACCAAACTCAAAGCAAAGCTCATCAAATTCTTCATCCGCTGTGAAGGAAGAGGGTAAATTTTGGTTAATAAGCAGACCTCAGACCTAATTTTTGTGTGTGAGTTTGAAATATTTTCAAACAAGGTAACAAATGCTATTTGGGAAAAAAAAAAAAAAAGAGAGGTAAAAGTAATTTAAATAATTTTCCTTATATTTGCATCTGAGTAGCAGCTTCTTTAGTACATATTTGATTTATTGACATGGTATTCTGACAGTCATAAGGGAGGTCTGATCTTTGGAGCTCAGCTCCTCAGCCAAGTCTGTAAGAGCAACTCTGGCCTGAACAGATCATGAAATCAGAAGGGAATAACTGGGCAGCTTCTGTCAAGTGCTCCTATTCTGATTACTCAGGTCGTTCTACAGAGGTTGCATCAACTGCGTTGTAATATATGAGTTACACAGGCCTGATCTGACAGTGCGGATCTGCACTGAACTGTCTGAAGAGCCTCAGCTCCTGTCTGGTCTAAACCACCGCATGTCCTGAATTCTCCTTCAGCCGAGCTGTTCTTAAATCTGCTTCTTGAGCCAGGATGGAAGGACCGAATAAACCCGCGCTATTCGCAGTTCGCTTTGCCTGCTCCCCCTTCTTCTCTCTCCTTCTTCGTTTAACCAGATCCTAAGACAGACAGTGTAACTCCAAGCAGAAACCGCCATGTGGAGACGCGTGGTTGCAATTTCCCATGAGACCTGGCTCAAGCAGTGTGTGTCGGGGCTGGAGGGGCAATGGGCTGAAGGGGCCAGGGATGACACATGGCTGTGTCTGGCGTGCCTGGCTGGCGAGGAGCAGGCGGCAGGGGAGCCAGGGGCGCTCCGAAGCCTGAGGTTCCCCAAGAGCCCCAGCGCAATCCCGGGACACGCCGGGCGCAGAGGGCGCGGCCGCCGGCACCGTGCGCGCTCAGGGTTTGGCCCCGGCCGGGGCGGGCAGCG
>VWYP01013105.1:17478-44159 GCA_013400435.1 Pycnonotus jocosus
CGGCAGTGCGGCGGGCAGCTACGGCGGTGACATCAGCCCGCGGCCGGGACCCCGCGCTGTCGCGGGCGCTGGGCGGGAGGGGCGGCCCGTGTGGGAGCGCGAGTCCCGGCGGTGCCGCTGTGCCCGTGCCCGCGTGGGGACCGCAAAGCCCAGCGCTGTCCCTGTCCCCGCGGGGGATGGGGAATCCCGGCCCTCCGCCTCCCCATGGAGAACGGGCAGCGCTGCGGCAGCGCTGTGCAAGTTTCGGGGGGTGGCTTCTTTTTCATTCCGCAGTTTTATTTTGACGATCCCTGTCACGAACACCCCGGGCGAAGCGCCGCGGGCGGGAGCAGGCTGTGCGTGTGCNCAGGCTGTGCGTGTGCTAATTTAATTAAAAACGAAACGCTTGACCCCAAACACTGAGGAACTCTTAAGTTCTAGGTCAGCTCCATAAGCTCTTTAGTTATAAGAGCCTTAAGCACGCCCCAGAGTGCCGGGTCTCCGGCGGCTCCGAGGGGAAAAGCCGGCCAGGGCAGCGCAGGTGCGGGGTGTGCGGACACACCAGGATCGGCAGGCGCGGGGCTCGCTCCGACACAGCCGCGGTGCCTCCGCCCGCTGCCGCTCATGCGGAGCGTCAGCAGGNCGGCGGCGAGAGGGGCGCGTCCTGCACGGCCGGGGCCGCGGCAGAGCGGCGCGCAGCGGGCAGGTGCGGCGACAGGAGCCGGAGCCGGCAGGTCCGTGCCTCCCGCGCTGCTCTCCATCAGCATGAAGGTCGAGTTTGCCCCCATCAATATCCCCCTAAAGAGGAGGATCCAGACAGTCGCCGTGCTGCAGTGGATCTTCTCCTTCCTTCTGCTGGGTAACAGCCTTCCTCCTCCCTGCCCCTGCCCCAGAGAGAAAAGGGCGAGAAGCGGCTTTTTCCGTGACCAGCGTTACCCGTGGGCATCGCTCGGTGCCAGCCCGTGGCTCCACGTGGGTGCAGCAGGGGCCGGCGGCGAGCAGCTCCCCGGCGATCCCCGGGCGGGCAAGAGCATCTCACTTCTTTCTTCCCTGAAAACTTTGGATGGCTTTTCCTCTTTTTCGGGGGGTGTATTTTTTTCTATGGGTTCTTCTTCAAATATGGTCCTAAAAAGCTAGTGTTTATGGCTCTTCATTGAGATGCCCAGTAGGTTTCTGACAGCAACTTATTTATTGAACACGAGCATAAAGTCTGGTACATGACTAATGCTGTTTTCGTTCGTAATTTCGTAATATAACTTTATATGCTGTCGTTCAATAAAATTCTCATTTAACAAGGTAGTGAAAATTAATGGGCATTGTCAGTGAATTGACTCAAATGCAGAGACTTCTGTAAATATATGAAAAATATCCTTACTGGCTTAAAGAAAGTGTTGCTAATTCGACTTGGTAATCTTTTTCCACTAATTGTTCCTCTATAATTAATGTTCTTAATATCTTAATATTTGACACTTATCACTAAACACCTATTCACAGCAGCAAATTGTATTCACATGGGTAGGTATGTTGAATTTGATGAAATGAATCACTTGATAAGGTAAGATAAGTCTTAACTCTATAAGACAAAAACAGTGATTGTATAAATTGGGAAGTGGTTATTGCATTGTCTGTTCTGAGGTGCAGAGCAACCTGTGTATTACTGGAAATGCAGGAACACTTCATGATCGTCTATGCTCTAGGATTTAAGGAGAAAAGGAGTGTGTACATATCTTCCTTGTATGTTGCAAATATATTATCCTTCAGATGGTCTGATATCTTCTCTTTTTTTATGTTGTTAGCCCACATATGAAAGATTTTGAGGAAGTATGGAGGGTAGGAAGGATCTTCACAGATTATTCAGCAGATATTCTGTTACCTCTAAATTATATGTAACTGATAAACAGTTTATGTTTGTGGCTACATTGTAAATAGTCTGTACTTTTAATTTTCTGCTCTTGAATTAGGTCTTGGCATGAACCATTGTCTCAGTCTCATAAAGCAGTGGAAGTTCAGAGGCAGTGGAAGAACACTTCCCCCCCCGCCCAATATAGCAATAGTGCTGCAGAAAACCACATCTTCCTGTGCTTGCTAGAAGTGATTGGGATGCAGAAAATCCCCTCTCTGTACTCTAGTGGGCAAAGTAGGCAGCTGTCACCTGCAGCTGGCACTGCCTGGGAATGTCAAGGAAAATCAACTCAGAAATGGTCTTATGACTTGTTATGTTGCATGTAATGAGTTCATGTGATCATGAAAAAATGGATTTGTGAGAATGCTTGATTAACTATTTGATTCTAATAATAATTATCTGCTTGTGCACCATGGGGATGTTTATCTTTAGAGCTGACCAAGGTGACCTTGTCATGTCGTAGGCGGACGTTTTCAATGATAGGGCAGCCAGTGATCTGGCCAAAAAGTTTCACTTAGCTGCAGGAAAATTCAGGTGGATGAATCCTTAATCACTTAAAGCAGTGAGAAATGGGCTGGTTTCTGATGTTCTGGACTGCCCCTATGTCTGGATTTTTCAGTCTTTTTTTTTTTTTCCTGAACAGACATTGCTTGTTTGTAAGCTTTGAATTCAATAGTTACACTTTCAAATCAGGGAGGGGATACCTCAGGACAAGTGAAATACTGCATGAGTTCATTACAGAGTAGGTTGGAGGTTTAGGTGTTCTTTGGGGGTTTGCATGTGACTGGAACTAGTTTATGCCAAGAATGATCTTGATTGTCTGTCTTGTATTACATATCTGCATGTGAAAACTTGAACAGATAATGCCCTGACAATTAATGATTCATTATATAGATGGAGGGATGCTGTTTAGAGCAGTAAATAAATGGGTTAATGGCTGAGCTGCTAAAGTTGTCCATCTAGATATGTTGTAATGTGCCATAGATTAATGAAATGAACTACAGGACTAACAGATGAGGTAAGATAACTCTGAAAATTAGTGTCCTGAATGACAAAGCTGAATTTGTCAATGATATGCTTCAAATCTGGGGAGTGACATGTGTAAAAATGATTTCCCACACTGAGTAAGCTGTAAGGGGAATCTGAGCCTATTACAATTTAGAATTCACAATGTGACTTGGATAGAAGACTCTTGATTTTCTCTTCCAGGCTGGAAAATGTAAAAAGCCCTTGCTCTCCAGGCTTGCTTTGTTGTAATGCTGCATGATTTTCTGAGACTGTGGAATTGATGACTGAAAATGCCCTCTTACTTGTGTGACTCACAAGCTGGCCTGAAATACAGACATACAATAGTTGTTAAAGCCTAAATCTCATCCCTACTGTAGAAAGAGTGAATCAGTCTAGAAATACTAAAAAAATAGCAGCAGCCTGGTACAAGCAAAGTTCTGCTTCTTCATGCAGTGTACCAGCTTGGGCAGGATCTGCACTACAGATCCATTGCTTCTGTGCAGCGTAGGCAGAGTAAACATGCCTCTGTCTCAAAAAAGCTGTACAGATGTGCACAGAATTTCATTACATACAAAAGGAACCTCTTTAAAATTCTGGCTGTAAGTTCCTGTGCTTCCTTGTTCTATGCTGCAAGCTGCCAAAGTTCACCCTCAAAGGGAAAAGACAAGTTTTTATTTTAACAGGGATTTGCCTGTTCATTATCCAGGGGCATGACACCAGAAGCAAAAATAAGTTCTGAAACACTGGGATGTGTATGTAAGAGTTTCTGGATTAGATGAGAGAAATGCCCATTAACAGTTTCCCACCGTGTGTTGGCTGAAAATGCTGTGTGGCTTTCTATCTTGTGTTCTCCAAGTGCAGCAGACCAGAAAAGTGTGGGTATAAGTTCCATGAAAGAGAAAAATGTTTTAATTTGGCTTCTGTCTTTTGAAAGGCAAGTGCTATCAGTCTTGAGTCCGAAAGACTAAAGCTGTTAAAACTGAAAACAGGCAAATGCTAAGATCTTGGTATTTCTCACTGTATTAAGCATAAATCCAAAACAGTTTCAGGCTGAAGCAGAATATCAAGCCATTAGTGTTATACTGCTGAAGCAGCAAATACATGAAGTTTTGCAATGTCGTAGTATCTGCTTTATATAAAAGACCAAACCAGACAATTTTTTACAGAAGGTTGTTTTATGCCTGTAATTACAGTTACTAGAGATTTGTTCCCTTGGCTGGGGGCTGACAGTCCTGGGGCAGGTCTGTCCCTGTTCCAAGCTCGTGCAACACCCACACCATGTCTGCCTGTGAGGCTGTGTGCTCTCTGTGTGCTGTCTGCTCTTGACTGCCCTGTGCCATTGTCCAACCCAACCCCAGGCAGAAAGTCACCTGGAGAAATAAAATCTCCAAGCCTGTAAGTACTGCTGGACTGACAAAGCAAGGAGGTTACATAACCCCCATTTTTGTGTCATGGGCTCATTGTGCATGTGCACTAAAGAAATTGTCACTGTCAATGAATGCAATGGATGTGCCTGGTGTTTGCAGGAAATCTATGTTTTTAAGCTTGGAAATACTTTTCTAAAGAACTTAGAATTAATTTTGCTGCATTTACTAGTATATCTGCTATCCTCCTGTTGGGAACAGGTGTAGGTTTTCTGTTTCTCACACAGCACACAGCAGCTGGACATTTATCCTTGGTGTGTGTGAGCTTAGTACTGCATATCTGTCAGTGGGGTTCAGTTGGTATCAGGAGGTGGAGTAGTACCCAGGCAGGAGGTAGATCAAAGGGTTCATTTAAAGGCAAAACCATTAAAACAAAGAAAAAACAGTCAGATTTGGTTGAAGTGCTGCTTTCTCCGTGCTTTAGCCTTTTGTTTTCCTTTCTCTCTAATGAACACAAATCAAATGACACAGTTTTTGAAGAAAGTAAAGCTAGAAGGTGAATTGGTGAGCTATGTGCTCCTGCTAACTTCTGTGCCCCTGATGTGAGAATGGACAGTGGAGTTTGAGCATGTACAAAATCAAATGCAAAACTGAGCAACTTGGGGTGGTGGTGTCTTGGGCCGGATAACAAGAGAAGGAAATGAGAGTTTAACCCTCCAGCAGGGATAGCAGGGTTTTTCTCTGAGAAAAGGTGATGGTAGGGGAGAATGGTACATCTGAGGCCCACCTTTGGGGCCCAGCAGTGTCTCTGGTCTCCTCACTGGGGATTTAGGAAGTGACTGTTGTACAGGCACCCCTGTATTCACTGGCAAATAATGCACCTTAATAATGCAAAATTAGTATATAATATAAGGTATACCTTAATATAAGCACAAAGCCACAAAATAATATGATGAAGACATTGGTATATATTAAACTACATCCTGTTCTCTAGTGATTAAACTTCTGTGCATGTAGGATGAAGCAGTCTGTTAATTGAACTTGCTGGAGAGAGTTCTAAGTTGCAGATCTGGCTTCCCCAAAAGAATAGAAATGATGAAACATTTGACACAGAGTGAGAGATTGCTGCTGGAATACTAAGTGATTCTCTGTGTTGAGAAAGAAGGTGTCAGTGTAATGTGCTAAAGCAAATATTAACCTTTTCTGCAAACATGCCATGATGGTTTGTTATCTGGTGCTGATTTAATTCATCAGCTATAGCTGGATAACTAATATGGCTTTGTTCTTCCTCAAAGTCTTTGAAGAAAAAAAACCTCTTTTGATTCTTTAAGAAAGCTCAGCTAAGCTTCATGAGCCTTTCCTAGCAAGCTGGCTGGTATTGCTACTTGTTTTTGTCACACTGTACTCATCTATCTGTGAAGTTTATTGGTGGCCTTTGGGTAGGGACTGAAGTGTGGTCACAGAGACTAAATCACAGGGTACTTACTGACTAGGATTTCTAGGAATGCTGCCTCTGTTACCTACATTTTAGGGAGGGAGTTTAACCATGTGTCTGTGTATATTTCTTTGTATCTCTCAAAAATAAAAAGAAAAAAATTACTCTGCTGTGTCAGGCTAGAGACCCTGGCTTGACAACCTCTACGTGAACACAAGTGACAGTGAATGCCTGAGGAGAAAGAAAAGAAATGGGAAATATGTAGACTAAATTTGGCAATTAATAGCTTGGGGATTTATGGTATTCAGATCACTCTACCTTCAAGTCAGTTGTGTGTAATGCTCTGTATCTCTAGTTTATCAGTATTTGCCAGTGAAGGTCTTGGGAACTTGGAACCAAATTTTGGCATACACAGATCTCTAAAGCTTGGCATCTGTGGGTTTGTGTTTTCTATCACAGCACTGTTGAGATACAGCTTCCTTCATAGGAATGCTCAGATATCTTTGTGGTTCCCAGCTGTAACCAACAACCTGACAAAGGCCCTCACAGGAGACGGATCCATATCCAAAAAATGCTGGCTGCCAACCACCTCAGTTCTGGACATGGCTACCAAATTCCTGGACATGCTAACAGTTTTGCAGTGCAGTTATTTTAAATAAACTCCCAGCTTTTTCTTTGCTGGGGAGTCCTTATCTGCCATGGATAAAAAGTGTCAGTGGGTTCTTGTGTTACTGGTGGAAAACTGTACATCTGTACATTAACAGAATTGCAGAGTAGTGGGCTTTAAACAGGACAGCATCAACATTATGTCTCCTTTTTTTTTCTTTTTCTTTTTCTTTTTTTTTTTTTTAATTTTTATTTTAAGAGACTTTCTATGTAAAATGTGTTTCTATTTTTATTTTCAGAGCAATATTCTGCAGAGGCACAAACTTGCTTACTGTTGCCTTGGTAGGCTGCCTATTGTCAGGTGTTGCCTATTGTCTCAGGTCTCACTTTGTTGGGAATACTGGAGTCCATTTGCTGAAGTTGTTCCTTCATTTGAATTTCTGCAATTTGCTTCATGATATATATAAATAATTTAGAGAATATTTTCAGAATTTAAGGCTGGTTAATTTTTTTCCCTGAATGAAAGTATCCCATAAGTGGGGAAAATTATTTATTTTAATGCCAAAATCAACTAGAAAGTGGTAGCTTGAGGGAAAATAGAGAGGAGCAAAAGTTCATTAGGGATGAAAACATCACAATACAATTCTTCTGTGTTCCCTCCAAAGTTCTGTTCCCAACCCAGCTCAGAGACATTGCTGCTCTGAAAACTAAGGGTGAGAAAAGCACTGTTGTTGTAGATACATCAATATGGTTGTTGAAGAATGTAATTTTTCTTTTTGTTTTTCTTTCCTGTGTGTCCACAGATGTAAGAAATGAGCTTTTCACCTTGCTGTGTGTATTGGTACACACATGTACTCATAAATCCCAGGGGAGGGCAATACTAAGAATTACTTCTCCACCTGTGAGTTTGCTAGGATGCCAGGGGGATAAAGACTTTTTTTTACCATGTCCTTGGTGGGATAAGGTTCAAATTGCTGAACTCTGAACATCTTCATCTCATTTAAGACAGAGCAGCATGATGTGTTTAGAGAAAGCTTTGTTAGTTGTAAATGGGACATGGCAGGAACTGGCTCAGAGTTCAGAGCTGTCCTGAGGTTTTGGAGTGAGCTCCTTTGCATGGTTTTTGGAACACTGCAGAGAGCCTGTAGTGCTGCTTGGGGTGAGGGCAGCAGCCCTGGCAGCAGACACACACCTGCAGTGCCCAGGGATGCTGTCCATGGCTGCTCTGAGCACCAGGGGAGCCTTCTCTTCTAGGGACAATCTTGCTTTTGGGGGTTTTCACAACAGATATTAATGAAACACTGCTGATGCCTTAGAAAGTCCACATGCATTTGAAGCTTCCATTTTCTAGATTTAACCTGTGCTGTTTTCCTGCTTCCTATCTCTGGTATTTGACTATTTTTTAAATTTGGTGCCCCTAGTTGCAAACCTTTTTAAAACATAATGATTGAAGAATCAGGTGTACAAACATCATTGGGCAGGATGGCTGCCAGTGCTGGTAGCTAACACTGCATAGAGTGGTTTTCATCCATTTGTTGCCAAATATGAGTATCCATGTGTTGTAAATGGGAAATGCAGGAGAACTGACACACCAACATTGGTTCACAAACCCAATGTTCAGAGTTCTGTGGCAGTGATTTGTCTTTTAATCTATATTTCCTCCTCCTCCCTCACCCACACCCAAAATCCAATATATCACAGAGGTTTTTCGAAGCTCTAATTCAAGTTCAACCAAAAAATTACATTTAGAATGTACACTGGAACTACATCCAAGGACACAATGATGTAGTAGAGTGACAAATCCCAAGTTATTCACCTTTTGCCTGGAATTTGTTTATGAATTTAGTTAAAATGGTTGTTATTTATTTACTCACCGTCTTGACTGAAGGAGAAAACATCAGGTTTGTGTTTACAGGCTTATTGGGTTTGAGTCATCCCAAGAGGAGGCACACAGTCATCATGCATCCTGGTAGTTTGTTAAAATAATGAGGAGGTATGGTAAAAGGAATTTGCCTCACATGTCTCATTGGGAATGCACTAATCATCTTTGTCCTACAAGATGCTGAGCTCCCCTTAGGAAGTGCCAACAGCATACTTATCTCCCCATACCTTCTATGCACTCAGGAAGGTGTCCTAGCTAAAGCAAAGCAGGAGCTTGTTGATCTGGTGTGTGTTTGTCTGCACAGGATTAAGTACTGCTATCTCTGGCCCTTCTCACTGCTGATGTAATTAGCTCTCAGAGCAGGGATGCTCAGCTACAAAACACTTTTCAGCTTTTTGGCAAACTGATAGTAAAAAGTCATGTGATTCTGTGTTAAAAAAGCCATGTGATTCATTCTGTTAAGTCGAAAGTACTTCTGAAAGGAAGGGTAGGAAATATAAATACTTACTAATTTTGGCATAACACATTAATTGATTTATAGCAGCTAGAAAAAGCTTCTCATACATGTTCAAACTTAAACCAAGGACCTTGGCATCCTGTCATTTCTAGATTAGCATTCTTAGAAATTTCTGTAGTTTTAGGATCTCTTCTTCAAGGAACAAGTAATGACTTTTCCTCAATAGATTTCTGTGCCCTGTTTTGGAGTGATGCTAGTGTGGGATTCCCTGTGAAATTGAGTGTCATATTTCACCCATGTTACTTGTCCTGCATTAATGATGTTCTTTACAACTTGTTTCAGTTTTGTGAGTTTTTCACATTGACTTTAGGGGTCTGTGGGCCTCAGTTAGATGTAGTGTTTTTCAAGAGCTCTTAGTCAAGTGCTTTTCTGTGCAAGACCAGGGTTGCTTGCTTGCTGAAGAAGCGGTGAGCTTCTGTACAGAAGAATGGGGTATCCTTGAGAATAGGAGGGTTTATCCTGCTCTTGCTTTCATTTATGGTCATTTCCTTCTCCCTTCGTCAGAACAAATGCAATTCCTTATTTTTCTGCTCATATTCCTGCTAGAAATGTGAATGTTCATCCCCTTCTAGACAAGATATCCAATCCTGTTCTGAATACACAGTCAAACTAGGCACAGGAATAAGCTGGTTGAAGTTCAGAAAAAATAAATATTCAGGTTGTAGAGCATGCAAGTCAGCCTGTAGACCAAGCTGAGATCTCAGCTTGAAATCTGCATAATCTAGGGCATCTGCTGACTTTTTAACACCCAAGTAATATCTCTCCTGAATGAAGGTGATTTGAACTAGGATTAGTGGGTTTTATTCTTGGTTCATCTGCTTATTCTAAAGTTTTCAGTTCTGGTGATATTTTACATTATGTGAGCCAAATTACTGCCTGAAGTACTTCTGTTGTTTATTTTAAAATCTGCTCTATTTAGTGGTATATTTAGCTCAGTATGTTTCACTGGTGTAACTTCTAGGGCTTCACGGGATATTGCCTTCTTGAAAGCCAGCCAATTGTGAGACATTAAGTACTGCTTCTGCATTGTAAAATATCTCTGAAAAACACTGAGCTCCTGCAACTCTGCACACTGAGTCTTCCAGTGAGAACTAGGTCCTGTTTTGCTTGCCAATGCAGGAATTTATGATGCTAAAGCCCTGGTTCCCTTGCAACCTGGATTTCATCATCTGATCCATGAGCCTGATGGTGTTTGTTCAGGAGCTGGCAGAGCAAGCAGGGGCATCATAGGGCAGAGAGCAGCATCTCCTACTCCTCAGACATCTCAGACCAGGGCTACTCAACACACTACAAGACTAAAATTCTGCAAGTTCTACAAAGATAAAGTTTCCATAGGGTTTCCCTGAGTAATTATTTCAAGGTTGAGCCCCAAACAACACATAATGTTTAACCAAACAACTTTTTCTTGCTCTTTGAATTGTGCATAAATACAATTCTTATGTATCACTATTGTAGCAGGATGTTACAATTGTCACTTAATTGGGTTTGAAAGTATCAGGACTTACCTGCTCTTGTGTTCCCATAGCAGCATTGACCTTCCCATTTGACTGACACTTTTAGTAGCTCAAGTGGAACCTCTTCATGTTTTGCTCTTGTCCAGGGCATCTCCCTGGCTAGTGACAGCACTTTTGGCTGGGAGTAGAACTACCACCCCCATATTATAGGTAGAGAAGCTGAGAAAGAGAATAGAAAATTATTGCCCAACATCCCTATAAATTAGAAAAGAAATGCTGCCATAGCTCCCTTTCCTTTCTTTCTTCCTCAGCTTTCCTTTCTTCTCACTCCCTGAAGCATTACATCCTTGTTAGCTCTTGCTGTCTCCTTTTATTTTGCCTTGGGTAAACCAGATGCTCTCTGCCAAACGTCCAGTTGTGCAGTAGAGGGAGAAATAATAGATTGAGGTGGTACACTCTTGTGGATGGGTCACTCTCACCGTAACAACACAATGTGGAATAAACTGAGTGCAATTTGTGTGCATTTTGAGTAAATCTGTAAAAACATGTCAGGACTGGGCATTTAGGGTCTTAGAGGGACACAGATGTGATTAATGCTTGCTATGCTTTCACTTTTTGTCTCTTGTAGCAGAGTTTTGCTGTGGATTCTTTGTGATTTTGATCCTGGGCAACTTCTGGTTCCTTGCTGTTCTGTACCTGCTGTGGCTCTACCTGGACTGGGGAACACCATGTGCTGGGGGCAGGCGGTCCCAGTGGGTCAGAAGCTGGACTGTCTGGAAGTACTTCAGGGAATACTTTCCCATTCATGTGAGTAAAAGGTTTCTTACAAACAGCTTGAATAGCCAAAAGCATGGAAAACATCTAAGACTCATCTTTGCTAAAATTCTAATACTCACTCCAGGGTGAACTTCTTTTTAAAACATGGGAAATCTGAGACTTAGTGACAAGAGGGGACAGGGCCTGGTTTTCTAGTTGGACTGTTGGGTGACAAGATTAAGTGCTCAAAAGGAAATTCATTGTTATTGTTTCTATGTCCTGTCAATGTGCAATCTCCATAGTTCTTGTTTTTGAGGTAAATATTATAATGCCCACCAACGACTCTATTTTTCAGCTTATAAAAACTTCAGAACTGAACCCAAAACACAACTACTTACTTGGCTTTCATCCTCATGGGGTCCTGGTAGCTGGAGCCTTTGGAAACTTTTGCACCGATCCTCCTTTCAAAAATTTATTTCCTGGGCTTACTCCGTATCTTCATATCATGCCCATCTGGTTTGGCTGTCCATTCTTCAGAGAATACATAATGAGTGCTGGTAGGTAAAAGCAGAATGTCTCAGCTATTGCTCCATATTTTAGCCTCTGTTACAAATGTAGAGTCTATTCCTCTACTTATATATGGTAAGTTATTTCAGAAGGATCAGTGTTGGTGCTAACTTTAACCTCTAGTTCATGATGAACTGTTGTGGCAAAAAATTTTTGGAAGGTGTTATTAATAGTTTTGTAAACTATATCACTGAGTTTTTTTTCTTTCTGAAAAGAAACTGTTGATCTTCCTTTGAACTCTCAGACAGCAGTCCTGAGTACCCATTATATACAAGAAGAGAAGGGCATAATAATTTGTAATTTTATTTAGTCATTATCAGGCAAAACAAATTGTAAAACAAATTGTAAAACAAATTCAGGCTAATCTCTTACCTGAAGAGCTTAGTCTTACATGTTACAAATATCTTTATACTCAGAATTTAATTACCTTCTGATTAAAGTCCCATGTTGCAAATTTGTGTAATTTTAATTGAGATGTAAACTCTAAAGAGAGGGACCTTTTTTCTCTGTTCTGAGAAGCATTTGTCATAAAGGGGTGATATTCATGACTGGCACTACAGTAATAAAAGATAAAAATAACAAGCAGTCAAGTTGGAAGAACAGAAAAACGAGAAGAATGAAATAAGGAGTAGTGCTCCTCCTCAGCAGTTAAATACAGGAGTTATTCTACTTAAATTCACTCAACTACAGCATTTAAGCATGTTCTGATACACAAGACTAAGTTTAGGAGACAGAAATCTAACTTTCTTAATGACTGTAACACAGACACTATGATCTCAGATAAGCTGTTCCACTGCTCCAGTCACAGGAACATGCCTAGGATGTTGCCCAGATTAATATCAGAATTACTTATTTCTGTATACTTCAACATATCAGAGGATGCATTTCCATGCAAATGTCATTTCTGAAGGTGTTCTTTGAGGCTTGCTAAGTGAGGTAGAACACTGCAATTTTAAACACTGTCTTTTAATCATTGACTGGAACTCAGATTTACATGGTTTTGGCATCTTGACCCATGGGAACAAATATTTACCTGCAGAATGAGAAATAACTGCAGTAAAAAGCACACTAAAGAATAGCCAGCATTGGAGCTTGGTTTTCACAGGTATGCAGCTGATAAATGAGAGGGGACCTTTGGTGTAATACAGGTCACCAGCCAAATCATAAAACACTTGCAAAATCTTCCATGTCCTGAAGGCCATGCTCCTAGCACAGTGTTTCATTCTCAGGCTTTTCCTGCTGTCTCCAAAATGTGCAGTAGCTGCCTCTGGCAGTACAGCTGTGACTCTTGGGCTGTGGTGTGAGCACCAGCAGTGCCCTGTGTGCAGGCTGACACCTCAGCTCCAGCAGGAGACACATTCGTCCAGGGCAAAGGCAGCAGCTTCTGCTTTCCTTTCCAGGGAAAATGCATGCTGACGTGAATGAGCATCACTTGAATTATTTGTGAGTCTCAGGTCAGCTGCATTTTCAGAGTAACTGTGAAGGCATATGTGGCAAATGGATGTAGCTTTTTACTGGGCTTGCTCCAGTTGCAAGCTATTTCTCTTGGTGGTCAGCTCTCAAAAATAGATCACAGCCATCTTCCCTTTCTTACAAAATTTTTTATAATCCACATTGTAATGTCCCTATTAGAAAAGAGACCAAGCAGGGAGCAGGACATCCAAAAGTGCATTTTGATACCAGCTCCGTAAAATCAACAATGTAAACTAGACTTGATCTCTAAATTGTCACTTAGATTATATGAATTCAACATGGTGTAACTAAACATGGTTTCTGGGTAAATGGGACCACTATAAGCCTTTGAAATAAAACTTAGGGCATGAAGGAAGAGGAACCTTTGAAAGATTAGGCGCATATCTGTTGGAAAAGGGATTTTTCAAAGCATCGAGTCCAGAGCAAGACCTAAGGAGATGATCAAGTCTTGTACAGCAGTGTGCCTCTGATTAGAAGTATCTGGATCAGCAGGAGTACCAAAAAAGCTTCATATAATCTGCTATTATAGCCTGAATATCGATGAGTGCCTGGGCCTGGTTGCTAGAGAATGAGCTGATGCAGTTATTAGGAACGGTAGAAGTGAGTATTTTCTGTTTCTAATGCTGTTATGCCACTGCCTTAGATGGAGCTGCTGCTTTATAGTTTTGATAAGAATGCAGGGGTCTGCTTGGCACTGTAGCTCCATGTCTGAGTTAACAAGTCCTCTGTATACTCTGTTAACCCCTCTGTGCCTGTGTTTATGTGCACCTGCTGTACAGCTGTAGCTGCTGCCTCTCAGCAGTATCTGCTGCTCTCAGCAGTATCTGCTGCCATTCACCTTTAAACTACTGCTGCACAGAGTCTCTCTGAGGAGGAGTTAAGCTGCCAGAAGAGCACACCCTGAAGAACTCAAAACTCTTGCAATAAGCTGCAGCATTTAAATCATCAGTGTGAAATCAAAGCACATGCCCAAAACCAAACTTTTTGCAGGGTGAGGAGATTGAACTCAAACCTTTGAAATCTGTTCTGTGCTTTTATAGTTTTGAAACCTCATTTATATATTTAAAAATATTCTTAAATTCTGCTGTATATGAAGATCCAGTGGTCACTCTTAAAATGTTTCCTCCTGAAGGAATGGTTTCTGCATCCAAGGAAAGTGTCTCACATGTGCTGAACAATGAAGGAGGTGGCCATGCATCTGTCATTGTGATTGGAGGAGCAGAGGAATCTCTGAATGCGCATCCTGGAAGTCTGACCTTGAACATCCTCAAGAGGAAGGGCTTTATTAAAATGGCCCTGAAACATGGGTAGGTCTTCCATGAAGCATGCTTTGAATGCAGATTGATTCTTAAATATAGTTCATATTAAATACAATCAGAGAATTTGAAAGAGTCTAAGTGTCTAAGGATGTGCAGATATCTGGCACAGGAGCCAGTCTGCCCACCTAGATCCAGTCTGGGAGTGTTGAAAACTTCCTTTGACTTTCATAATTTGTAACAGTAGGTGTTACTAGCATATCTTGTTTTATTTCAATTGTTTCTTGCACTAGCAAAGAGTAAGAATTATGAAACAATATTGGTAAATCTTGGCTGGTTTTACTGAGTAGGGCAAACGTTCTGCTTTCTGTTCTGTAAATTGAAGATACATTAAGGTAGAACTTTCTTATCATTTTAAGCAAACAGAAAAACCAAATTGGATAGCCAGGCCCTGTTTCATTAAATCACTGAAAATTATGGTCTAGGAAGATTTGGTTTTGCTATTATTCTAAAGACTTTCTTCTGAGGATTACCATTTGGAAAAATAAATTCCCAGGAATTTTTGGCGCAAATCTCAAGAAAAACTACATAACTTTTCACTATCAAGCAGCCATCAGTGTGTAATTAAACAGAGATGATAGCAATATCTGTTGAGTTATTTACACAGTGTAAGATACTGTGTGTGTTCTGGACTGGTCTAGATGGTTTGTATATTAGAAATATTGAAACCAATGATTTATTACAGCTACATCTTCTGAACAGCTCCCAGGATTATACATTGACATGTGAAGCAATGGGAGAAAAAACATGGGTCTTGAGAAATCTCTAAGAGCTTTTTAAGCTATTATCTGGAGAAGAGGTGGTCTCTGAGAAGAGGAGCTCTCTGCTTTTACACAGAGTGCAAAAAAACCTGGAAACTGTTCTGTGCCAAAATTCCAAGGGTGTTTCTTATGCATATCACTAGGATTCTCATAAAGAATTTGTTTGCTAATAGAACATCTAGCTAATAGAACATTTTAGTCTAATTTGTACTCAGAAAAATTTCATGTGTGTTCGAATTAGGAGTTTACTGCCTAAATGAATCTTACTCAATTTTTGCTCAACTGTTGATTAATTCAGTGGGATCCTCAACATTCACTAGCTTTTATTTGTTTTAACCATAAAGATTAGAAGAATATTTAGGTACTTTCTTTTTTTTTTTTTTTNATTGGTAGAGGTCTGGTCTGTCATATCACAAAGGTTGGTGGTGGTTATCGCTCATCTAAATTGATTTGGATTGAGAAATCAGATACACCTGTGCCTCTCATAACCTCAATTTCAAAAGTATCTCCGACACATAACAGCAAGAGTGGGACACTTACAAAACACAGGAATGACCCCATTAACCCTTTACTTACTTCATCATTCCAGCGATGGTCCTCATCTTTCTAAAAGGGTCATGGCTGTCCAGAGCCCTCCTCTGGGAGGCAGTTCCTATCTCTGCCTGAGTGGCTGAGGGCTACAACCCACATGGTCACTGTAACCAGCAGGCTCCAAGACATTCCTACAAACACCAGCACAAAAAGCTGCTTCTGTGTGAAGCACAGGAATTCTGAGTTCTCCTCTGTCCAGCAGGGCTGTGGGACAGTGCCAGTCTAACAGAGCTCCTGCCCAAAGACTCAGCATCCACAAATTGCTTCTGGTTTTGATGTCTTGTTCTTAACAATTAACAAAATAGGAAGAAAATTGACAGCTCAGTTGGGAATGACAGGGCAAGGGAGGCTTGTGGGACACAGATGAGAAGACCCATCTGCCACCAGTGCCTGCACACATTCGTGGTG
The DNA here is from genome assembly GCA_013400435.1 of Pycnonotus jocosus. Classification (NCBI taxonomy): domain Eukaryota; kingdom Metazoa; phylum Chordata; class Aves; order Passeriformes; family Pycnonotidae; genus Pycnonotus; species Pycnonotus jocosus. Next base: position 33,499 of record VWYP01013105.1, read on the forward strand.
CTCATGGTCTGCAGCAGCAAATACCAACACAGCAAGGAAGGGGCAATGGAGAGGGTTGTGCTCTCTGGCCCTGGCTCCTGTGCTGCCAGCATAGAGAAGCTGTGTTCCTCAGCTAGGAGCTTGTCAAATGTGGCCTGAATATGTCAGCAAAAGTCCTCTGCACTTCTGCAAAAGACATTTTGGTCCAAGGTAGTACAAATATCTGATATGAAGTGAAGAAATCCTAAAGACACAAAACAAATGATGAATCAGATAACTTATCTTTAATTTCACAATCATAAGTTACTTATTTCTCTGTCTCAGCCTCCTACATAGCATCTTGCAAAAGCCTTCACTAGATTAAAACAAATCCCACAGTATCAGGGCACCACAGCTATTGCACCACAAGATGTTCCTGTTTGTCTTAGTGTTGTATTAAAAAGTGGAGTGTTTACACAGCCATAGTAAGCACCAGGCCTTATGATATTTCTTTTACAGGTGGAAGGGTGAAAAATCCATTGGAGAAAGAAACGTTGAGCAGACACTAGTCAGAATAGTATGTGGGAATGATAGTCTGTGTGAGTTCTCAGGCTAAAGAAGCTGTTGAAGCAGTTGTTTTTTACTGTACAGGTGGATTTTGACTGTCCATGGTGTTTTCCAGCTGGCTCTGTCCTCAGTGCATCCTCCTCAGGCATTCACAGCTCTGCAGAAATTCGTTCTGACAATGTTCTAGCAATATTACAGTAAGGTTTTTCTCAAAGGTAGTGGGGAGAGAATAGAGCTAAGATACAGAAACCAAGATTTAAGTAAAGAAAATAAAATGTCCCTGAATCCTTCAGAGACTGCTTAGGATTACCCTGTGCTTTTTTATCTCAACTTTGTAGAACAGTTAATGAAACTAAGCCTTAATCAAAAACCATACTGCAGCCAAGGTTTTAAATACAATGGTGGGTTTACCTGCTGGAGACAACTGCACTGATTCTATCCACTCAAGTAGTTTGTCCAGGAGGTAGTCAGTGCCTTTCCTCCCAGGCCAATTTATGAACTGAATGAGAATTCATTAGGCTGTGCAAGAGCCAGAGTGGGTTCATGTAATTTCTGTGGGTAAGCAGTGACCTCTGGTAATAATGGATTAAGGCTCCTGTTTTCGAAGAAGTCCAGGGGAAGCAGGATTTCACTGGGAATTGGACAGCAGAGGGGGAATTTGGCATTGCACTCATGTCTGTGAGGGTGTCTGGTTTTTATCATGGTTTTTGTGCTGAAATCAAGGGCACACATTACTCCAGTCAAAAGACAAGGGAAAGCCAAGATCTGGTTTTGATGCCACTCAGCTGGGAGCATTATAAGGTTAGCAATGGGGCTTCTTTGCTTGCCAAGGGAAAAAATGTAGTGGAGGAAGGGTGGACTTGCTGAAATAGTGGTGGATAAAGACATACTAACAATATATGCAATTACTCATTTTCATAATTCCAAACAGTCACAAACTGCAATAGGTACCAATCAACTAAATACTGCCAAAAGCAAGTTGCTAGTTGTGTGCCAATTACTTTTTTTTAAAACACCAACCAGCCAAGGCATCCAAAAAGCTGCTGCACATGAGAAGAGTTGAATGCCTGTTGCTGATGAAATCCAAAGCTGCTGAAACACTCTGTGCTGGTTATTGTGAAACTGTTTCCATGCTGCTGGTGTGAACTGCAGTGCAAGTGCAGGCTGATGTAGAATTCTCAGTGTCCTCTTTGTTTTACAGGGCTCATCTGGTCCCAGTGTTTTCCTTTGGTGAAAATGAACTATTCAAGCAAGTTGCAAACCCCAAAGGCTCATGGCTCAGGAATGTACAGGAGAAGTTGCAAAAGATAATGGGCTTTGCTTTACCACTCTTTCATGCTAGAGGAGTATTCCAATACAGTTTTGGCTTAATACCTTACAGGCAACCTATTCATACTGTTGGTAAGTTCCCTGCACCTTTTCTAATGTGTTTGCAAATATTTAGAAATTAATCAGTGTGCTGTTAATATCTGTAGATTTATAAATCTGTTCTAACAGAATTGATGACTGTGCATCTAAAACAAGTATGAGAGGTTTACTGTCCTTCCCAGTTAAAGAGGGCAGTTCTTCTCTCCCTTTCCCCTTTCTGTCCCAGGCCAAATCTTACTCTTCATTCTCAGTTATCCATAGGCTTCTCTCCTTGGCAATCCATAAAGAAATCCAAGAGTTGCCCAGTTTTTGCAAGAGGGCTGCCACAGCTCTGCAGCTATTGCTGTGGGTTCTGGATGCTGCAATTGTTTTGTGAAAAGCCCAGAACCTTAATTTCTTAGCTCTGCAGAGAAGTAGCAGTTGGATGTTCCAGCTGATGCATAGCCACCCCAGCAGAGCTCTGGAGCAGGGCTACTGGAAGGAGCTTGAGTGGTCCTGACCTGGTGCTCACCAGGACAGAGGGAGAGATGCAGGAGGAAAGGCAGAGGACACATTGTGGTGCCATAGCCCTTTGGGCAGGCTGCCACTTAGATGTTTTTGCAGGTCTGGAGGTGTTTCTCTCTTGGTTTTTTCCCTTGGAAAGATCCTGTCATGTTTAATTGTGAGTGTGCAAGCCACGTTGACAGGCAGTTTGGGAGAGAGTTTTTCCCCAAAAGCTTTTATTACTGCTCATCTACTCTCACTGGAGTGTGGAACTGAATGTATTTTTAATGGTTTTACTAGTGCTATTGACAACCACACCTTTACAAAATAGGTGATGCTGGGTCTCATGCAAAGGCAATACCTGTCTCTGTAATTTTTTGATAAATCATTTTTAGCCAGATTCTGACATGAGTGAACTAAAGAAAATTGAGCTTTTTTTGTGTCCCACAAGAGACTTTGAAGGTGGCTCTCCCTTTATATGGGGTTGACTTGATTATATTATGAAATAAATAAAAATATTTAAGACAAAAGCACATCTCTTTTTATGTTAAATTTCAAGCAAATCTGTGTTTTCTCAGTTCATGCAGCAGAATATTTTGAAAATATTTAATTTTGAAGCCTGCATTGTACACAGGCAGGCTAAAAATGTCACTTATTTTAAAGTCAGAAAGTTATCAAAGCTTTGAAATGAGATGTATTGGATGAGATCTATGTTCTGCACTTTTTTGTCCCTTTGGGCTGATGACACCAGGACTGTTCTGAAGCTTAAGATGTCTTACTCATTGAGGCATTTATTCATCATGATAAAAGCACAGAAGTGCTACAAATCAGCAAGACCAGAGTCTTGCAACAGAAGCAAGATCTCACAAGGTCCTTTGCCTTCCGTGTCTCTTTCTCCGCGTTTGAGAACTATCACAATGTCTCTGTGTCCTTGAAAGTGTGTGAGGTGTTCTTGGTATGGCTCAATACAGCTTTGAAAGCATTGGCTCAGCTCCTGAGAGCTGCAGAGGCACAGTGAGCTCCCCTGAGGTGATGAGCTGTGCTGCCAACATGCCCAGGTATGGATGATTTCAGTCCTGGTTCAGAAGCCATGGACCCAAGAGCCATTCAGCTAAGCCAAGATCTATGAAGTTCAAGTGTTTCGGGCTTGATGAGTGAAGTACTTTTGGTTTTCCTTTGCTTTTTTTTTTTTTAAACTACTGCTTTTCAGAAATAGAAACAACTCTAAAATATCAAATTAAGCAAGTTCCTTAAAGCTACACATAATATTAGAGTGATTTATGTAGTCTTCAATCCCACAAGAAATCTTCACTCTTGGGAGAAGAGACTTGGAGAAGGGCTTAGGGGCTGTTTGCTGTTTCCAGTCCTGCCTCTGGAATACTGTATTGCATGTATATTGATTTCACACCTCTCTAAGGTATTGCTCAATCCAGGGCTGGGTTCCCACCCCAGCCATGTAAAGTCTGAGTTTCAGCACCACACAGGGCCTGAGAGCTGGTGGCAGCTGGAGCTGCAGCAGGAAGATGCAGGCTCAGCTCTTTGTGGTTCTGGCTAGGCTTCCCTTTAGTCATCACCATCCAATCTGAAGTGGCAACATCTGTTAAAAGGATCTTTCAGGTGCCTTTGAAAAGGTCCTAAGGGTGCTTTTAGGTCTCTGTTTTTCTAGGCTTCCTCTGTAATCCCAGTCGGGTCTGTTAAGTTCTTGGTGCTTTCAATGCAAGAACAGCTGTCAAAATCTGGTGATTGAACAACACAGGAAAGACTGAGATAATTCTTCATGACTGGGAAGCTTCTCTTAGCAACCCACTTTTTAGCCATAGCTTTTTGTGGAAGAGAAAGCTGCCCTTTGGATTTCTATGGTGTGACCTGCAGGTAGCAGGCTTTTGCACAGTGCCTGGAGAACATTTTGGTTCCAGGGACATTTGTGGGCAATGGATGGTTCAGAGACACCTCACAGGGTTTAGGGGATTTAAGTGCTACCCCTTCCTAGGCTGAGGTCACCAACAACATTTCTGGTGCAGTGATATACATTTTGAATAAATTGGAAGATAAATATTTTCTACAGTCCTGTTCACGTGACTGTGTGGTTGAGAGCATCACTGTGCTCTTAAGCAAGTCCCTCACACTGAGTAGTTTTGCTGTTCTGATCAGAAGACAATGAGAAGGTACATTTTTTAAAAAATACTACGTTGAACTTGTAGATAGCACATAACACATAGGATTGTATCTTGAAGTGTAAACTGCTCCTTCAAGTTAGAGCTTATCACTCTTCTAATTCACTCTTTTGCTGCCAAACTGAAATGTTGGGGTGGGGTTGAACACATTTTACTTGAACTTGAGCAAAAGGAAGTGAAAAACAGAGAGAGACACCCAGGACTCAGGCTTGTGAAAGCCAGGATGAGGCCCCAGGATAAGAAGATTGTGCTGTGATTCTGCCATCTGGCTGGGAGCTGTGCTGGAGCTCTTACAGAACAGACAGCAATTCTGCTTAGAAAGAGATGTCAATGACACTAATGCTGTTGTGTTTGATTTACAGTGGGAAGCCCCATCCCTGTAAAAAAGAACTCGAACCCCACCACTGAAGAGATTGATCAGCTACATGCATTGTATCTAGAGAAACTAAAGAAATTATTTGAAGAACACAAAAGCAATTATGGCATCCCTGCACATAAATCTCTCATCTTCGAGTAGTAAATTACAATTTATAATTCCGAATGTCATGCAAAGAAACAGTGTCTGCTGAAAGCTGTGTTTTTTGCAATCCATATTTAGCAATCTGTAATTATCCTTATGTAAGGAATACTTTTAAGAAGGGATTATTAGATGATTTAATGATTGATATCTTATTCTGGGGCGGTGAGGGGAGGGATCATTGGGATGTTAACCTGGAAGCCAGTGCTGTTTTGAATTGTCCTTTTGGGTTTATGAGTGCCAGAAATGCAAGTGAGAGACTCCATGCAGATGTTCTTACCACCATGGTACCTACCCACAGCTTGAGCATAGGAAAATGCCCCAGCATGAGATCAGTAGCAGAAGTATAAACCCAAGAAGTCTGATTAGAGGTTGAGAGATTTACCAGCATTTATCAAACATGACATCAGGTTGTTCTCTGAACATCAGAAACCTCTGCTGCTCTTCCACAGGAGTGAAGGTGTATGTTTTCAGTAGATGGTTACTGTAAACCATTCAAGAAAAAATAGGAGCCTTCAGCCCTGAACAGGATATTGGGAAAAATGGTTTGTCCAAGTCATGGAGTAGAGCAAACCTTCTGTTTGGAGAACAGCGTGTTGAGATTTCTGTGTGCATGTGTGTACTGGGTGGTGGGAAGCACTGAATGATGTGACTTCTGGACAATTTGTGCTTTGGATCATAAGTTTGGAAGCAGCTTTGGTAGTTTCAGCCTCAGAAGATATGTCAGGCACAGGACAGGAGAAGTGAGGGAATCATGTGAACTCTTGATCCTGTGCAAATTAAAGATGATCCTATGTCAAGCACTTTACACAGAAGGAAAGGAAGCCCAGTTTGTTCAGTCAGTTCTGAAATTTCACCAAGGAAAGGCCTTTTTCCCCCACTGACAGATATGGGGTTAATGTGTCAAGCTGGTGCTGCAGGGTGACACAGCTGCAGTGCCAAGGCAGTGTGAGCATAGCTCTAGGGTGCAGCAGGTTAAGAGGATGCATTGTATATAAACCAGGTGCCTGAATTTGAGAAAAGGTTTATCCTAAATGTGGATATCCGCTTTGGAAAACAAAATGAAAAAATCTTAGCCAAACTCTTTTTCAGTGAAAATGCCCAGGTCTTGGATATTATTGTGTACAGAAATAATTGTAATATATTACTGAAATTTTATGAGATAAATTCTCGTATTTGTACATGCTTTCTGTCTGCTGCAGACCTTGCAGTTCTGATGTTAGTGAAGAGTTTGTTCTGCTTTAAGCAGTTTTGGTGCCTGACTATTACATCAGTTAGGTGCTCTGACAGGTCATGCATGGGCTTGTCAAGCAGCCTGGGCATCTTCAGCTGGATCAGTTGAGCACTGAGGTGCTCCAGGAATAGCAGCACTGGACAAGTTGGATATTTGATGGGCTGGAGGCTCTTAGAAGAAACACAGCTGGGGCTTTGAGAACAAGGTAGAACTCTGGAAAGAAAATATCTTAGCAATTTGAAGGTGCTTAAAAAAAGAGTGGAAATGGCGTGAACTCCGACTGAACCAACGCCCCAAAACCAAACAAGTATTTGCCAGACAGAGCAGATGTACATGCTCCAAAAAGCCCTCCAGCAACAAGTTGGTTTCCTTAAGAGGGCTCTTCCTCCTAGTGCCTATTTGTCACCCGGATGTAAACAACACTGAGTCGTGCCTCTCATATTCTCGACAATGACATAATCTTTCTGGGAACCAGGGCTGGAATTCGCAGTGCCTGAAGAAGCCCCTCTTCCCTGACAGACTGTTGTCAATGTGCCCACAATTCACCTCTGCCTGAGCTTTCTTGGTGCTCTGTGTCCTTGCCCTCCCCTCCCACACCTTTGCTGATCACTGATGATCACTGTGGTGTAGGCATCTTGCTTCCTCACTTTCTGCCCACCTTTCCCTGGGTTGAGATCTCTGGTCTCTACGCATGGAAAATACTGAGTGGTGGCTTCTCATTCAGCAAAAATGGGGTTCAGGAGCAGAGTTTGAGAAGAGGAAGCCCTGTGGCTGTGCATGTTTGACACCAGCTTAAGATCAGGACTGTTTCAGCTTTAGAAAGGGAATTTTTCTAGGGAGGTCAGACATGGCAAGTTTGTTACCTGGGAAGAGTCTGAGAGTCCCAAGGATGGTACAAAGTGATGATCCCTGAGCAGTTGCTTTTTCTTAGCCAGCTATGTGAAATTTCCTTTGGATTTGATTCTTTATTGCCTGCCCTGATGGGTAGTGAGGACTATTCATGAAAGAAGAATTTGGATCTATGTCAGACTGTTCTCTCCTAGATCATCTGCTCTAATGAGATATTTCCTCTCATTTTCAGTCTGTTCTTTTTCCATAACTTTAATGATATAGAAGATCAGGCTATAAATTTTAAAATACTAGCATTGAGTTGAGGATGGAAAGTATCAATTTTTTTGTTGATTAAATTAATCAAAACTTCTAGGGAATATGTGAATACTGATTTTGGGACAATATCTGGTCCAAAGGGTACCCTATAAACAGGCTTTCCTCTGAATTCCACGAGGAAATTATCTGTGGGCTCTCTGTACCATCCATAACTGGCTCAGGCAAAACAGGTAGGGATTGTGTTGCTATGGTTACTGATATTGTCATTGCTTTGTAACAATGGAGATGGTAAAAGAAACCCCAGAAACTGAAAAACCCAACAAAAAATAATGAACCAAAAAAATCTCCAAACAACTCAAACTCAAATATTTATTGTTGGGAAGTTACCACTACACATTGCTTATGATGGTCCTTCCAAACTACCTTTTATTAACCAATTGTCTTGGACTTTTTTGAAGTAGAACTTCTGTCTCTAAATGTGGTAGACATGGTATCTTCTAAAATATTTACCTCTGTGTTAGTGTGTGGATCTGTAAAGCAGCAGCCCTGCAATCCTGAGCCTAAAGGCCAGAGCCCTGGCAACCATAGACCCATTTTGGCTACCACAGGCACCAATCCCAGCAGTGCTGCAGGCACGAGGAGGCTGCCCACATTTGCTGGAGCAAGAGCCTCCAGTTGCAGTTCATACTGGACAAAGCAAGAGCAAGGAGCTGGTAGGAATGGTGCCACACCCTGCCCCAGCTGCAACTGGAAGAACTGGGCAGCACTCAGATTCCTGGTGGGATGCCACCCTGCCTGGGGCCTGCTTCGTGGGGTGTTTCTCTTTGTGCCTTTTAACACCACAGGTAATCCCAGGGAAGCCAGCCAGCCATCACCAGGAGAAGCTGTGCCTCTGAACCGTGCAAACACTGCCTCCCTGACACGCTCAGGATGAAGTTCCTGCCTGTTCCCTCATGCGTGAACACCTCCGTGCCAAATTCCAATGACACAAAGTCTGTCCTCCAGGATTTTTACTTTATGAACTACACAGCACAGTTTACACTTTGTAACTTTTTATGGTACCTGTAAAATATGAATGTCAGTTGTTTCAATGATAGCTGTGGGAAGGAGGTGTGAGATAATAAAGGTTTGTACCAAAGTGGGCTTGTGCTGACTGGAATTCAGATACTGGAACTGGCTGCTGTTGGGTGAGGATCCTGCCTGAACTCAGGGGTCACATTAGCCTGGCTGTCAGGCTGTGCTCATGTCACACTGAGAAATTTGGATGGATTGCTCGCTGCAGTCTCCTGAGGAGAACCAGAAGCCAGATTCCTGCTGGGGTTCCAAAAGGTCTGAGGAAGAAGTGACCTCCAGCAGGGAAGGTCTGGGCTGCAGCAACCCTTAATCAGTGCCAAGGGGATTGGAGGGATGCTGGAGCATGGGAGAGTGGGAAATCTTCCATTTGAGGAACTGGTGAAATAACGTTTTTTGGAGTTTAATTCAACTTCCGTTTGAAGAAAGGTTTGGATTTTAAGTGAAAGTTGCATGAAGGAGTCCAAATCTTAGTAAATAGTACCCTAGAGAGGACAAACCCTGCAGAGGCTCTGCTTCACTCTAGGAACTGGGGAGCTAAACAGCTGCTTGGAGTAAAAATTGGGTTACATTTGTCTGTTGGGAAGAGGCAAACCACCCACCTGACAACAATGATATATTTAATGGGATTTGGTTGGGGGTTTTTGGTTTTGGGGTGGTTTTTTTTTGTTTTGTTTTTTGTTTTTTGGTTTTTTTGGTTTTTTTTGTTGTTGTTTTTTGTTTTGGGTTTGTTTGTTTGTTTTTGTTTTTGTTTTTCTTTTTTAAAGCACAGCAGCTCAATGCAGCATTAACAGCTGTAGTGACAAGTATCAATTCTAAAGACTGGCAAAGGTTAATTGTATTTTGTTACTAGCTTAATAGGTTTTTTAATTGAATGATGCCACCTTGCATCTCAGAAGAGTATAAAGAGGAAAAATGGGTTAAAAGTGGCCTTGGATTGTTTTGAAGTAGCCCCATTATATGTGTGCACATGTGTAAATTGGAGGTGCGTCATGGTTCATCAATGGATCAACATCACATCCTGGTTTTGCTGAAATACAAAGAAAGAAGCAAGTTATACCTGTAAAGCAAGAAATGATGAAAAACAAGGAATGGGGAGGAACTGGACTTTCATGCTTCCCAAGGTGCTGCAGCAATACCCATCCTCATCATCATTGCATGTGATAGGTAAGTGATGTTACTTCCTCAGCCAGGTACTGGATTCTGAAGGCAGTCGGGTGGCCTCAGGGATGTAGATGGTGTTTCAGCTGAGGTTGCTCAAGGTTGGTATCAATTTGATACCAGATGAACTGCTTGAGCAGTGCCAACAGTGCAGATTCCAGAATTCCCTTGAATTTTCCCAGTTTAATAGACAGAACAGAGCTGCAGAAAAGGATGAAAGGAAAAGTGAGGAACTGTATCCTTTATGGTTGCTTTTCATACCCTATATTAAGTTTCACAAATAGAACAAGCTTGGGAAAAGCCTTTTCCAGTGCAAAGAGGAGGAGACTCCCTTAAAGAATTCTGGGATCAAGAAATACGTGTTGCCCAATTTGGTGGCCATCTAGCCTGCATTCTTTTCCATTTTGGAAGTAGTTACAACTAAAACCATTGGCCAGCTGACACCAGTTTGTCTAATTTATTTTCAGTTAAATTTCCCACTGGCACAAATGGAGCTCCATTGCTTTTTGAATCGCTGTGATGAAATTTAATGAACTGTCCAACGGTCTGTCACATTGTGAGCTTTTCTTGGCTAACATGAATCAACCGCAAGCTCACATTTCCCTTCTGCAATCAGCAAGCAGTATTTAATCCTAGCGAATAGGTGTGTTACCTGGAAATCTGGCATTCTCCCTATTTGCAGAACAGAGACTGTCCTCTAGAGAGGTGAATTATAGTGTTTTCCAAGGAAAATTGTTTAGGACTAAGTCTTACACATAATAAAATGGATACGTATGTGCTTGAAAACACACTGAGGTCCACGTTAAAACAGAAGCCAGGCGATTGACTTATTGCTAAAATTTATGCTATTTTTCAATTCAGTGGTGAGTCTGGTAAGTGACACAGCACTGGCTTTTAAAGTTTACAAAAGGTAGGAAACGCTGGATTGCGCGGGGCGCTGCGCGGGGCAGGGCGGAGCTGCGCGGAGCAGGATGGAGCTGCGCGGGGCGCACGGGCGGAGCTGCGCGGAGCAGGATGGAGC
>VWYP01013105.1:44259-62641 GCA_013400435.1 Pycnonotus jocosus
AGGCGCAGGGAGCTCGGTGGCCGGCAGGTGGCGCGGTCGCGCCGCGGCCCCGCTGAGGGCAGCGCTGGGGGCCGGGCCAGGGAATTGGGGCCGAGAGGCTGAGAACGGCCGGTCCCTCGGCTCCGGAGCACGGGAGAGGGAGCGATGCTCGTGAACTCGCGTCCCCGGGTGTCAGAATTTAGGCATGTGCTCGCTCACGCTAACGCGGAGGGACAAAGTCGTGCCCTGCAGTGCGTGGCCTCAGAGAGCTTCCCTGATTGCCTCCGTCCCCGAGCGGGAGGGGAGGCAGGCGGGCGGAGAGGGACAGCGGAGGAGATGGGTTCGTGCTCCCGCTCCTGCCGGCTCCATGCCGGGCTGGGTCCGTGCTCCCTCTCCTGCCGGCTCCAGGCCGGGCTGGGTTCGTGCTCCCTGTCCTGCCGGCTCCAGGCCGGGCTGTGGCGCTGGGCTCGCTCAGGCTGTGCCGGTCAAACACAGCTCTGCCTCCCGCCTGCCCGGCCTGGCGTGTCCGTGTCCTGGGCCCAGGAAGGTGCTGTGTGAATGCCTTGATTCGCTGCCTGTTCTCCTTCTGATTCACTGTCTCACCTGAAAAAAAATTCTGTCTACGTAAACAGAATTGTAGCCTGACATTTTAATTCCTGAGGCTGGGACGAGGAAGGAAAGCACAGAAAAAGTAATGCAGGCGTTGCTGCTCTGGAAGCTATTATAATATGTAACTGCTTTTTGGTGTTCAACAAAAAGAAAAAAAAATCTGTAAAAGAAATGTTTAGTCTTTTAATCTCTCTTTTGCTTGCAAAATGTATTTTTTTCAGAATACAAATTACTTAGATTTCTAATATAAACAAAGGATTGATATGATTTAGATTTGATTATACTCTTAAAAAAATAATGATTAAAATTTACTGCATCTGTAAGTCATGTGGAATAAAAAGAGCTTTTAAAAATGTGGAAGTTTAGTGTCCTGTGCCCTGACAGCCAGTCTCTCAGCCAGTGGCAGACCACCTTATCACATATTCTCTCATTATTACTTCCATCAGTCCAAGTTTTATCAGCCATGAACCAGAAAGAGAAAAGTCTGTAATTCGACCACAAAACCTGCTGAGGTGGAAAAGATTTGCTTAACTGTCATATAATACATGGGTTGAGAAAATGGATGTTATTACTGTAGCTGGGTTACCAATGGTGTCATGTGAAATGCTGTACTCCTGGCTACCTCTTACAAATCAAGACAACCCATATTATTTCACTCTTTAGAACAGGAAAAGCTGAAATCCTGAAATACAACATGCCATTAATTTTTGGGATGAGCCATCTGAACACCGTGTATTTTCACGCTTTTGGGGAATAAGCAGGCCCTATGTAAACACACCTTGCTGCCAAAGGCATTTCACCTGTAATGGCTGTAAATTAATCCTATTAGACTGGACTCAAGTTGAGAGAAGTGGAAGTTCCCTGGAAGGCCTCCCTCCATATTTCCACCTTCTCCTGCCTGGAGGGACAATAGGTCTTTCAAACTGAATGGTTTTCTGTGACCTCCTGGTGTTCATTTTGAAGGAAACATGTATTAGGATTTTTTGTTTGATAGGTAAGTAGGATCTAGTGGCTTGAGTTCACCATGACTCATGTCTTGATGTAAAGATGTCTTTTATGCATCTGCCCTCTGGAACTTAAATTTTTTCATCACAAGGTGCACAAGTGGGGTACAAGGTCAAAGCTGACAATTTCTTCTTGAAATGAGGGTGGTGATACCCTTTTTAAACTTGCCTGGTTTTCATATCCAGCTTTTGTGCCAAACTCCTCCATCCTGAGAGCAGCTGAGGAACAGCACGAGAGGTTTCTGTTCCCAGCACTGGTCAGCATCTTCTCACCTTTGGGGAGAGGGCTTTCCCTGTGGAAGGGGCAGACCTGTTACATCAACTGCTCTCCCAACAGTAGCTGACAGCACAAATCTGCATTATATGGGATTAAACAGGCACGGTAATTAACTTGCATAAGCGCTTTAGCAACTTTTGGCCTTTGAGTTGCAGCCTGTCCTGTATGTGTGGTGTAAGGCCTCTATAGGCTGGGCACAGCACAGGGGGAGGTTGGGGAGAAGCAAAGAAAGATGAAATTTCAGCTGGAAATGGCAAGCAGGAGAGAGGAAGCACAAAGGGTCACAATGAAATAGCTGTTGTCATTTTTTCAGGAGTCAAGGTGTGCTGAACACCATAGAGGTCTTGTAAAAGCAGGATGGGCACTGGTATCCACAGCTCTCTCTGAATCCACACAACAATGGAAGAAATGTCTCTAGTTCCAGTCCAGGGTTGTGTTATTCCTATGTAAGAAGTGAAGTTGTACCTAAGAATTAATTCCTTCAGTTTTATAGTTTTTACTCATCAGGAATCATATGTTTAATTAATTCTTACTGCTATGCTTGGGAGATTCAGTTCAAATATGCAAGCCTAAACCAAACAAAAATGTAGATAGGTTCATAATCTCCACTGTCCTTGAGTGTTGGATTCTGGTCAGTCACTAAATGTCTGTAGACTTTAAGGCATCCATCCCAAGAAGTGCTGTAGAAATAAGTCCAAAGCAATGTGTCTTTTCACTCTTAAATATATCCAGTGCAGCCAATTCAGATCTGCTTTGAATCAGAGGAACAGCAGGGAAGGCTGAAGTGCATTGGCCTGTAGCAATTTCTCTTTCTTTGAAGACATATAGTGCCAGGGGAAAGGTTTCAAAGTCAGCAGGAAAACTTGAGAAGATTTCGCTTTCCCACTCTACAGTGTGTTCTCCTGGGCCTCATGTGGGAAGCTTGTTTTACTTTTAGTTGAGACTGAAGTGAGGAGTCACCAGCAGGTCAGCTGAAATTTCTACACCTTGAGGAAAAGGGGTTGATCCAGTCTGACTTGAAGACCATGTGGGTTTCTTGTTTGTTTGACTTGCAGACTCAGGGTCCTTCTGCAAACCTCACAGGAATGTGTTCTCAAGACCTTTTTGCCTTTCTGGGTGTGTTGTCTACAGACATTTCAGAGCAAAGCACTGCAGATTCTCTCATCACCCAGACAGTCCCACAGCAGTGCAGATGCCTTAGGAGCTATTGAGAAATGTGCTCTGCTGGAGTAAACAGAACCCTTAGGTATGATGGACCTCAGAGCAGTGTCACAAACCCTGTGGGCATGAAGCACATCAGAGAGACACTGAGTCTTGGAAACCTGTAGTGACCTTAGGAGAAGTTACTGCCAATGAATAATCAGCTCCAGAGGGTTCCTCTTACAGGTGCTGATGGTGCAACCATTTGCCTGAAGCATGTGAAAGCAAATACAAAAGGGAAAAGTGTCCTCAATCCTTTTAACCAGCTAACAGTAGGTCTGGCCCAGTAGTCCAAATGTGGTCTAGAAAATAGGGTAATGGGTTGGCAAACAGGGAATAGGCTGACAAAGGACTAACCATTTAGTAATAAACAAATCCCAGTTCATTAACTGATTGCCTTGGGATTGGGAGCGGGCCCACCTCCTCCTCTGTGTCTGGGTTAAATTCTATGGCCCAGCATGATCACTGCTTCCCAGGTATCTACTGCAAAGTGCTGGAAGTTTATAGCCAGATCCTAAATCCTGCTGGCACTCACTGGCAGGAAGGGCTGTGCCACAGCTGCTTCACCTGTGGCACCTGGAACCCCACTTCTGACAACCAGTCTGTACAAACATTGGTGTAAAAACTAAAAAAGAATAAGATATTTTAGTGGCTGAATTTGTCTCTCAAAATCCAGTGCTGAAATCCTGGCCCTCACTTCAGGGTGAGCAGCCCTAGCTGGAATATCTTGAGAAGCTCATTCCTCTCTGAAGAAAACCACTCCTGGGTGTGAAATGCTCTGATTCTTATCTCAGTCTGAGAATGCTGTCAGTGGAGGTAAGACTAGCCATACTGTCATCAACTTGGATCTTCCTTTCTGAGCACTGAAATTTACTTTCATAGAAGGGAGAGTTCCTAGATTCCTCTTTTAGACAATAATTTTTGTTTTATAAGCTGATAATATAAACTCCATATATGCACTTTTCTATAAGACATGGAAAAATTAAATGGACACATTATTTACATTAGTAATATAAAAAGAGTACAAGAAAATTATGCCTACTTAAAACAACAAAACCAAAAGTATGAAGGTAATAACATGAAATTACTTTGAAGTTCAACTAATTGTTTTAGAAATGGAATACTAAACTCCATGTCTTGTTTCTACAAGAATCTCTTCACCTGATTTTGTGTGGTGATAGCCTGGCACTCTGAACCTTTGGGAAAAACCTAACTGGTTTGGATACCTGCATGGAAATTACCAGTTCTAAAACTGTTTATTACACTATTTGTCTTAAGTCCTTCATGGTGGCAGCTGAATAATAATGATGACCTGCTTGATATTCGTATGGCATTATTACAAATTTTGCTAATGTATGTGATGTATCCTTTTCAGTATTGGAAGGATATTCTTCTAATATTGCTTGACTATATTGCTGTTTGCTGTCTAGGATTTCACAGTGCAGGATGTTACCATCCTAGCCAGAAACTATAGAGAAGAGCATGAAATTGATTCTTTCCCTGTGAAATTGTTAATCACATGCCATTACGCTTTTTACACAGTTGCTGATATTGCTTCCAGTGAAGATTCATATTGCAGGACCCCTGTGACCCTTTACTTAAGGCAGAGTGGTGTTTGTGAAAGGGCATCCTTTTAGCTGTGTGCTGAGATTTAGGGTGCTCCTCAAAGGCCGTGCTGGGTACGACGTTTTCTGCTTCATTCACAATTCCTGTCCATCCTGCTGCCACTCCTGAGCCATCTACTCAGTGGGAGCACTGCTCTGCCCTGAGGTGGTTGAGAGGTCAGGCACAGCCTCCCCAGCTTGGCCAGTCCTACAAAGGCCTCTGGATTGCCCTTGCCATGGTGGTGTCCCCATGGAGTCACATCTGCTTCCAGTCAGTGGGGTGGCGTGGGACTGAGCCAGGCACTGGCACTGGCACTGGCACTGGCAGCAATGGGAAGTGATCTCAGTGTGCTCTGGAGACTGATTGGCTTTACTTCATCTGGGAGAAGGCAAAACCAGCAGTCATTGGGCAGTGCAGAGGGACAGCTGTGCTTTTAATCTCTTGCATTAAAAATATATATGAAAATTAATTGGAGTATAGTGTACAACTGTCCCCAGTCGTGGTTCCTGGGCTCCGCTGTGGCCACCTGCTGGCTTGTCCCCTCTCCGGCTTGGTGGCAAAGGAGGATTTGATACCTTCTCTGTTTTAAGCTATACCCTTGATTGCACATGAAAACTGCACTCTTGGCTACTGTCCAGAGTTGTAACCTTGTTGGCAGAATGTATTAAAAAAGCCCCAGCCGGCCCTTTAGTATCACTTAATCTTTTCTCTGATCATGAACAGCGCAGAGGTGCCTTTGTAATGCACCAGCACTGTTTGATGTAATGCCAGTGCTGCTATGGGCTTTCATTAGTACTTGGGATAACCCTCAATTATATTTTCAACAGAAAAAATAGCTTGCTATTATGTGTTCACTGGCAATATATTTGAATTTATCAGGTATTGAAATAAACAGTATTGTTACAAAAACAGTCTGAGCTTAGGTAAAACATGATTTCTCTACAGCATAGGCAGCTAAATCTCCTATTTTAATAATTTATGAACATTTGAAACACAAAGAATTAGAACATAATTTCGAGGTCCTGTTAATGTTTGAAAAGGGATGTATAGCCACCCTAATTTTGCCACCCTAATTAGAGGATTGCAGCAAAGGAGCTACAATAGATGAGAGATACAAAAAGTTAATTAATAAGTAAATAAGTAGTTCTACATGCATGTGCGTGCATATATATAATAATATGACAGAACTCTCTGTAGCTGCTTTCCACTCCTAATAACTCTTACAAACTTTGAATTATGCTTTTCATATCTTGGGTTCTCTTAATTCTCTCATGAAGCACTTACGTCTAACTTACTGGAGTATAAAGCAATCTGAGGGCTGTGATTGCTCTACAATTGCTCAGATCAAATTAATACTGAAGGCAAGGTTTTTCTTTTTAAGTGTGCATTAGTTCTATCATCACTCTCATCATCAGTCCTAGGCTTGTTCCATCTTTTTACATGAAGTGCATATCTGGATTCTCAAAACTATTGCACTTAGTACAGCAATATTGATGACATTGAATCAATGAATGGAATATTTAACAATATATCTAATCACAAAGTTCACCTGGATTACTGTTCTGCTCAGATATCTCAAACATTTTCTAACTTATCAGTAATTTCAAACAAATCTTTGCAACAGAAAAATAGGCACAAAGAACTGGAAACGGGTCTGATAGAGGTTTTCTGATTTTAAGTTGGAAGAATACCTGGAATCTGACTTCACAGCTGAAACCCATGGGTAGTTAGGTGACCCCATGCCATGATTTCAGCTGCTTTCAAATGATTCCCCTCCACTAAAAGCAAGTGAATGAGGACTGAACAAATGAATTCAGTGTGACTGATTTGTGGCTTTAATCACATGTGGTGCAAGGTAATGACCATCTTGGGCTGTGACAGCAGGTTGCTGGTATTCTCACTGCTCACCTGCTGCTCATGCCTCTCCCCCAGGAAACTCCATTTTGTTTATTCCTTGAGCTGAATCATTCCAGAAATCTGGCTGGGAAGGCAGCCATAGCCAGAGGAGCTGAGAGGACTGAGCAGAGAGGAGGACACAGCAGCTGAGCTGAGTGGGGTCTCTGGGGAACCCCGCACCCTGGAGGAGAAGCTCGTGGAGTTGCAGCCTCAGGTGTGGCCAGGAATGCTGTGAGGAAGCTGAGGAGCAGTGTCATGGATTTCAGCAAGACCCAAGAGCCACCCCTGGATCTGCACCCACCTCAGCTCCAGAGGTATTTGGATATAGAGTGAAGTCTTAATCCAACAGATGTTAACAGAGATGCTCTCACTTGTGGGGAAAGGGAGTTTACTCATGCTGGTTTTAATGCAGCAGTGGGAAAAGGAGTGCCTAGCTTCACTCTGGAGCTGGCCATCACTGCCCAGGTGTATCTCTAATGTCTGTCAGGGGCCCTGGCTGGTGCTTGGCCCTACAGCCCAGAAAGAGGTTTCCTGAGCTAGGTCTGGAAACCTATAAAGGTGTTGGGATTTGGTTGTTAGTAAATACAGTATGTCTTTTTGTTTTGGTATATAAATCTTTTTATTTAATGGGCAATATTATTGCATAGGGACCTAGCAATGAATTTTAAAAACCCAACCTCATAAAACAGTTTCACAGAAAAAACCCATAGATATGTTAAGAGCATTTTTGTTTTGTTTTCCTTATTGCAAGCCTCTTCATGTTTCTGAGACCTTGTCTGCAATGGGCTTTTAGTCTCTGCTTGCATCATAGCAGTGATGCAGACTGCTGCTGCAGATGTGCTGCCACCAAGTACACAGTGGCTGGAGCAGCAAACACCCACTGCAAATGAAGAGTATGGAGGGAAGAAGGGAAGGGAGCATGTGTGGGGCAGGCTGTGAAGTGTAGAGTCCAGGGGTAGATTCTGCTGGTGTGTTGGTTTAATTTTACTCAGGAGATAAGTAAGTGAGAAGACAAACAACCACCACCAGAAAGCACAGTGGTGCCAGGCAGGTGGGACAAGAAATGGTGCAGAGTGGCCTGCCCTCCCACAGGCAGAGATGTCAGGCACTGTCATGCAGGGAAGCGTCTGAAATGAGGCTGCTGTGCCTCTGCTGAAGCAAACAGGCACACAGGGCATGTCAGCCTCCCAGGTATTTACCTATATACCTCTCTGGCCAGGCTGTGAATTCTTCAGTTCAGCAGCAGCCAGCACCCACTGAAGCCAGGAGCAGTCTGGCTCAAGTGAGAGGGATGTGATTTTGCCTTTCAGTTACCAAGTATTGCATCTAATTGAAGCTGCAGGGGAGAAAGGCTGATCTTAAGCTGATAATTCCTTGTTTAGATGTGACTTAAAATAACTGGCTTTGGGGAGCAGCAATGCCTCCACTGATCCCAATGAGAATTGTCATCCTGCCAACACTGGCAGCAGGTCCCAGAATTACCACTGCCAATGACAGCAAGGGCCCACTGTCCTGTGTTCCTCATCATCCACTGAAGGACTGACTGAAAATTAAGAGCGAGAGTTGCTCAGGGCCACCAAGGCCTGAAGAAGCTGGCTCAGTTTTAACTCCCCTCCTGTTCTAATTTGAGCAGAAGCTGTCAGCCACCTCCTGGCCATGCTAAGGGACCTGGAATGCAGCTGGTGACAGGTGATCACCAAACCTGTCATGTAGAGAGGCTGTGACCACAAGTAGTGCTGACAAAACAGGATACACATGCATGAACTTCCCATTTTTAATATATATCTGGCTTTCTGTGAATAACGTGTCAGTTCAGGACATCCATAACTAGCATTTTGAGACTTTAGCTCATGATAGAAAAATAAAAGCATGTAGGGGGAGGTGTCACTAAAAGCAAGTGATGAATCTTGGCACTGTCAGCATTTTGGATGATGTGAACACATTTCCATGCACTCAAGAGCCACAGATCTGTATCCTTGTTACTCATGATCACGTATCTAACCATAACTATGTTTTCTGTTACATGGCAGCAGAAGTATGCACATTGTTTTTCAAATATGAAAAGGCCTTTTCCTTGTGGCTAGAGTCCCACATGCTAATTTTCCAGCTGCTAGACTTTGATCCTAGTCTAGCACAACTGCTGTGAGATCAAGGGCTGTGTTCCATTTAGCACAGCAAGCACTGGGGACCATGGAGAGCAGGGGTTATGGCAGCTGAGTTGTGTGATGTTGTCAGTTACATGCTGGCAACATCCTGCTCCAGAAAAAGTTGTACTTGATGTCTACAGCTCTTGCAGAAAGGGAAAAATGAGAACTTGCAGGGGACCCAAACATTTTATTCAATAGGAGGATTTACCTATGTTTTGGCCTGCCCTTCCCCAGTGCCAGTTTTGTTGAGCTCCTGCTGAAATACAATATCTTCTTGAAATACCAGTGACAGTTCTCCTGTCTCCATTTCCAGCTGGCCACAGCTGGGCTGCCCTGCAGCTGGCACCTCAAACATGACCTTTTTGGGACTTAGGTTAGCCAATCCCCTATATATAGCCATAGAATATATATATTTCCTAAACCAAGGACTGGGCTCTGTAGGCAATAAGTCTCTTTAAAGGCCCACTTCAAGCCTCAATCTAAAAAAGCCCCACTACTTGCACTACAGAAAAATTTTTAAAATGTTAACAGCAAATCTAATATTCATCCTTCTGGATTTGAATACTGTCATGATTTCAGACTGTTTATAGAAGCACCAATGTCTTATTTGCTGGGATTTTTTAGGTGAAGATTAGTTTTTCTTTTGTACTTGTCTCTGCCAAGTGAAACATAGGAAAACTGCAAGTTTTCCCAAGACTCACTGTGAGGGCTAGAAGAGCTTTGAGAGTGGTATTTTCAGGAGGTTGGGAGATCATTTGATTCCTTAGAATTGAGAATGGCTGTCTAGTATTTCTCTAGGCAAAAGACATTACTAAATCCAATATCAAACTATTAAATAAGGGTGATGGGGTGTAGATGTGTTCCACACTGAATAGTACCAATGAATTTCTAAGATCAAACTGCAAGCTGATTTTTTTCTCACTTAAAAAATAAGTTCTCCTTTCATGGTGTAATGACTGTGATGTTGATTGTTATCTCCAGTGCTGGGTACTGAGGACAGGATGGATGGAATAATAAAGAAGTATAAAAGGCTTCATGAATTAGAGTTGCAAGCTGCTAAGTATAGAAATAAAGATGAAACAATTAAACATCTTTTTTCCAGTTTTGTCCTTTGAGATAGTCAGAGGAAACTTAACATTGCTATAAAATCTGATATCCCTTGTACAAGTCAAATAAGGAAGTAGTAAGGAGAGTTGAAAGCATTTTAAAGTAAGTTTCTTAATAAATACTAGTTAATGGTTCGTACCATGTTTTGTTTGCCTCAGATAGAACAAAGCAAATAACACCTAATGGCAGTTCTTCTGGCTGATACTATCCTGAAGGTACCCAGATTTCACACATTGATTTGTTATCCCACAATATACTTTCAGCAGCAACATTCACTATTCACCACTACCTTTATATCACAGTAATTACAGTGTCAGCTGAGTAGTCTACTTGTCTATTGCAGACTTAATATCTTGAAAAAATTGTGCTCTAATATATTCTAAGAATATTGGAAAATAAACCAGCTCTATAGTTTGCAGACATTTCTAAC
The DNA here is from genome assembly GCA_013400435.1 of Pycnonotus jocosus. Lineage (NCBI taxonomy): Eukaryota > Metazoa > Chordata > Aves > Passeriformes > Pycnonotidae > Pycnonotus > Pycnonotus jocosus. Next base: position 54,514 of record VWYP01013105.1, read on the forward strand.
ACATCCACATACTACAAAGCTGTTGCTTTATTCTTTAAACATAAGAGTCTAAATAGAATTTTAAGTGTGTAATGACTCAATATTTATCAGGCCTGAGATTTTACATCCATACATCTTTGCAAGTAATTAACAAGACTTTTATCTAGGTCTCCAGAAAACACCATTCATTTCTGCTTGTTTACATAAGAAGCAATTATTGCCAAACCCTTCCCTGGTGAACAGCAATACCTTACTTCAAGCAAAAACAATGCTGTTGCTGTGTTAACATCCTATTCTGGAAGAAAAGGGAGCTGACTCAGTGCATACAGTCCAGCCCTCAGAGCAGTCTTCCAGGAGCAAAACAGGTTATATGACATTATGACCTTGGTGAGCTGTGCTAATGACTGTGATTTAGAATTCCAGGCTTTGGTCTCAAGTAGAGAATTAGATGAGACAAAACGCCTTTAAAACAACCCAAACTGCACTAAGCAAAGTGCAGATACAATTTAAAATATTTACAGTGAGTAACTGGGTGATGTCCAGCTAAAGTATGCTCAGTTTTTTCCAAGCTGGTACGTGTGGGAACTTATTGTACTGAACCCCCAGAATGTGTGTTTGCAGGAGGTCCCTTGCATACCTGTGCTGTGGTGGTGCTGGCTGACAGCACAGGAGCACAATGCTCCCAGTCCACACACACTACAGAGCATACTGGCCCAGTAACTGAACTGGCTGGCAAACACCAGCCCCAAGTGTATTTTGTGAGTGATCTGTAGTGTGTGAGCATAAATTCAGGTAACAGCTATTTAGATTTAGAACTTCTTGGTGTGGGCTGTCTCCAGAAAGGTCCAGCATCAGTATTCAGGAGCAAATTCTGCTTGTGCTCAAGCTGGACCACCATTCAGAATAAAAGAATTCTTTGAATTGTGGTGTTCTCCTGTGAATGTAGCGGGGTTTTGGTCTCCTACGTGAAACATTTAGGAGATATCCCTTAAAAAACATTCGCAGCACATACAAAGCATTTGTTGTTTCCAATTTTTACACATTTGCATATATTCTACTCCAATTTCTTGGAAATGTTCATGTCTTTGAAATTTCAGAGGCGTTAAGAGGTACATAATGCAGTGTCTTGAGGAGCACACATATGTTCCATTAGCTGAGAAGTGAACACTTTGCAGTGATGCAGATCATGGTCTGTGTGTTGTTAAGCAAGTGTGGTTGGAGTCTTCCTCATGCTTAAACTGTCTTCCTTAATCTTAATCTTCTAATCCTTAGACCTTTCCTGTGTCAGGTGAGGATGAATGCTCCATGTGCTCCCAGCTATCACTGCCCTAGTTTCCCTAAACCCAGACCACTCTATATCTGAACTCAGTGTTGTATCACTTTAATCATCAAAGAGATCACACTGTCTTCACTTAACTTATGCCTTCATAGATTTACTTCAGAATACTGCCAAGGTGTAGGAGGATTGTAAATTCATACTTTCATTATTGCACCTTCAGCTCTGAAATCCTGAATGAGACTCTTAAATCCTCCTGCCTTTATCCTATGCATATTCTCTTTTGATTTTCTGTGTATTTTCTGACTGTACTTGATACTGCAAGTTCTCATTTCTATATGTTTCTAATGCTTTCTAATATGTTTTAATATGTTTTCATGTTACAGAATGGAATATTAATCTATGTAAGTATATTAGTATTTAGTTTAGATTTTTTTAAATCAGTGATCTCTCTCTCTAGTACTACAGTGGGATAGCCTTAAAATATATTGAATTTTGCAAGTATTGTTATTGAATTACTGAATTTGGCAATTACTTTATTTAACATACAATTATTTTCTTAGGCACATAAAACCTATCTGGTAGGGAAGTTCTGTTTCATAGTCTGTTATTTCTGATTTCAAATTTTGAATCACCAGGGAATTGCTATGAAGCAAAAGAGTATGTCCATCAGCCAAACTTTAAATGAGCCTCATTTTATCATTACTGAGGAGTGATTTGGAGAGTGAGGGCTCCCTTAAGCAGAAGGTTGTGTGGACTGTCTGGTGCAATCAGTAAGGAACACTGTAAATGTAAAATTGAGCAGATCTGACATTTCGCTCAGCATTTCCCAGAGGAACCCATGGACTGAATAGTCCTTGTTTTTACACATGTACAAAAGTTGTAAGTGAGGCTTTAAGGAATAGTTCACTTTTTTCTCCGCTCTGCTGGCATGTGTCTGCTACTCCACTCCTGTGTAGCTGCAGTGTCTCCAAAGTGCTCTGCAGAAGGGTGATGGACAAATGGCACTACACAGGTCAAGCCCCAAAGCATTGCCTTGCAGGGGCCAAGCAGGAGACAGCTTGATCAGGCACTGATCAACTCAGTCTGCCAAATCAGACACCCTTGCTACAGCCCTGATTTTTTAAAGAATTCCCTATTTAAGCTTACTGAAACAGGGATGGCTTTGGTTTCCTTTCCATATCTCTGCCAGAAGAAAGATGTTCCCTCCTTTATAAAACACACTGAAAGCCATTCTTTTGCAGTTTGACAATTTTACACTGCTGTACTGCACTACAAAGGAAATCCAAATGTGTTCAATGAACTTAAGTTTTGCGGACTAAATTTCATGTTGGAAATTTGGATTTGTTATCCCAAAGTGAAATCAGATGCAACTATTAGGATGCAAGCAGCCCCAAATTCAAAATCAGTTTTATGTATGAATCATAATGCAGTTTGAATAGTCATTCCCTGAGTGTACTGACTAACAGCACTTTGGAGTCTATGAGTCACAAAACATTAACACTTGGTTTTTACACAACAGACTTGGAACTTACTGCCATATCTTTCTCTTTAAAGTGTATACTCGAGTTTTGGCTTTTACAAACCCCAGCTGTGAGGGGAAGTTCCACCCTGAATGTGGTTTGCACAGAAGACAGGATAAATGGAGGATATTCTCCCACAATGTGTCTTGGCTACATTTGGGCACCCACCTAAGCCATGGCATTTCTCAAGCTGCCAAAGATGGGGTAGTTTACCTCCATTTTCTCAAATAAACCCAAACATCTCACCTGCACGAGGATCCAAATTTAAGCTTCTGTTTTGGAAAACCTTGGCCACATTTGTTTTCTGGTTGAAGCCTTAGACAGCAAAGTATTTTTGTTTTATGAAAACATTGTACAGTAGTTGACTAAACAAAGCCCATTGAATAAAAGCAAATTATCAGAAGCCTTTGCAGCCTTCACCTGGTAGACCACAAAAGCTCTTGGATTGTTTTGGCTGCTCACTGTCATGTTACAGAGTTTATAATGTGCCATCTCTGTCTGTAACAGTTCTTGTTTACCATGTTTATTTATTCAGAATTGCAGAAGAAAGCAGATCTGTCCTGGGAAGGGGCTTTTCTCCATTCTTCTCAAATGCCAGGTGCACACAGGGTAATCCATACAAACCTGGTGAGCCTTACTAGGGTGGTCTAAAAAGCAAAAGAGCTCTGTGCCAGTGCTGCTTGAATGCAGAAATGCTCTTAAACCTGTGCTGCACCAAGGTGTGGACTGGGCTGCAGCATGGCCAGTACATCCATGCCCATGGAGCAAAGCCTGGGCACACAGCAAGCTGTGGGGGAGCCCAGTCTGGGCAGCTGCTGGGGTACAGTGTAGAAGGCTCAGACATGGACTTAGGCCTGGGCTTGGATGTTTTTATGGTCTATTTGATGATTAAATTGTATTGTGAGATTCTCAGGATACCACTGTCTTTGGAGCCCATAGAGATGAATGTTTTTCTGCAGGCTTGAGACACCATTTGATGATTTGATTCCTCTTGGCTGCCTTTGACACCTCAGCTCCCCTGAAACGTTTCACTGGCCTAGAAAACGACAGGCAGCTTTTGAGCAAGCAAGTTCAGGAGCAGAAATAAATTCTATTTTTAATCCTTCCCTTGATTTTCCGTGGGTGATGCAGTTTCTCATGGCATGGCAGTTCCAGGGTGCGGCAGTGTTGCCGAGTGTGCCTTGCAGCTTGTTTTACAGATTTAACCCGTTTACATGCTTTCCCCTAATTAGAAATTTCAGATTTGCAGGGTTATCCTACTATTAATACCTGAATGACACTCTGATTTATCACAGTGAGTTGGCAACAGAGCTGTAGGATGAGAAAATACAAGCTAGGAATTTAAAGAAGTACTTTAAGCATTAACAAAGCTGAGCTTGTGTCAAGTGATGATAAATTTTCCACTATACCCTTGATCACCTTATTATTAATGTCATCAATCTCTCTGTGAAAAATGGCTCTGGGCATGCCCATATGACCAAATGTTCTACTAAATAATTAATCATTGGGGCATGTTGCCAGAGTTTGCTGCTTTCCAATTTAATCTTAGCAACTAACTCATTTGTTTCTTTATTTGGAAACAAAAAGCTTCACAGATAAAAATGAGTCAAATGTACTGATATGTACGTGAGGACTATTTAGCATTGAAACTAATGCTTGGTCTAGAAATTTTTTTCCATCTTGTAAAGCAATACCCCAAAATTAACAGCTGTGAGAATGATCACTTCAGGAACACAAGCTTTTTCTGCTGCCAGAACCTGCATCCCAGATGGCTCTCCCTGCCCTTTCAGTAGTAACTCAGCCCTCTCTATGCTTAAAAGGGCATTCAAAATGCCACACTAACAGGATATCTTTAGATAGAAATTATTGCAGCATCAGTTTGAGTGTTTAATTAAAAATGACCATGGACATGAATCCCTTTGTTAAACAGGGTATTGTTTGTAACTAAAGCAAAATAAGTTCTAAGCAAACTGTTTAAAAATATTATCTTTAGTTACAATTAATTTGGGTAACACTGTATTAACTTGTAGCATTCAATTATTTCATGAGTCACGAAGACAGTTTTGTAATTTTAGAGTCATTCATTTATCACAGGCTTGAAGTCATACATTGAAATATATTCTGTTGAGTCCATGAGCTGTGTCTCACTCTAGCCCTTCTTTAATGGTTTCTATTATTTCACATAAGAGGTCAGTTTGATTGTAGTTTAAACATATGTACTGTCCTGTACTCCTTAATTTTGTGTCCCTCCAAGGATTTTTAGTTAAAAGCTCCCACATCTGTTATATCTGTGACACTGTTAAGTTTTCCTCCTCTAGCTTCTTGCCAAGAATCAGTGGGCAGCAGCCTGTTCATGAAAGATTAACGCCAACCTTCCACACACATTTACCCATTCATAGACTCTCCTCTTCCAGTGTGGCTCGTGGTTTTGTTTTTATTAATTCTCCCTGGATATTAGCTAGAATTGGCCAAATATAACATTGGCTTGCTATTCTCTTTCCTGATGAGTCAGTTGACTGTACTTCCACATCAGTATTTTCATAAGATCACTTGCAATCTTCCCTGCTATTTACCACTTGCTATTCATTCTCTGTTGTTGAACAAAACACATGGCAGCGTTTTTTGCCCCTTGACTGCATGCCTGAAACTTTTTAGAAGGGAAAGTGAGAATAGTTAATGAGCTGCTCCTTCTGGAAATCAAAAAGAACCAAGCCAAACAAGAATTTGTGAATACATGAATGCAGTTAGGAACAGCCATGCATGTTTTCCCAGATACTCCTTCCCTGCCTGAATGCTCTAGGGTCATACAACTACTTCTTTCCTGCTTTTAATTGTGCTATTGTGGCTTTTAAATGAAAATATAAATAAGCTACGATTTCAATTTCCTATCATGATACATAACTTGTATAGGAAAGGCCACTCTTCCCCAGAGTCACTAGTGTAGTGCCTTGTGCAGGTTAAATTTCCAATTATAAACACATGTTATCCCTCATTTTACTGGTGACTCTTATGTGTACTATCTATCCCCACATTCTTTGGTTTCCCCATGGGATACTCAGCATAGACTCATGCAAGGAAAGTGCTAAAATAACACGACACCAGCATCTTTTAAAGCCCTGCTCTGTAAATTCTATATTTAAGCAAAAGGTGTGGTAATATCTCTGATATCATAAAAAGCTTTACTTCTGCTGTATGTCAACATTGGGAATCTATGAAGAACCTCATGAAAATACTGCATATATGTAGGAATCTTTAAGTCAGCATGTTGTTGTTTGTGTATATATGTATAATTTCTTAAGCCTTAGGTGTCTGTAAACTTGAAGTTGCTTTATCACTGTAGGTTGCAGTTGATGTTTCTCATCTGATGCTGAGCTGGATTAGGAGCCATCAACTCCTCATTTATCCTGAGGACTGTTAGGGATACAGCCAATAGCTGTGTCTATTTGGAATAAATATAGCCAATTACACAGTTAGTGTATGGATCTCAAATGACTGAAAAGTTCAGACAAACTTAAATTAATGCACCCTGTAATAAAGGTGAGGTTGAAGTACAAAGTTTGCAACAAATCCGTATTTGAAGTTAAAAGTTTCTTTGAAATCTCCTTCTCATAAAACTTGATAGTATCAGATCTAGCAGTTTAATAAGGATAATATTTAATTTCAAGTTACGGAATCCAAGCATTTCTCAAAGTGAGGCTTTTGCCAAGGTGTTTTATGTTGCTGGTGATAACCCAGAAATAAATAAGAGCAGAGGGTTCAACATGAGATCTGATGCTGAGCAGATGAGCTCTGTGCTGTCCAGTGCTTTATCTGCCATTTTCCTTTACATCAAATTACTTTTGTAGTTTTATCCTGAACCTTCCTTGCCATGAAAGAAATGTGAAAGATGGTGTAACACAGATCTAGAACTGTCCCCTGTGCTAATGTTCACAACGTATTTATTAACTTTAGTCTGTCTCTACCAACATTAGTAAATCTTTTGGCAGACAATGCCTGAATTCCCTTCTGTTGCACAAATGTCTGCATTTTCCATCTTTGAACACTGAGTGTCTTCTCCTTCCACATCTGCTTATCCCTTTTCATTTTTTTCCAGTGAGTATGCAACTGTTTTAAGTATGTCTCCACACTCCTACATAATTCAAGTAGCATCCCCTTTGCTCAAGCAACTCATGACCTTTATAGCTCAGATAACTCCTGTGGATAATGTTTTCCTGCATTTAGAACAGTCAGCAGCCATCTCCTGTGTTCCAGTTCTAAACACTTGGAAGTATTTTTTCCAGTAACTGAAGTGACTGACTTAGTTGGTCTTTGTATTAGAAGTATATATCCTGTTAATCTGCTTTGAGCAAGGGTGAACACGTTCTCTGCCACTCAAGTTTAACTTTGCAGGTGACTGGAGATGCAGAGTGCTTCTGCCTCTGAACGTGGTGTCTGTGAGGGGAAGGAGGAACGGCTGCAGGTGGGGCACAGCCATGGGCAGTGGCAGCTGCACAGTTTATAAATGGCTCGAAGTAACTCAGTGCTGATGGTCTGTAGGTTTATCAGCGTCCCGGCTCATGCCCAGAGTTCTCCCTTTGCCATGTGCTGTGCCTCAGATCCCTCGGCTGTTGTGCCAGGGGCTTGACCTGCACCAACAGAGCCAAACAAACCTACCCTTGTGACAATGGTGGCTGTCACCACCGCAGACGCCACTCTGGCACCGGCAGTAACTAAAGCTTTCCTCTGGGCTTTGAAACCTTCTTCTCATTTGTTGTTTTTATTTCACATCTCTTTGGCAGGTGCTCATTTGTTTAGTTTCAGTATCGTATCACACCGGTTAAAAGAAAACCTTTAATTCTGAAGGAACATTTGCAGGGCCTAGATGAGTCAATATTGACAGGAGAGCCTCAGGAACTGTTAAAGAGGAGGCCAGTCTTCAGCAGCACTGACCAAAACCTTTCCAGGTGCCGCCAGCTCTGCTCAGAGTGGATGTGAAGAGAGCGATCTCCGTCAGCCCTGCCAGCAGAGAGGCAGGCCAGGAACCCCTGCAGCAGCTGACACGAGGGACACGCTCCTGGAAACCTTCAGACCAAGCCCCAACGGCGCCTCAGGCCCTGCAGCGACCGGCGCGGGCGGCCCCGGGGCACGGTCACCCCGCTGCCGCGGGCACTCGCTCTGACAGGGAGACCTGGCAAAAAGCATTCCTTAACGCGCACCGCCCGCGCGGTACCGGAGCCGCGGGAATGCCCGCGGGGTAGTGCGCTCCGTGGCGGGCCCGGGGCCATCAGGAGGCTCCGTGACGGAGGTACGGGCACCCGGCCGGGCCAGCGCCAAGCGCGGAGGCGCCGCGGCCGCTCGGCAGGGGCGGCAG
>VWYP01013105.1:62871-217146 GCA_013400435.1 Pycnonotus jocosus
CCCCGCGGGAGCGGCTCTCCGGATAATTAGCGAGATAGCAGTCGGTAACAGGCGCGTTTTCTCTTGCTCTGCTTTGTGTTTGGGTTCCGTGTGCCGCGGCGCCGCGGTCTCGGCGTGCGGCTCGTGGTCGGGCTGCGCGGGTGATGCGAAAGCGGCAGGGCCGGAGGAGCGGGCCGGGATTTCCACTCTCGTTTCAGGATTGCCCATCCGCTTTGCAGGGGGTTGATGCAGGATTTAACGCTGAGTTGCGTTCCATTCCGGACCTTGCCAGGGAGGGATAGCACAGGAACGCGTTTCACTCATAGAGAGAGCAGCAAGCCCTAAAGTACTACTACAGGTAGTTCCGTAAATAGCATGAAGTTCAGTGTTTGGGACTCATACAGAATCCCTGGGAAATGAGAAAAAAGTAACCTCCAGAAAAATTAGGGCAGTAGCAGAATAAAACTACTTGTAAGGTCGTTTACCACCACTACATTTTTCTTACCTTACTGAAAAAACAAGCTCCCCCCCGACATTTAATTATTATGCACAGCAGCTGGTGTGTAATCTTTTACAGTAAGTACTGCATTTTGTTTAGGAGTATGAGGTTCTGTATTTTAGCACTTTTTTTTGGCCTATGAAATGGGTTTGATGGCACCACATGTGAAATTCTTGTATTTGAGTATCCTCAGTTTTAAAGTGTTATCAGTACAGAATTAATGAAAAAGAATAATACCAATGATAAAAGATTTTGGTTACTTTAAAAAGTCTGTTAAGTAAGGGCAGTCATTTGTACTCAAAATGCAAAAATTTGAGTCCACATGAAATTTATTTGGGGTTTTTTGTTGTTTTTTTGTTTGTTTGTTTGTCTTGTTATTGTTTTAAGCATAATGTAAAGAAAAAACATAAAATGAAACCAAAAGCCTTAATGTGATTTTTGACTGGTTACATTCTGATTTTGATACAGTCTTTCTCTAGAATGGATTGCCATGTCATTGTGCAAAAATTCACTGTGACTTACGACTTTTATATTTAGACCTGGGTCTAAAAAGCAGAAGCACGAAATAATAGATGTGTTATCAGGTCTTAACTGTATCCCAAGAGGAAGGTAATCATCTGGGTGCATTCATAAGACTTTGTATGATTCTCATACTATTTGTTCTGTGTGCTTTGAAAAGTTAAGGAAAGACCTTTTTAAGCTTGGTAATTCCTCCTTGACCTGTAGATTTGTGCCTCAGGAATGGCTGAAACTAAGCGTTGTGACTTACAGACCTATTTTTCTTTGTAGTTGTTCAGCATGTTTGTTATGGTTGGTCCCTAGAAACAGGAGATAGGTTCACATTTAGCATTTGTGTGTTCAGTGTTGATGGCTGGCTGACAAACTTGAGTCAGTCTGATGGAGCTGCTGATCTGTGTGGTGAAAAATTTTGAAACTCATAATGAAGTCAGTCTGTGGTATGGATCTGGTCCCTCTTGGCTGGTCAGGAAAACAGGCTGCTTGCTCATGGATACAGGGTCCCTTGGAGGGGTGCAAACTTACTGACTTAATGCTACAGTAGTCTGTTTGACCTGCAGTAAGCTGGCACTTGTTTCTGAATGTTTGTGCTATCTTCATGTATATTCCACTCAAGTAAGGATGAAGGTGATAAATTTCAGCCTCGGTTTTACTCCTTATATTTCATGGAACTAGGATCTTTTGAGAGAGCTCTGGCTTACAGCTATGGACAACGAGTGGACTCTCCATACCTGTGCACATGAGTGCTATGAGGTTTTGACAAAAGCCCTGTTTAATGGCCTAAAAAGAGGTGTGAGGACTGTGGTGTGAAGAATCTGGTTCCATTTTACAGAAAGTGTGTATGGGTGGTTCCCATCTTCCCTGCTCCATCTCTTTTGCTTGGAGGATCCCGAGTATGTAAAAACACTAAGTAGGGCCTGTTGGGCTAACTATGCTGGGTAACTTCTCATTTGTGAGACTTCCAAAACCATAATGCCTGTAAGAAATAATTTCTCAAGTCACAAGATGTGGTTTAACCAGAAACCTTGGAAAATCTGAATGGTATTTATTGGAAAACTGTTAATCTCTGAAGAACGAGGGGAATTGTCTTCATGTTTGACTTAAAGCATGGTGTGCTTTTGCTGAGCTAGTGAGCATTTAAGCCATTGATTTCCCCAGCCCCCATTCAGTGCTGATTGTAGAGCTTTTATTCTTCCTTTCTGTAGACCAGTGAATGGTTTGAGCCATTGAGTCATACTAAAGACCCAATTTTTTTCAATGGATTGTCAAGACTTCTGGGACAAACATAGCACATGGCTCAGGACAAAATTCAAAAGAACTATGGCTAAAGCATTCTTGTTAAAGGAGATCCAGCTATGGAGTAAATTTCCAGAAAGTAGCAGGAAGAACTGAGTCCTGAATTGTTTAGCAGTCTGTGTTTTCTTTTAAAATATTTGTTCCAGTGGAAGAGTAACTAAACTTGTCCTGACAGCCAACTGCTACTTACTGCCATGGTGGCAAATCCAAAAAATAACGCAGTCTGATGCTGCAGTGTTGCTGGACCTTAAAAACTAGGTTCAGGTGGCCTGAATTCCACTGAAGCCACTTTCCTCAGTCAATGGAGAATTCTAGGTGGTTCTGAAAAGCAATTCAGAGAATTTACATAAGACACTGAATGGAGAGCTGCCTGAAAGCCAGCTAATAAGAAATAGGAGGCAGAAGGATTTATGTGGAATTTAGGCCATCTGAATATGGCCCTAAGAGGCGACTTAGTAGTACTAAGTAAGGTGTATTAACACTAAGAAGACTTGGCTTCAATTTCCATCCGTTTCATCTGCTGCCGATTACTAAGCAAATTTACCATTTAAGCAGCTCCTTAAGGGTGGGGGCTTCCTGGCTCTCTCCCTGTCAGGAGTGATCTCCTGCACCAGGACAGCCTGTTCTGGGGGTCATGGTGGCCAGTGAGCTGCCCCATATTAACAGGAGCACAGCCAGTAGGTGAAGTGAAGCAATTATCCCATTCCATTTGGCACTCGTTAGACCGCGTCCAGAATGCAGCATCCAGTTGTGCTCTCCTCCCTGGGACAAAGGAAATGTCCATAGACTGGAGTGAGTTCAGTGGACAGCTGCCAACGTTGGCTTGAGTTGTGAGCTTTTGCTTTGTGAGAAGTAGAGGAACTGGGCCTGTTACTGAGCCTGGAGAAGAAAAGGCTTGGGGGCCCCTTCCAGCAGCACCTGTGTGAAGGTCTTCAAGAGAGTGGAGGCAAGTTCTTCACAGTGGTGCGTGTGGGAAGACAAGAGACAGCAGGTGTGAATTGAAGTCACAGAGGTCTGTTTATATGGTATTTTTCACCCTGAGGTGAGTCAAGTGGTGGGACTTGGTGGCCCAGAGAGCTCCTGCAGACTCCTTCTGTGGGAGTTATCAAAATCCAGCTGGATAAAGCTCTTAGAAAGCAGGTGTGATTTCACAGCTGACTCTGCTTTGAGCTTGAGGTTGAACCCGAGTCCCCCTGATGTCCTTTTCCACCTGAATTATCCCATAGCTCTATCTAGTTTCTGCTGCCAGAGCAGTTGCAGTGGAGGGTTGTGAGCCAGCTTATTTAGGGCTGTGTGTGGTCTGGCAGTGCAGGTTTACACATCAGACTTGGAACAGTTTAGCAAGCACTCAAGCCAGTCCTAGGCAGGACTTTATTTGTTTAATTATGCAGTTAGAGTTGGAAGAACCTGCTCTTCATCCTGAGGGCCTGGTCTACATCAGGGCTTGCCATGTAGTAAAGCCTGAAGGGCTCTCAGAAGATTCTGTACTCAGCTGCAAGATACAGTTTGGGATCTAGTGATTTTGAGTCTGTTGAAGGCAAACATGTGGATAAGGCCATATCCTAAACACACCTCCCAAACTGCTATTCCAAAATACAGGGTGGCCGGGGGGGGGAGTGGAGCTCTGAAGGAAACTCAAATCTTACTCTGTATTACCTTCTGAATCAATTAGAGAAAAGTTGTTCACAATTCAAAATGGTTTGAATCAACTCGATTCAAAACTTGCAAGAGTCTTTTACTGATCCTTGGGAAGGAATCCTCACCCATGTGCCCTCTCCTTTCTTAAGTGAGCCTGCAGCCCATGGGAAGTCAAGGTGCTGGTTTAAGGTGTCTGTAATCCCAGAGGAAGAGGTGGCAATTTGTGCATTGGGAAGTCATCTTTCCCTCAGTGTTCATGAGCCTTGTTAATTACAAAAATGTGCTAGTTAATTACGATATCTGAAATGGGACAAGCTGGCTTCTCAGTCTAATGAGTTTCCTGAAAACAGGGAAGATAAGATTGTTGAAGTTACTGGCTTCTGGATTTTCACTGTTGATAGTGGAAAACAGCAAGAACCAACTGCAAACCTTCTCCCATTCCACTATAAAAGTGAAAATCTAGTGCTTTGCTTTCCAGAGCTGTGTAAATATCCTTACCTTGAATTCTTCTATCTATTAGATGAAACCAGTATGAGACCTGGAAGGGGAAAATAGATAACGAAGATTAGAAGTGACTGACTGAAGCTGAAGCAGTAGAATGGCACTAGTACAGTACTGCCAGGTTCAGTTCCTGATCTGTTTGCTGTGTTATATTCCTGTCTGTAGAGCACTCTCTCCTGAGATAACTTCATAAGGATACTGCAAACTGAAAACTCTGTAAAAACACTTTCTCGGCATCTCTAGAGGCCAGACTTCTGCCTTTGCCTCACTGCTCTCCAGGACAGGGTATGGAACTTGCCTCATTTTGTTCAAGTTGGTTGCTCAGCCATGTGAGAAATCTTGGCCATCCACAGGAAGGTTTTGCATGGGTGCTGTGCTTCTTGAGCAATTGTAGTGTTATACATCAATGTGTATGGTGACAAGGTCTATTGGATCAGATACACAGAAAAATTTCTACCAACCAGAGTTTTAAGACAGTATGAGAAGATAGTCTGTGAAACAGTGGAGTGTGGTCTGCAGTCATTTCACCAAACCATTATTAAAATGAATCTTTATGAGCTCATTCTGTGAGAACTTATGAAAAACTGGAAAGTGGAGCAACTGCGGTTAACTTTTAGAATTTAGATGAGTTGGTAATTTGTGTTTGGTAAAGAGTTATCTACAGTTGGTTTTAAGTACATGGGTATGGAGAAAGGCAGAAGGGAGCAGAAGAAGCAAGAGGTGATGGCTTGCAGGAGGATTTAAGTGATTATGTAGAGAAACATCTTTTTTGTGTCTGCTGATTCTCTCAGGGTTTTTGTGAGTGCTGAAGAGAGGGAAAGGCAGCAGGCACACAGGGGAGACAGCTGTCCCAGGAGTGCTCAGGCAGGGAGCTTGGTGATCTGTGTGGCAAACTGGGGTCGGTCTGTTCCAGCAATAAGTCCATAAATGACTTGTAAAACCCTGGTAACAGAGCTTTCCAGGCATTTACAGCTGCAGTTTAATTGTTCTGATGAAGTATTGCTACACCGTATTGTTCTAGAGAAACTGTGAAGAGAGAAGTACTTTTCCTAATGGATAGCTTGGAGATGCAGAGAAAACATTTTCTAATTCTGCAGTGCTGAAAACTGTACATTTTATTTTTTAACCTTTCTTGAAGGGGAAGATGCTTGTGGAGTTTCTTACCTGCTTTTTTTACAATCTGCACAAAAGGCTTAACCTGGTAACATCCAGTACTTTCAAGAACAAGGTACAAATCCACTTGCCAGCAGGTGTAGCAGGGCTGTGCACTTGTGTGGATGTCCAGGTCACCAAGCCAAGTCTGTTAGCTGGTGTTGGAAGGTGGGGTGAGGGTTTTCAATCAGGAAAGCTATGTAAAACACTCAAAAAATTTAAATCTGCGATTTACTAATAAAATCAGTTATAGTTAAGAAAAAAAAAATCTTCTGCCCAAATCCTGTGTTACACAGTCACAAATGCAGTTGTGGACAGGTCCAGCTTGTGAAAGGACCGACACATCTGCTACCCTGACTTGCTTTTTTGTGCATCTGTAAATGTGTATACATCTAAGATAACAGATTCTAAGAGTACTGTGGTTGAAACTGCATATTTTTAAATTACATTGTTAGCTTAATATTTCATGATTCTTTGGGAGATTGTTTTTTTAAAAGCAAGATGTATTTCCCTTAGTGTATGAAATGTTAGCGGCTCAGGAAATAGGTAAAATATTTATATTCTTCTTCTAGAAATATTTAATAGTCTATTTGGGAGTTCCTACTTGTCAAATTGTATTAATCTAATGCTGACATCTGTAATTTTGCCTGAGAATATTCACAAAACTCCTACAAATGCTGTTGATACTGTGGCACCTTTCTTTTTAAAAAAGGTCAATATTCTTGAAACTTAGCAGGGAAGGCTCTACCCAGCCACGTACCTCAATTTTGGTCATGTTTATGTAATCGGAGTCTAAGGGTGTGTTTGATTTCCCTGAAGAGAAAAACAGGATTCTCTTCTACCAAAACCTCCCTCTACCTACGCAATATTTGTGTACTGATTCTGAACTACAGGCTTGAGTGATCTCCTGGGAGGATGTAGTTACTTCCTCACCTTCATCCCATTCTGAACAAATCTGTGGGCACTAGACACTGTCCTCTGATTGTCACCATCTGTGTTTGTAAGTTTTATTTTTAAGGGTGACACATAAGGACTTGGAGCTGAGAACCACACTTGTGTAATGCTCCTTCTCAGTGAATAAAATGGCTTCTGATTTAATGAGACCTTGTTCTGTGTTTGCTTCGAGTTATGCAATTGTTGAGCGTGTTCATGACTGATCCTGCCTTGCTTTGCTTACAAAAGGTAGAGTGATAAAATGAGAGAAAAGGATATTTGTTCCGTTGGGGTGGAGGAGAGAGGTTGTCCTGATATTCTGTTACTTCTAAAGCTAGAAAATAGAATGATGGTTCAAATGAGCAGGGTAGACTTCTTTATGCCCTGTTTAAATAAATTGTAGTGCTGGATTTTGAACAAAAGAGTAATTTTTCCCCAAGCAGTATAGATATAAAACCTAGATCAAGTAGCTCTTTAGAACACTGAATTTGAAATATTTTCTTTTTCCTCAGCTGTTTTTCTTTTGTAATACCGTATTCCCCACTGTCCCTAGAACTTTAGAGCAGCCAAGAGAAATAAAAACCATACAAAGCAGTTTGCAGAGAAACAGCCTACTTGTCTTTCTGTGGCTCAGCCTTTTGTGTGACTTCCCATCAGTCACCCCACAACTTGCTGAGTGCAAAGTGTGCTGTCTGTCCATAAATACATGGAGGAGTGAGGCTGAACCATTAACAGCCAAAATCTTCTCTGGTAGTCCTCTCCAGATTTCATCAAGGGCTTGATTGGTCAATGGTTTTGCTGTGGTTTCCAGGCTTTCCAGTTCCTTTTGGCAATTTGGTGTTTATGGTGTTATTTTTGTATCCATAGGAAATATTTGTTGAAGTCCCATTTCTACTGATTGTGTGTGCAGCATTTCTGGTATCTTATAAATTGGTTTGGCTTACTTGGAGTTTTTTGAAATATGGAGTTAAGTAAGTGAAGTAATCTTTTAGCATGAGGTCCTAAAAAATACTAGGAGGGAGGCAGTTTCTTGCCAAGACAATTGCAGGAAAATAGTTGTATTTGGACATACACACCAAATCTTAAGCAAAGTATTTCTGTTAAACCAGCTTAGGAGTCAAGCTCAGTCATCTGTAAACCTGGATGTTTAGGATGTGGGGTTTCACAGACATCGCTGTAAGCAATCTAAGAAACAGGTGACTGTGGTTTTGAGAGTAGGTTTATAATCTGTGGCAGAGGTAAAGTTACCAAAAGTGAAAATTACATATTCCCAGAACTTAGAGCAAATTTAATTTCTCTCTTTGTGTTTGTTCTCAAGAAAAGCTCCACAGGTTGTTTTCTGCATTTGTATTGCTGCTGGAGTGAAGCATTGCTTTTAAGATGTCTTGCCTTGGTCCTTACAGAGGGGTTCAGTCTACGAACTCAAACTCCAGTGAGTCCTGTGCAAGTCTTGGCTTGAGGCAAGACTTGCTAGGGCTGTGATTTTTATAAATTGCATTCCTTTTGTTTTTCTGCTGTGTGGTTTGAGGGGGATCTCTTCATGGTACTGAGAGTGAATGTTGGATAACACAATCTGAACCGTGCACATGGCTTGGGAGCAGTAGTGTTTCATTAAGAAGGTAGTGATCCTTTCTGAAGGACTTGTGACTTCCACTGCAGGCCAGAGGAGAGGGGTTGTTCCTATTCTGGAGTTTGAGGCACTACAGTGGAAAGTGTGGGGTATGGGAAAAGTAAATATTCTTGTGACAACTTTGTAATTATGTTTATTTTGGTAGTAAATCGCTGTAGATGACTGGACACAATGATGGTGTTTAAGAAAGAAACAACAAACCAAACCTAGCAAAACCCCAAGTAACTGGAACATGAGAATGTATTTATCCTTCAAAAGAGAAAGTGTATTGAAAATGTCACCTGCTTAGCCATTCAAGTTAAATGGTGAAACATCCCACTTTATCACTTTGATAGCTTAGATCATGCTGTGGATGTCTTTCCTGCTTTGAAATGTATTGTAAAATTCCTTTTATGTGTATTGTTCATCTGGCTGGTATTTTTCTTTTAAGAAATTTGTCTAAAGACTTGAAATTTTCACACTTTTTCTTGTAAAGTCTATATCTTCATTTTCTCCTCTCAGATTTGTTTTGTTACCTGAGTATTCATCTGCTTCTTGTTCTTCAGGAGCTTCTGGTGTAAGGTTATCAGGTCCCTCAAGATTTGAACCAAACTGTGCAGTTGTTTTGTTGTTAATCAGTAGCTATAGGTAGGCACTTATGATGAAGCAATTGCATTGTGAAACCTGTCAGAGATTTGTAGGCTTGGCTAATCTTGTGTTTTAAGGGAAGGGGAACACAATCCCAAGATGAAAGAGCTGTCTGGACAAGAGCAACCAGGAGTGAAGTCAGCAAGGCTGAGCAGTAACTGGGGAAAGGTGATTCTGGCAGGGGGGTTCATGGCCACCAACCCATTGATCACCTACTCAAAACAGACCCCTGACTCCAGTGCAGATAGGAGCTGTGCATGTGGGCTAATTAGCAGGAGTGGTGAGAGATAACTAGTGAATAGGGGTTTGAGTACTAATTAGTGAAAAAGCCGTGTAATTTGTACCCAAGGAACATTGATGCCCTTGGTAAAATGTCTAACTAGTGTAAAATTTTGCTGACTTTGTGGGCTTACACCTAGATTCCCTACTTTGTGCAAACTAGAATGAAGAAATAAAATACGCAATCTTGCTGTGTGAATTGACACTGCACACCAGGTAATGAGCCAGCATCAGGGTCAGCAGGTATTCCTAACAAAATCCCATCAAATAAATAAAAAACATTAAAGAAAGAAGGCAAAGACAACATAAATATACAGGCTTAACAGATTTTAGACCTGACCACCTGATATTTTTTGAAAAATGAATATAACTTTTACTGTGGCACTACATTAACTCAGATTCATCTAAAAGTAAGTAAGAACAATTTTCTGGATGTTTGGCTTCTGCTGGAGAAAAAAATACTGAAGCACCTTTACAGTTAAAAATGTGTGGAATTGTTTTGTTGGATTTTTTTGTTGTTGTTCTGATCTAAAGAATACATGACTAGGATACAGTACAAACCACATTGAATGTATGGCAGCAGACCATCTATTTTTGTTCTGTTTTCTAAGAAACAACCAAGCCAGAACTATTCATGCCTTAGCATTTCATATTTCCCAGAAATTGGAGAGCTGATTTTAGGCTGTGTTTTGTGGTAGAAAACAGCACATGAAACCATTCTGGTGAATCCCTTGGATTTGGATGGAAAGCAGAGTCTGCCTCCCAGTGGAAGTACTAAGGGCAATTGACTTAAACGAATGGAAAATGATTTTAGGAGTTTGGAGTGATAAACTGGCAGTGATAACGCGGCTGTTACATCACTTCTTCAGTAGGCAAAGGTTACTGGTGAAGCTTCTGGCTTATTTTTATGCAGACTTTTTTCATACTGTATGTGCCTGTGGTGTTGATGTTCTTGTTTAAGTACTCTTCCATATTTAATTTGTATCTGTGGTTTAAAAATCTAGCAGTATGCTGGGGAAATTGATGGTTTCATCTCTCTCTAGCAGTGAATTGGCAGATACCAAAGTTCCTCTGAGGCCCTCTCCAGTAGCAAGGTGCTTTACCCATTAGTTTCTTTTTTTTCTCTGTCACAAGCATGAAAACATTTAATTTAGTTTGCACTAAATGCACTTCTTAAATGCTCTAATGACTGATTGTGGAAAGGAATGGAAACAGTGTGTTGACTGTATCTGATAAAGTGCCTGAAACAAGTTAAGACACTTGTTTGCCATGAAGTTTCACATATGTAGTGGGAGGAGATGGAGATGAAAGAGATGAAAGATGGAGCAGAGGTGGATTGTGTTCTGGCATAGCTGTTACCTTGTAACATAATTTTAAATAAGTATTTTAGCACACTGCCTTCTTTTTTGGAAGTGCGTTCAGGTTTGCTGACAAAATTGTCACCTTAGAGCTGTGTTTTATCATTCTTATTAATAGAAGATATATTTGTCAATCCATTAAATACCCAGATTGTCTTGGATAAGTTAAAAAAATCTCCCTTATTTAAGGAAAATAATTTTAAAAATGTTTGAATGGAAAAAAAATTTAGGATGCAGAGTTGCAGTGAGGTTTGCATTTTTAGTTGATTTTATTGAAAGGATGTTTGTGTTGTGGGTGAAGGTAGCTTTAGGAGTGTTAAAGTATTGTTCCTGAAGCTCATTTGTGTTGAACTCACTTTGATTAAGTTTTATTTTTCACTCAGAACAAGGGTTTAAACTTAAGTCTGTAGCCTGTGCAGTCAGACTGTGGGTTGGAGTTCTGTAGCTTTTTTGTGGGGGAAATTAGCATGTTTATCTGCTTTGTGATGTCACTTTAGCTTTCAGCTTCTCATAAATGTCAGTCTTTATTTCCTTAGGAAGCAGAGGATAGATGTACCAACCTGGGCCTCACTGTCCTGTGGTGTGCACTGATCTTTCACACAGTGGGGCTTGGGTGTACCTAAATGAGGTTGATGTCAAATACAAGTTTTTAATACCCACTTACCATTACCTTTTTAGAATAACTGGATATACTGAGGACCTATTTTAGTGAAAGCACAGTTCTGTGCCCTCGAGAAGAGTCAGTTCCTTCTACCTAGTTTAGTCCTGTGCTGCCACGTTTGTCTCCCTGTTGTCTGCCAACGCTAGGTGTGATTTTTTTTTTCCACTTGATGTAAATGAACCTACTAAGAGGAAAAGGAATCTTTTCTAGAAAATAAAAGATTTTGCTTTGTATCAAAATTTTGTTAATACCTAGAGAGGATCTCTCTAGGGTAAAAGGACTTCTTTGGTACATGTAATCTCTACCTTTGTAGTATCTTAGTGTTTAACAAGGACGTAATAATTTATTTATCCTAATAACATGCCTTCTGGCTGCCTCCTAAGGAAACAGGAGTATCACTTTACAAACGTAGCACTAACATGTGAAGGACATGAATTTAACCCCTTTCTATTCATAGGATGTGCATTAGCTTGTACCCCAAGTTTAAAGGTATTTAAGCTTGTAGCACTTGAAACTCCCAAGGCTGAGCTCCTGAAGAAGTAAGTAGTGAGATCATTAGTAGGAGAGCAGCAGGTTAATCCCCGGCCCGCAGCTGTGCCCTGACCCCGCAGTGTGCTGTGACACTCGAGTCACAAGGCGTCCTGCCACCGCTGTGCTGAGCCCGGTTCCTCCACAGCCCCATAGGTTTGCATTTGCAGCTCCACTGCCAGGCTCCTTCCCTCTCCTCCTCTGCTTTTGCCTTGTCAGTAACTCCTCTCAATTCATGGTTACTCGGTTTGAGGCAGCAGCATAACATCTTTTGTAGTGCTAATTTTCTGTTGATTTAGGTGGTTGCAGTGACTCACGGTAGGCTCAAATGAGTACCAGAGTTGATACAAAGGAAAATCCGCCGTTCTGCCCTGAGAAGGAGAGGGTTTAAACTGGATCAACAAACTAATCTGACTCATTCCTAGCCACACAGGCACTCCTGTGTTGGTACAATGGAGGCCAAGAGTGGAATTACCTTTTGGAGATGAACAGTCTGTTTTTGTTAGCAGCCCAGTGTTAAATCCGCTTGAGCCAAGCTGAAATCACACCCTCGGGCTGTGCAGTTTGTGGACAACCTTTGCTGCCCCAGTGGTCTGTTGAGCTCCTGCCTTGGAAACTGGTTTGTTCCAGGTCATGATGCCTCTTTCCTCCCTGACAGTCTGTGTGCCCTCCTGTGCTTTTCAGAAACACGCTCATGCAGGGAAGTGCCCGAGTTCCCTCAGGACTGGAGTTGAGTTGTAGATTTGCCTATGCTGGAGTGTTGACTAGGTGGAGTGGAGGCAGGAGTGGGAGTGCTGTGTTGGCTCTGCCCATCTGCCAGTGTTGTGTTCCCTGGCAGAGCAAGGGGAAGCATTTAAAGAGCCTTAGGATTCACCCAAGGTTGTGCTAGAGGTGGGTCACAGCTGGAGGCTGTAGATGATCTGAATAAGGTAGCTCAGGGTTACCCTACATGTCTTTTCAGAGAGTGTTTATTCTCTGTGTCCTGAAGATTTGCTTCCTTTTGAGAGCTGAGACATAATCAATAGCAATTTTGGACTCTCACCACCCCTCTTTTTGTGTAAGATCACAGCAGTTCATGGAATATGGGACAGCAGGGAGGGCAAAGTCAAGGGAGAGACAAGTAGGTTGTCTCTTGTTCAGGGCTGGGAGTGAGACACCGAGGACTGGCATTGATGTAGGAATTAGTTTCATTCTTGTGTGCTTGCTTGAAAGAGTTTCAGAAGAACCTGTGGCTGAGTGTGTGCCTGCGTTACAGCCATGTCATCCTCTTCTTGATGTTTCCGTAGCAGAGGCTGTTCAGTAGCTGTGAGAAGCCCTGTGTGGTCATGTGGAGCTGTTGAGGAAGGTCCTGCTGGGTTTGTTCCCAGTGGGTGGTGGTTCCTGGGGGCCAGGTGCTGAGCATTGCTTTTCCTCCCTGTTGAAAGCAGATAGCTTTTGGGACAGAGCTGTGGACCTGTTCCCAGTTTGACTGCAGAGGGGCACTCCTGTTTGTAACAGGGTTTGGATCTGCCTGGAGAAGGGTTTTGTGGATGTTTAAGAGGCTCATGCAAGATCTACCTTTGCTAGAAGTGATGCTGAGACCCAGGCAGCCACCTGGAAAAGGATGACTTTGGAGGATCAGAGACTGGAAGAGGGACAAGGACAGTGTGTGCACTTGTGTGGAAACCACAGGGCTGTGAGAGAGGGGTCTGCCAGGATTCCCTGGAGGGTACTGGGCCCTGGAGAGCAGCACAGCTCCCACAGGCAGTGCCCAGGGAATGCAGGAGGTCGTGGGAGGAGAGGCTTGTGGGAAGCAGTGAAGGGTGAGCTGGGGATGCGAGGTGTGTCCTTGTGCCCTCTCTGCTGTTGCTTGCAATTTGGGAGGATGTACTCAGCACCAGCTCTTATTCCAGGACCCAAAACATCCATTTCCAGCATTCTGTAGGGCTTGCTGGGATTTCTGCCCTCTCTGTTTCAAGAAATACGTGAAAATACTTGTGCTGTACCTGTGAAGAACATCTGCTTTCAAATATAACTGTTCCTTAACCCCATATTGCAAAAGAGACCTCTGACATAGATAGATGCATAGATAGATGCAGGGATTCTCCTGTGCACTGTTCATTGCCTCAGGCCCTCCTTGCTTCACAGTCCAGGGAGTTTGCTTGTGAAGCACAGGCTGTTGATCTGTGTGCATTTGGTTTGCTTTTTTATTTTTATATAGGTGACTACATGAGTATTTATAAGTCAATAATAGGGATTTTTTTTTCTTTTTGATCTCTTCTTTTTATAAAAGAAAGGCTTACTTGCTGAGTGCTAGCAAGTACTGACAGTTCTTGAGTGAATTCCAAATGTAGTAAAAACCTGCTTCTTCAGGGTTGATAATGTTACTTTTTAAGTCCAGATGTAAAGCAAGAGGGGCTTTTTTTTGTACAGTTAGAAATCTGTATTATGGACATTGTTATATAGTCTTTAGAACTCCTATTGTTATGTTCTATAATGAAGAGTTTGGCAGTACATGATGATACTTGATTCTTTTGTCCATTAAAGCCTAACCCAGTGAATAACCTTTTTATCCTTTCAGTGAATGTTAATACATCAGGGAGGTTTTTTTGCAAGATTCACCGATAAGAGAAATTTAATGTGTATTTCTACAACTATAAATTGTTGGCCAAAATGCTTTTTTGCAAGAGTATTTTGGAGTCTCTGGGTTGGAGTTTGGTTAGTATGTGTGAAGTCATGAAAGTCAGAAAATGGGGCAGTGAGCACCCTGGATGCTCACCTCAAGCAGCAAATAGTTAATCCCCTGAATCTGGAAAATACTATCTTTAGGAACTGAATATCTGTAAATAGTAATGTTTACAGAAAAGTAATAGGTACAAAATGTTTACATTTGCCTGTTTTAAATGTGATTTGCTGGCACAGGTTTTCAAGACTTCTTTCTGCAAAGGACCATAAATAAAACTTTATAGTAGAGCAAACTCAATAAATACAATGATTACTATTTTTTAAGCCTTTTTGTAAAGTCTTCAAGACTATTTTATTACTCAGGCTGAAATGCATTCTTCGTGTGGGTGGATACACAAAGATAGGTCTGTTTATTTCTACCCCAGTTGGTAGAAGCAGTGTACACTGAAAGGCACTGGGGAGTTAGAATTTGTCAGAGACAAGTGAACAAGCTGTGTTCACTTGCATGCAGTGTGCCTAGACTCTCTGAGGTGATACAGTGCAGTATCAGATGAGAAAAAGGTTTTATTTATTACAAAATACAAGTGAAGAAATGGAGGATGTGTTTTATAATTGCCGTATTTAATGGGAATTTTCTGTTTTTAGATTTCATGCAGTTGCCTGTGACAGCTCTTGTTGAGTAAACTGAGACTGGAACATCTCGTATCATCTCTTGTACCTGTACCTGCCACGATGAGAAGTTGCATAAGGTTCCTTTTTTTGTTGTTAATCCATGCTTTTATTGTAATGTAATTGTTATAAGCAGGTCAATTAGTAAACACATTCTTTTAAGGATTTTTTTCTTTCTCATCTAACAAAAGTTTTCATCTAAAACTAAGGGGTATAACAGTATTAGTATAAGTAGTATATCAGGCCAAATCACTGATTATGTGTTAAGAAGGATCAGTCCGGAAAAGTACTTCTCCAGATTCGTGCATGAGTGTGCGGGTTGCTGCTGCTTCCTTTTGCTGTTGAAAAAGTTTGTCTAACTTGATTTGTGGTCTTGCTCTTTCCCATTTGGTGACTACCAGAGTAAACATGAGTTACACGTAACTGAACAGCTCTTATGCATGTCCAGTACACTTTGCTTGAGCATGTTTTCTATAAGGTGTATTCTTGTACAGATTAGCAGCACTTTCATCCAGGACTTCACCTCCCAACCTTTCCTGCATCACTAGTCAGGGTTTGAGCACTGATTCCTCAAAAACTGTGGCAGGATTATGTGAAACCAGGTTGCATGTTCTGTGAGAACCTCAGTGCTTACAGCTAATCTACAGACCAAACCACTAAGTTAGAATATTACCACATGTCATGTGTTTTTATTTGTCAGTGATTAAGCAGGAGCTACCTGAGAACAAAATTCCAGTGTTGAAAATGCAGTGAGTTTTCTCACTGTGCCAGTCTCATACTTGCAAAAACTGCTTAGGATCATATCCTCTGCTTTCTCTTCCCCAAAATGATGGGTTTGCTTACACTCTTTTTATGGTCAGAAGCAGTCATACACTTCCAAAATTAATAAGGGGACAACATACTGTACTTCAATGAAATTTTAAAACCGTGTATAATATTTCACTAAACTTTTCAAATTTTTAGTTTTGTTGTGTACTACTTTTATTTTTTTAGAGGTAGAATATTAAACAGCAAACACTGCTTCCCTTTTAGACCTTCCAGATCTGCTATAACCTTGAAAATTTCACTGAAACCACTAATTTCTAGATTAGTTCTGCAGATTGATTTTTAATAATGTGTTTTCATTTGGAGTTTTTAAATAGTATACATTAAAGGTTTGAAATAGTAATTGTTACAGAGAAGAATGCATGAGCAAGCATTGTATCTTAATGAAAACAGTCTTTCTTTTACATTATCATTAAAAGTGGTTTTCTTAATGGAGCTTAAATGACCTTTTGCATAAGAAAAAATACTAACAGAAAATGTACTGTCATGTTCAGCTGCATGGGTTTTGCTTGCTGTAAAACATAATTGCCTTACAGCTAGCACTCCAGCCTCAAGTCAGGGTAGAGTTTTGCTTCTACATTGTCATCAAAATGATTTTTTAATTGAATGTTTAGTGATCCATTTAGCTGACTTGGATGTTCTCCTGGGAATGCCAGTGATAAATCTGTTAGGCACAAAGGCATTTTAAGCTGCGTCTCCTTTGCTTACCTCATGTTTTCCTCTTCAACAACATAGCAAACAAATAAACAAAATGATGAGTTAAAATACAACTTCTGTTCTTCAGTTACACAAGGAAAGAGGAGGAGCCTTTATATTGCCACTAAGGAACTTCCTTTGTGTCATGGCTCAGCTCTCCTTAGAACCTTCACCCTACAAAGATGCTGGAGTTTATTCTTCTAATGAAACTACTGGAATATGTTTTTCTTGTTCCAAAAGGCATTGCACTTTTCAAATGTCTAATTACAATGGTAATTACAATTAGTTTCAAGCATAGATGCTCTTTAAATATCACAGTCTGAAATCCATTGCCACATTCTTAAGACATGGGCACCAGAGCTCTCTCTTGCTAAAGTTTGCTATCTCCTAATTATAAGATTTTGAAGGAAAAAAATGGAATCTTACTTGGCCTGTGAGACAAGGCACTTCATTTGCAGAAGATAATTTTTAATCTTAAAAACATTACATTTTGAGTGAAAAAAAATTGTTTTAATTTTTAAAATAAACTGTTGTCAATAGATTACTTATAATAGCCTCACTTTTGTGAAGGAGTAACTGAAATAATTAGCAATTTACTTAGGGTAATAGATGCACATCAGAGCAGAGCTCTAGAGCAGGATGCTTGCTTTTCTGAGCAAGGGGTACAGTCCAAGACGTTTTCCTTTAGTCTGTCCAGTTGGGGTGTTCCTTAGACTCTTTCTTGCAATGTAGCCTTTTATGAAATGGTGAGCAAAGCACAATTTATGTTTGCAATTGAAAGCAAAGATTTCCAGGTTTAGGGGTTATTATGCAAGGGTGAGGCAGAAGAGAGAGCTTGACATGGCACCTTGGCATGGTTATCATAGAAATAGAAAAGATTCCTCTCTCCTGAGGAAAGAATAAAGCTGTTGGGATAACCAGCTGCAAAATGAAATGGGAGGCTGCTGTTCTGGAAGGGCTCAGTGCCTCTCTAACCAAGGAAAGTTAAAAAACCTAGAGAAAATATTATTTATTATGTATCAACAGCCTTGGCTGTTTGTCAGACAGGGAATTTCTTAGGAGAACAGTTTGCCTACAGGTATTAAATGAGTTGCTTTAATTTTCATATGTACCAGTGTTAGGTTAAATTCTGTTTCGACTTTTTAGGCAGATAGAAGTTCTCCAGCTTTAAAAGGAGAAAAAAGCTGTTCACCTCCTGAGCTGGGCCAGGCAAAATAATAGTACAATATAGAACTTGTTGAAAAATGAGTAAACTCTTGTTGTGTGAACTCTGGATTCAGTTTTAAAACATCTTGTTCTATGCTGCTGTCAACAACAGTATAATTTTTCTGGCCTGCAGTAGCTGATTGGCTGGCTCATGATTATTTTCATTAAGTATCCTTCAGTGACAGCCTAAGAACATAAGTCTCTTCAAGCGATTACTGTATTTGCCCTTTAGCCTATTTAAGTTTGTTTTTTATTTGTCATTGCTTTTTGCCTTTGGTTTGAAAATTAAAATATATGGACAATAATGAAAAATATGTGCTATGTTTAATTTTTAAAATATTTTAAATCTCTTTTCCCCCACTGCTGCTTACTGCAGTAAGTCCCTACTGTGAAGAGCTCCTGTGGTTTATTTGAGTATGTGTCTCAGGGTGCTGTGCAGAACGGACTTTGATGTTGTTTGGTTCCTTCAAAATGCCTGTATTGATGCAGTGTTAACAGTGAGATTACAGCAGCTTGTTAGGGAAGATCATGAAATATTTTTGCTTGGAGTTTTAGGAAGTTTTATGTTTCACGGAAAGATGGAATTAATCTTATCCTACAAGTGAAAGATGCTGGTTTGATCCATTCCCTGAAGGAATGCAGATCTAAGATTAATGAAGCAAAGGTTCTTTCCATTACTACTGAAGGATCGTGTATTATTTAAACATTAGTTTTTTCAACTCAAATTTCTTTTCTTTAGGGTTTTTAGAGAGTTAATGGAGGAAAAGTCAAAGAGTGTAAGACATTAACACATAATAATACATTTTATGAATAAAATTTTACTTAATTTAGAATTGTCAAAAGCTGTGCATCTTATATGTACATCATTATTAATTGCTTGATTTATGATACTGCTTTTAATAAGTTGCATCAATACATTTGAAAGGTTAACTGAACGAAGTGCATTTTTAGTTTATTATGTACAAAACACTGATTTTTAGGTAGAGGCTCACTGATTGTTACAGAAATTCATCTTTAGCAATTATGGCAGCCGTCCCTGATTTCCATAAGGATTTCAATTATTTTGTTGATTTATCTTTTTAATCTTTTAGACATTGCATAATTTCTTGACTCAACAGTATAATACATTAGAAAGTTGGATCATCATTGTGTGCATTGGATATGGTAAATCATGCTTTTAAAAAAGACAAAATGAATATCCTGGCATCATTAGGGACTCTGAAAAAAGTTACACATCTCTTCATAATGCTGTTGTTGGGAATTTGGGGATATTTGTAAGTTATTTTCTGGTATTTACCCAATATTACTTATTTTAACTCGTGTTTATTGGTAGAACAAGTGGGCCCATTGATTACTGGTTCTGAGACTGAAATCATAGGAATGATGGGAAGTCCCTGGGAATAAATAAACCAGCAAAGTTCTGTTACATCCACAGCTTTCCTTCTTTTGGGTGGGTGTCCCAGTGTATCCAGTGCTTGGGAAACATTTCAACATCCTTAATGGCTGGGTTCCCATGTGCAGAGTGGTGACATGATCTGTGTTCCCAGGGCTTGTCTGCAGGCTGATGATTCACAGCCAGAGGTCATAGAGATTGCCAGGGAAGGTGCACACGGAGGTGCTCTGATGTTGAAGAGGATCTTTTAAATTGTATAATCACAAAACATTTCCAGATAAATACCTGTGGTGCACATGTCGTTGTACTGCAGTCTGCTGAAGGGGAGTGGAACAGTTCCACCTCGTGTCTCAGTGTCTGGTTTCATTTGTGTATGGGGTTCAGACTCCTAGGATATGGATTGTAAATCATGTTTAAAATTACCCCTCTGCCAACAGAGATAGTTTACTACTAACCTTTTCTTTTCTCTTTTCAGATCTTTTTGGATCCCTGTCTAGCTGATCCATGTTTCCAGACTCTCTCTTGTAACATTCTCAAGCAGCAAAAATGAAGTTGAAGCATAACATCAACCCTGTTCTTCTACAGTTTATAAACTTCATAGTCCTGGTGTACTCCCTTGTAACTTACATTCCATGGTACATACTTTCAGGATCAAAGCAGGCTATAGCAAAGGCCAAGCAGGTTAAAGCCAGACCTGTGAATAACAAGCCTGGGGGTGCATACAGATCTGTAAACAGCCTGCATTGCTTAGCTTCAGTTTTATATCCTGGGTGTGATACACTCGACAAAGTTTTTAAATACGCTAAAACTAAATATAAGGACAAAAAACTCTTGGGAACACGTGAAATTCTGAAAGAGGAAGATGAAATCCAGCCATCAGGAAAAGTTTTTAAGAAGGTAAGTCTTTAATGCCTTCAAGATTTCTTTTTCCCCAAAAGATGTTTGCTTTCTTATTGTAGCACTTCTAGTCCAGTAGAGCAAAGTTGGGGAAAAAATAAATTTCTCTGCTTAGATTCAGTAGCTGTGAAAAGAATTAAATTAGCTAATTCCCAATCTTTCAATACTCGACATTTGAACCAAATCTAAACCATTTTGCACTCTTGAATAGATATCCTATTTATGGTTTCAGTCAAAGAAAAAACACAAGTATGTTTTAGGTATTTGTTTTTAATATTCAGCTGGTGATGTAAGTGGCTTTAAGGGTTTCTTTTATAAGTTAATTTTAAAAAGTCTCCCTTTGTGTTATTCTGAACTGTAATCAGATAAATATACAAAAATTTCTAGATGCCAGTACTCAAATGTGGCTTTTCAGCAGACTTAGTTGTGATTTAAGGATTTGCTGTTCTGTCCTGAGAATTCAGGACTTAAATTAATTTTTTGTTTGAAAAAGGGTTGCACAGATTTTATTGGACGAGTCTTCTTTTCTTTGAGTCCCCTTTAAGGTGAGCTACTCTGCTAATCTGTAATCCTGGTGTGTGTGGGAGATGTGATTTCAGTATCTGACAAAGCTGTGTTGTTTCAAGGGACTGACTTTTTATAATGTATAATGTTCAAGCCTGTATTGTCCTTTGCACCTTTGTGTTTGTTCAGACACATTGAGAAATGCACTTTTGCCTGAAGAAGCAAAGCAGAATGCTGCAACAGGATATGCATATTTGTGCATCTCTGTGTGTTAAAGGTTTACATTTCTGTATTAGAAGTTGTTAAATCCACAATAGATAATTTTTAGTTAAGATTAGTTTCCGTGCAGATTAAAAGATTTTCTTTTCATACTGCTAGTTTTAATTCTGATAGAGGAATATGTTTAAAATAGATTTTGGTTAATATGACAAGATATGGCAAAGTTTAGTTCTGTTAAAATCTTTGTACAAACTTCACTGTTAGTGAAACTTGCCCTTAGCTGTGGAGTTAGTTTTGCAATATGGAGGAAATGCTGGGATGAATGGTTACGTGTACTGTTGCTTGATGCACATTTTGCTGCCTCATTACCCTATAAAGAAACAGAAAGTTCATGTACAAAGAAGGGCTTCTGAGCACAGATCAGAATTTTGGCTGCCTGTGACGTGTGCACTGTTTTTTAATCATAATTGTGAATGTAAGACTTAAGAACCTAGGAGTTTTAGCCTTTTCCATTATGCAAGCAAAGCATTGTGGATATTGGAAAGCTGAAGAATGTTTGTGTTGATCCACTTAAATGACTTGTTTGTGAGTATTTAGACTTAGTGATTACCCAAGTTAGGTAATTTTGTCTAAGCTTGACACAAAGGTTCATTATGGTCCATTGCCATACTTGCCCTCATGTTACTCCATTCCAAGTTGTGGCATTATCACACAAATCCACTTTTAAATTTTTTTTTTTCGTTAGGAAATAGTGTTATTAAGACCTCGTAGCATGTGTTAGCAAGTGAGGAAAATCAGAACATTTCACAAGATACCTTGTTGATTCTAAATGTCAGGGTTCTCTTCCTTTGATTTCTGTCTTCCATTTGGTGCAGTTCTTCAAAAATGTGCACAACAAGTTTAATTCTTAGGAGTAATGCATGGTATTTCTATACCTTACAGGAGCTGCAATATATTTTTATATTTTTATATATATAGTTTTCTCAAAAAAAGTAAAATACTCAGCTTTTGATTACTGGGAAAACTAAGTGTCCTTGCACTTGTAGCTAAAATTATTTAGAGCTTCTTAACATTTTTAAGATCAGAGACTCCATTAATTTATTGTGAGAACAATGATATCTCAGATAATCTGTAATTTCTTGAATTTTTATGATAGTGTATTGTTGCAAAAATATTTGTTTCTATGCAGATTCCAAAGTAGCAGAAATTAATGGATGTGAAAAAACCCAAATATTTGCTTATACACATGTTGCATTTCATAGTAATTCATATATAGTTAGTTCTATTTCCTTCTATAGTGTACTTCTCCAATTTCATGCATACCTAGTATTAGTTTCATGAACCATGTATTTAAGTCAGGATAAATTAATGTTGAAAATACCTCTGAGATTAAGATGTAATTAAATGGAAAAGGGTCTTAATTTAACCACAGCTGAAATTTTATGATGCCCAAAAGATGAGCTTCATTATTTAGTGTTGTCTTAGTTATAGGTTATATCATCAGGTGCTTGCTTTGATCTCTGCCGGTATGTGGATTTGGCTTTGTCTGTGTGTTCTTTCATTGGTTTATTTTTCAAGGGACATGTCTGTTTGTTTTGGGGGTTTGTTTGTTTGTCTTGCTCAGCTTTAAAAAGGGTTGGTAACCAAGAACGGAATTACTGGGATAAACATAATAAATAAGACATAGTGGAGAGAGGAAAACACAGCTTTGTTGGGGAAGGTGGTGCATCTAAAGCCTGAGAGACTTGGGTGCAACAGCAAACACATGGGCAAGCACTTGGGAATTTAGAAATTTACTCATTATTGATGATACTGAAACTTTAAGTGAAGGTTCAGGAACATTCTTGCCATGCCACGTCACTGAGCACTAAGAGAGTCACTTATGATGTTAAAAACCATAGGTTGCTATGCAAATGGTATGTTAGGGTGGGGGTTTTGAGATATATTCAGCTGCAATCTATATATTCATATAAAAAAGGCCCAAAGTGAGCATTTCAGATAACTTCCTTTGTATTATTTTTAATATAGTTTCACAAGAAAATGTATTTAATTAATGATCACTGGTTTCCAAATCATAGACAAGGTTCTTTAAACCTTATAAGGTACTTTTAAGAAGACCTTCAAAGGTAACTGAGATCAGGTACTTTAATGACTCAACATGAGGCTCCAGCTTTATCAAGAAAATTTTATTACACCTTTGCACTAAAAATTTTTAATATGTTTCTAAAATCCAGGCCAAAGAAGTGTTGTCTGTGTGTTTAGTCTGTGCTCTTCTGGATTTCCAAATATGAATAGAGCCTGGATACTTTACTAGTATTTTGTGCCTCATGACAGATGTGACTGAGGCTGCAGTTTAAGGCTGGAGCACGAGAGGGCAGTGCTTTCCTATGGAATACCGTGATTCCAGGGAAAAACCCAGAGCTGCAGTCCCTGCTCTGGGTGCTCTTTGTGAAACTCTTCAATCTGGGCTCTAACTCACTGCTTGGGGCCTTCTGCCAACTCTGGGACAGTTACTTTCTTTCCATTAGTTACCAGGCAGAACTAGCCTCTGAAGTGAAGTTAAATATGTGTGTGAATGTTTGAAGCATTGTGGAACCTAAATGCCAGCCTTATCACCTGTGATATCACCTTATCACCTGCAGCAGAAGCAGAGTCACAGGGTTGGAAGGGACCTCTGGAGATGCTCCAGTCCTATCTGCTGCACAGGTAGGGTCACCCAGAGCAGGTGACACAGGAACATGTCCAGGTGGGTTTGGGATGTCTCCAGAGACTCCACACCATTCCTGGGCAGCTGTTCCAGTGCTCTCCACCCTCAATGTAAAGAAGTTCTTCCTGCTATTGAAGTGGAATTTCTTATATTTTAGTTCATGGCCATTGCTTCTTGTCCCATCACTGGGAACCCTTGGAAAGAGCCTGGCACCATCCTCTTGGCACCCCTTTGAGATATCTGTATGTGTTAATGAGATCTCCTCAGCCTTCTCTTCTCCAGGCTGAACCAGCTCCCACAGTCTCTCCTTGCAAGAGAGATGCCCCAGACCCCTCATCATCTTTGTGGCATCCTCTGGACTCTCTCCAGTAGCTCCTTGTCTTTCTTGCACTGTACTTTGGAAAATTATAGCAAAAGCTATGGAGGGTAAGGCCAAGAAGGGAGATGGATTTGGAGACACATTCCAGCATAAGGAGTATGAGAGAAACCATGACCTGCTCTGTGTCCTGCAGAGGAAACTGATAGAGAAATGCAGGAGAAAGGGAGTTAGAGGCAGTTTAGTAATATATGTATATGAATATCTGTTATTCACTAATGTGTATGTAATATAAATGTCACAGAGATGGAATAGAGAAGAAAAACTGGGCATGGGAGAGGAACATTGGAATTTGAATATATGGAAGGCAAAGGGAGGTAGGAAAGTAAAATTCAAAATTACTGCATTGAAAAAGCTCTTAACTGTTCTCACCTGATATCACCTGTTCTTCAGAAATGTATTTTTATATAAATAGCTACAGCCAACAGTGCTATACATCCTTAAAAAGGGTTTTTTCTTTTTAAGAAAAGAAGGTACTAGTGAGGTCTTTTACTACATATCAGACTTGCTTAAGCAATGAGGGTGAATTATTTAAGAGAATAAAAAAGGGGGAGAAAGCAGAATCATGAGTATTGTTTGGAGAGATTAATTTTTGGCCATTTAATGATTTATTTTCCCCAGTTCAGTGAGTTACAGAGTGGTGGAAATTACTAAAACGTGTTATGGGTTGGCAGGCTTACCAGAAACAGTAACAAGAATCTGCTTGCATTTCTTGGCCTAATTATTTGTGAGTAGTTTTCCTGAGACTACACTGCAGGCAGAGTATAATGGGGGAAAGGGGTGTTGCCCAAGTCACTGCTATAAATTGTTTGCAACTGATGAGCTTGTCAAGAACTTCCAAGTCTGCCAAAAATACTGCCTTTGGGGAAAACAAAATGCCAAATTGGAATTTAAATTCCAAATTACCAAAATTTGGATGGACAGGAAGAGGTGCAGTATTTTTTTTTTTTTTGGAAGCTGTGGGAGTTTTTCACAGCAGAAATATCTTGGTGTGTTGAAACAAAACGGGACTCTCAGGTCCCCTCTCTTCCTCAGGAGGCTGCCCCACTTGCTGGCATTTCAGCCTGACCTTTCTGCTCCAGAGAGGTTTTGGGGTTTGAAACAGCCTTAGGGGTTTGCCACTGAAACACCACTTCTGGAAATAAATCTGGAAAACCCGAGCAGATATTTGTGTGAGAAATTTGTGTTTTCTGGTGGAATTGCTCTATACTGCTGTTGTTGACAAACATTGTTTTTAGGGCTTGTCAAATGATATTTTCCCATAAATACATATGTGAAATTTCCAAGCAGCTGCACATGTACCTGTTTGTCCTGCTAAACAAGTAGGTTAATGAGCAATATGCAGTGAAGCTGTAGTAGGAACAACTTATTGTTACAGCTAATTGTAACTTGAGCAGTTTGGAAAAATGTCTTGACAAGGAAAATCTACTAGATTTTATTTTTCTATTAGAGTTTAAGAGAGATTTTAAAATATGTGTTATTAAAGTGGATGTAGAAATATGAACTCATTAGAAATGTAGTTACATGTCAAAAAGTTGTTAGATTTGACAGCCTAAAGTTTGAAATTTAGTTCACATTGATGAATGAAATATGGAAGAAAATGAAGGAGATTTTCTAGGTTTTTTTAGTATTTGCTTGCATTTATTACTAAGGTTTTGTAAAGAACATGTCTGAAATACTTGATTAAAAATTGTTTTTCAAAATTGTCAGTGCGCTTATATAAATAAATGGGTAGGATATAATAATTTAGAGTATAGATTTTCAGTATAAAACATCTTCATACTTATCTACATATGGAAATTTCTAGGTTGGTCTCAAAGAATTATCCTGTCACTCAGTAAGGAAGTAGTTCTGCAAGGTGCAAGTGCACACAGAAATCTGGGTAGCGACTTGTAAATTCAAATCCACTTTTGCTGTGCACCAGCTTTCCCATATGGAAAAGTGAGATTGCATAATGTATTCTACATGATTTCTCAGAAATGAAGTTTGCCAGTAATTTCCTATCCTGTTTTTTGTCCCACTTCTGTTTAACAGTAAAAAAAGGGCAAAATTATTACTACTCATCCCCTTGACGTTTGTTTCCGAACAAAGGGAAAGTGATTTCACAATTCCTGACTAAGGACCCATGGATGTACTGCTTTCTGGATTCCAAATTCCCTTTTTTAGTTTTTGGTTTTTTTGGTTTGGTTTTTTTTTTTTCAAATGAACATCTGAGTGTCATATTTGTGCAGAATTGTAACCCAAATATCCAAGTAAGTAAATATAGAGAATGTACTGTGCTAACTAGTGCTTTTCATCCTTTACATAAGCCAAACCTTTTTAAAAAGTAGAGGTATGTGGGCCAGATAACCAAACAGTCTTTCAGAGGGCTTCTGGAGCTACAAAACATGGTGGGAATCATGTAGCTTTCTCTTCTGTGAAAATAGAAACTGAGGTGATAACATGCATGGAGATATTGCATTGTGATATGGTATTTATGTTGGAACTTCCACAAGCCCTGTAGCTTTTGGCAAGAAAAAGTATCGTCTCTATCTTGAGTAAACTGCTGTTATAATTCAAGCACATGTTACTGAAACATCTGTGGATTTTACACATGGGTGAAGATGTAGTAGGACGTGTTAAGGATTTTCATTTTCTGAATTGATTTTATTATTCTTACTAGGTCATCCTTGGCAAGTACACCTGGCTTTCTTATGAAGATGTATACATTAAAGCTGTTAATTTTGGAAATGGCTTAGCAGTCTTGGGTCAGCAGCCAAAGACTAACATTGCTATCTTCTGTGAGACCAGAGCTGAGTGGATGATTGCAGCCCAGGCCTGCTTTATGTGCAACTACCAGCGTGAGTACCTGTCTTCCCTGAAGTTTTTATGGCTTTTGATCTCACAATCTGAAAACAAAACTCTTTCTTTCTTGGCTTTATGTACTGAGAAAATTTTATTTAGATTCTATATAGAATATTAAAATTTTCAAATTACAAAATATTGGATAAGGTAGAAACTGCACTTTGTAGCCTTTTGCTTTAGTGAATGGAGAAACCTATATCTGTTGGCAGTTGGGGAGAATGGTTTTGGTAAGTGTAGTTTGCTCAGTGAATTTGTGAGAGGTTTATTTTCTTTTCATCTTGAATCAGTACAGATTCCCAGGTTTCTGAAAACAAACAAACAAAAATCACACATGAATTCATTGACTCAGTTTCAGGAGTTGACGTCAAACCTTCTTCTGTGCCTGCAAGTTTTGTTTTATCTGAATATTTTGTCAGTTCTTCAATTTTGGTTTTGGTTAGGCGTATTTTTCTTGCTCAGGAATGTACTGAGTGCTGGTCTCAGTGTGCTATAGTTGTTTAAGTGTCTGTTTCATCATTGCTCCCTCACCTAACTAAGCCCAGCCTGGCTGGGTTCTGTGGTGCTCTCAGGGGGACACATCTTGTCCCTCTGGGCATGCCAGAAACTGCTCTTCCTCACAGCTTTTGGGCCTTTTCCCTCCTGTGCCATGTTTACCCTCCTTCAATAAGAGGTGGCCCATAAAAGCCAGATGTGCAGAAATTCCTGATTTCTTACTTAGATGCACTAAAGATGTCTATAAATTATCCTTTTTTTCAGATTTTGGAAGCCAGTCTAGTAAGATTTATATTTAAATGGTTCCTCTTTTCTGTGAGCGTGAATCTGTTTCAGTTTGAGAAGCAATATGTTGATGAGTATGTAGCAGTTTTCATTTACTTAAGTTTTTACTCCTGTCTGGTTGTTTTGCATGTACCTTTTGCTGTATTGGTCCCTTTATTGAAGGCCTGGATGGTGGGACAGAGTGCAAACACAGGAGGTCCCAGCTGGTGGCTTGTTGGGGGCAGCAGCCAGTGGGAGTGTTGTGCAGAGGAGCCTGTCAGCTGGAAAAGGGGGTTGTCTGCAACCTTGTGGAATTCAGTAAAGGCACTTCAAATTTCCTCTTTGCATGCTGGAATGCATCTCGTGCACCAGTATAGGCTGGGGGACAGCTGGAGAGAGCAGCCTTGCAGGGAAGGACCTGAGAGTTCTGGAGGGCCGTGAGTCACCCAGGATTTTGCAGCACCTTCTTGCAGTGGAGGTCAGCAGCATCCCGGGTCGTGGTAGCGTGAGGGTAGTAGGTAGGCTGCTGGATGCGATCCTCCTCCCACCTTTGGACACTGGTAGAACTATATCTGGACTACTGTGTCTGCACTAGGGCTTCCTATTAGGAAAAAGATGCTGACGTCCTGGAGAAAGTCCATCCTGGAGGCTGCCAAGATGCTGGAGGGGTTGGAGAGTGTGACATCTGAGGAGAGGCTGACAGAGAGGGGTCTTTCCAGCATGAAGATGAGTTCAGATGTTGTTGCTGTCTGACACTGCCCGGTGGGAGTGTGCAGAGGAGATGGAGCCAGGCTCTGCTGACAAAGGTGTGCTTTGAGACCACTGCAGGCCGCAGTCACAAGCTCAATGGCAGGAAAATCTGATTAAATATTAGGGCAAGAATCTTCATTGTGAGGGTGGCTCTGTATCAGAACAGGAACAAAGAACAGTTGTGAAATCCTCATCCTTGGAGATCCATGAAACCCAGAGTGGCTGTGGCTCTGAGCACTCTGCTGCAGTGGATGCTGTGTGCAGGGGATCTTCAAAGTCCCTTCCCTCCTAAATGGGTGATGGTTTTAGTTGGTTCTTCAGTGAGTAAATGCTGCTGGCCTGCCTACCAGAGCAGAAAACTGTACAGATAAGATGCCTGTGCTGCTTTTAAACTACATGTCTCTATGCCAGTTCCTTTTTATCACTTTTTGGGATCTGTCAGATTCCTAGTGGCTTGTCCTAGGAATAAAATGCAAAGGCTTGTATCATTTTTTCCCCTTTGGAACTGAAGCACATTTACAAATCCTAGGGAGATTTGTAATTTGAGGGGGGAAAACCTGAGCTAGGGCTGCTGGATGTTGTGAGCAGAATGGTATGCATGGTTTTGGTTTGTTGGATTAGTGCTTTAAATCCCCTCACTGCGACGTGCCTCGGCACACACTCTGACGTGGTGTTCAGCATCTAAGCTGTGTCATCTTCTGTGAACTTGGCTGACTTGTGCTGGCAGATGAGGAGACAGCCAGGCAGTGTTTACAGGCAGCTTGCAGGACAAATTGGAAGCCTCAGATGATCTTGAAGCAGTAGTAGTGGCAAGACATTGCTAAATGGCTTATGTTAGCATTTTTCAGTGTGCAGGTTTGATACCAGCTCACTGCTGTGGGGGTGGTGGGACATTCCTCCCAAATGTGACATGTGCTCAGTCTGCTGGAGTGGGCCCAGAACTGATGTCAGCAGAGCAGGTTCATCTGCTTTGTACGTAGTGTTGGAGAGAATGCCTTTTGCACTACAGAATTAAAATGAGGAAAGTGATGTTTGTTATGGGTTACTTGCACAAACAAGTGATTTTATTGTTAGAAATACTTGTTTGATTTTAAGTAG
Source organism: Pycnonotus jocosus (assembly GCA_013400435.1). Lineage (NCBI taxonomy): Eukaryota > Metazoa > Chordata > Aves > Passeriformes > Pycnonotidae > Pycnonotus > Pycnonotus jocosus. Next base: position 92,073 of record VWYP01013105.1, read on the forward strand.
GACTTCTTCTGAAGTCCTCCGAGTCTTGTATTTGCAAGAGGTAGAGTGGGCTTGCTAGTTCAGAAACAGAAAAGTAGTAGTACTACCATGAGAACAGATTTTTTTCCTAAGTACCTCTTCATGTGTATGAACGGCTCTTCACCAGGGTAGGCAGATAAAACACAAGAGTGCATAACCAAATGGTGGAATAGAGAGATTAGGTTTCATTTTTTCAATCATGCTTGAGCAGAAGTGGTTTTGTCAGAAATAAATTTGGCTGAAGCCTTTAAAGATGCATTTTGCTTTTTATTCTTGATGTACTATGGATGCTGAAATACTCTGTTTAACATTCCAGTTACCTTCAAACAGATTCTGAAAGTTCTGTTTCTTTCTTTAGGGCAAGGTTTTGTCTTTTCATACAAGCTGGCAAATTTAGTGGTGTTGGGGGTTTTCTTTTTGTCAAGCCTTTGGTCAGACAACAAAGACTCTCTTACACTATTGCGTATATAAAGGTGAATATAAAATAATCCCTTCTCAAAATGTTTTCAGGAGAGTGAGGAGAGAAAAAAAATTATCAAAACTTTCAGATTTGCCTGAAAAAGTTTTAAGTGGCAGTATAAGGGAGAAGGGAGAATGTCAGAGAGGAGTCATTGCTCAGTTTTGCTCTCTCCATGACATCAATGCACCATCATATAAATGGTCTCTCTTTCTCTTTGGCTCTGTCCTACAGCTCTGAGTGTCTGAATGTCGTTATTTGCAGATGAGTAATTAAGTACCTCCGTGGTTATTCCCGAGATGATGCTTTGCCTTCTGGGCGGTGCTGTGGGCTGGGTTCTGCTTGTTGGCTTGGGGCAGCTGAATTTCTGCTACATGTTTATATAACAGGGGTCACTGCAGTAAGCAGAGAGAGCTCGTGGGAACGAGGAGAGGCACTCTTCTGGACTTTGCTCCCACCAAATTAAAGAAAACACAGTGCATGTGCATTTGCCCTGCAACAGTTCTGAACTATGAGGGACTGTTTTAACAAGAAAAAAAATAAGTAGAGGTCAACTATTTACTTTTCTTTGTAGGAAAACTGCTTTTGAGTTGTTTTGGGTTAACTCCTTGGATTTAAAATATTAAAATAAAAATCTTAGAATACAACAGAACTCTATTTAATTTTAATTTTTAATCTTTGCTGCAGTGATTACAGTTCTAATGTACAGTGGGTTGTCTTATTTTCTTAGTTACATTCTTTAAATATTCAGCTATATATAGACTAAAACCAGAAGATGTTCAGATACCTGATGTGACAAAACTCCCAGCAAGGATGTTGTAATTATTGATTGTGTTGATTCATCTCAGAGCTTTTTTGATATGTCCGTGTTTAGTGTTCTGCTTGGAAAACAGAAATTTTTTATATTTTTTTTATTTTGTTTTTTTGTTTGGGGTTTGTTTGTTTGTTTGGGGGGTTTTGAGAGCAATATTTCTCTTCAATTCTTAGCTGTGCTTTTCTTCCCTAGTCCATTCTGGTCTCTTCTCATTCTGTTCCATTGAAAATGGCAGGAAATGAAATATTATTTTAAAGGTGTTAATATGAAATTGTTGTTTAACACCCTAATGAGCTGACCTTACAAACAGGAAACAATTCTTCTTATAGTCAATTTTCTAAATATTTTCTTCCTTGCTGTTCTGTATAATTCTCATGATGTCAGTTCAGGGTCTAATGACTAAGTGATGATTAAACCTTTATTACATTATTTTAAATAGATGGCAAAACAGGATAGACACAGGTTTATTCCTGTGTGAGAATTCTCTGCTGATGACATGTATTGCCTTGCTGTAATAATTTGGAATTAGCAGTCAATTGTAAAAGGTTAGTAACAGAGTATGTGACTTCTGGAAAGAGAAGTCACATGAATGAAAGCTGTTTCTTTCCTGTGCGCAAGAGGAACGTTACACAGCGGTTAAATTGAAGTTTGCCTGCTTTTCACATGGTGAAAGCAATGAAAGTATGAGAGTAGATCCAGGAGAAGTGCATAAGGTGATGTGGGTTTGGGACCTCTAATTAGACTTTGGAAAAGAGTAAACAGTCACATAGAGAATGGTTGTTCATTATTCCTACTGGGAGTAACTGAAAATCACACTGTATTTAAATTCAGATGTTAAGAGGCTTTTTAAATACAAAACTGTCCCATCTTAGAGCTGACAAATATTTTTACTGTGTTGCCTAAGTTGGAATAGATTAATCTTGGTTCTTTTTTGCAAACCCAGAGCCTGACCATTTCCCCTGTTTTGTGTTTCAGTTGTTACTCTGTATGCCACGCTGGGAGGCCCGGCAATAGTTCATGGGCTGAATGAAACAGAGGTGACCACCATCATTACTAGTAAAGAATTGATGCAAACAAAATTGAAGGTCAGAAGCCTGTTCTTTGTCTATCTCTTTCCAGTGTGTCTGTTCACCACTGTTAAATGGCCTGGTTCCACTGTAAAGAACAATGATTTGTTGCCTTTCCATAAGGCAGACACCTTTGGAAGAAGATTTATGTATCTGTCTTCATGTACAGGAGGTGGTAGTTTGCTTTCAGTGGGTTTTAGGCTGCTCAGTGACTGGAGAATGAGCAATTTGCAGTATTGCAGAGCTGGAGTGCTGCCTGGAAAAACACCTTTACAAGAAACTGCCGTGGTTTCTTGGTGGATTTAGTGCCTATAAATGTGACAATGGGAAGGACAGAAAAATATATAAAGAGCTAACTGTGATTGTGCTCCTGGCTTATTATCAGATGTTTTCCCAGCAGAGAATGGTTTTTAATGTCTAAAGATGGGTGTTTAAAGAGTTAGAGCTGTTTTTCCATGCAGGGGGAGAAAAAGCTCACTAAACATTAGAACAGTCAAAGAACTTATTTGACTTACTGGCCCTGATGAAATACCCAAGTGGAACGACTAACCTGCACGAGTTTCATCATTGCATGTTTTGGGAAAACTGAACCTTTCAGATAAGGCAATTGTTTTAATGAAAAATAGTGCTATTGTGGAATTTTTGAATGAGAATTCCCCAAACTTTAAAAAGAAGTTACTACAATGACAGTATCTGTGCCATGCACATTTATTTCAGCTTGCAGTGAGAGAATGTATTTGCTCTGCTATAGGTGATGATCTTCTCTTCTTCCATGAGAACACTGGTAAATGTCTTAGAACTCATGTTTTGCTTGAAATGCTTAACTAGTAATTTTCAATGTTTTTGCTAGCTGTTGCTTGTTTTAAATAGCATAATAACCAAGGAGCAACCTAAGAATTATTGTGAGCTCAGTGTCACCAGTTTCTCTGTGTTCTATGGGAAGGGAAAGTCAATTATGTCTACAAATCACTGCAGTCTTATTTGTGGAGTTTTCATGAAGTAAAATACTAATCAGTAAATGGTTGGAGAAGTTTTTGGACTTAAAATTGGAAATCTTGAAGCTTTGCAGCTATTTGAGCTTGGCAGGTTTATCTTTTAACACTCTGAGATGTTTTATATTAGTGCTTTTTAAAATGTATGCAGCAGATAGCATGGAGGTTTTTGTTCTTGTTTTTTGGGGTTGTTTCTTTTACTTCTTGGCATAAAACTAATTTTTAATTTCTGAACCCATTTTTCATTTCCACAGGAAATTGTTTCTCAAGTCCCACTACTGCGACACATAATTACAGTGGATGGCAAACCCACCACGTGGTCAGAGTTCCCCAAGGGTGTCATTGTTCACACGATGGCATCTGTGCAAGCCATGGGGGCCAAGGCAGACACTGGTGAGTTCTTCCTGTTCAGATCATCTCTTTTGATGCCCTAATTTGACCCCGTTGAGTAAACTTGAAGGAACTGCAGATTCCAAAATTATGCAGATTTAACCTTTTCTTATCTCCTTTTCCTTTAAATAAAATCTGTGTGATTTTCTTTTTATTGTTTTGGTTTGGTTGTGGGTGGTTGGATTTTGGGATGTATGTTTGTTCTGTTTTTCGACAGAGTAAAAACTGACTCCACAATCAAGTGTCACAGGTTGAAGGATAGTTTTTAGGATAAGCAATTAATTCAGGATAGAAACTTGGCATTCTTATGATCAGACTTGTTTAAACCAAGTTATTCAGGGCACAGAAGGAAAATCACTGTGTATAACAGATGAAATCAATGATTCGTTACCGTGAAGTTTTGTAAAATTCACAGATAGTAAAATGTAAAATAGTAATTTGAATCATATAGAAGTTGGTCACTTACTACATTTCTGAAAGCATCAATCTATGTAAATTCACTGAAATCTTTTTCCAGTCTATGTAACATTTTTAGAACTATAATTCAGAGTTCTAGAACTTATTTTAATTGTGATCTTAAGAAATTTTTATTCTGAAGAGCTGCCCATCCTAGTGTTTTAATATGTGAATATTTCAATATATTCAGTAATTGCTTTCTTTTGTTCTTATCCTTTGTGTTTTCAGAATCTCTTTATTGCAGCCACAGGAATGTTTGATTGTATTTTAGGAGTAGGGGGAGTGGTCAGTCCATCTAATTTTGATGTTCAGAGGAATGGCAGATTTGCTCCAAACCTCTCAATTTCTTTAGAAGATGCTTTTCCCTATTTGATATACCAGTTTTATGTACTACTAAAACAGTTCAATACAACACCAGCAGAAAAAATTTAGCTGTAATTCATTAGCTCCCTGAAATTTGTTAATCTGTGTGCTATGTAAAAAGATATTTAATCTTTCTTCAGTCTATTAAATATCACATGCTCTGCACTACAATAAAAGAACATTATCTTTGTCAAGCTAACCATTCATAAACTGCGAAATGCTGTCATGATTTGTTTATGGTCAAGCATGTCCAATTAATATTAAGTAGATGAGCTATTGCTTATGTTTTTTTTTCCTCTGTGTATTTCATTGTGCAGGAATAGGCAGGATTCAGTGAGTGGAAAATGATTAAATATTGCTTTCACGCTTCTCATTCAGTGTGTGCAGTGTGCCACATGCACTGTGTGTGATGCAGTTTCCTCTGAGTAAGCACATTAGTTTTTGTATTTCCTTGCACTCAGCACAAGTATTTAAAAAGCACTTTAATCCAATTAAAGCTGTTGAACTTCTTTTAAATATTTATGGAGATTGCACCTCAGGTTGGCTCAGCGGTGCTTTGCTGCAGGTGTTGCAAATGAGGCAGTGTGTTGTTTCCTGCCAGGGAGCACGGGAGGCAGGAGCTTGGCACAGGAGGATGGATCCTGTGGCAGTGTGGGATCAGGGCAGGGAACCTTCCTGAGGCAGGGATGCTCAGTGGTGCTTTGGACAAGCCAAAGCTCTGACTGTGTTTCTCTCCACTGCAGGAATAGGGGAAAAATAATAGGAAAACTGTTGTTGCGGTACATAAGGACAATCAATCAAACTATTGGTCAGCTCATGCAGAGTTCCTACTCTTTGTGAAGGCGTTTAAGCTTGACCACAATCTTTTTAAGCAAAACCAGGATTTAATAGCAAGAGTCCTGTGGTGCTGTGTTGCAGTGACTCCTGAATGTGTCAGTGTGTCAGATCTCCCAGCCCGAGAGGCTCTCCACACATCTCACATCCTATTTTATACCAACCTGCAGGAAACAAACAGCCATCCAGGCCTGTGCCCTCGGATATCGCAGTGATCATGTACACAAGTGGATCCACAGGAATTCCCAAAGGAGTTATGATCTCCCATTGCAACATAATTGCTGGGATAACTGGAATGGCTGAGAGGATCCCAAATCTGGGGTGCGTACCAACTGTTACTTACCGACAAATTAAAGAAGTCATGTAGTTGCATTTAATTGTAGATTAATTACTGTGTAAAATATGAACAGTTTTATATTGCTATGGCTGTGACACATCATACTATGCACTGACATCTGAGCATCTTCCAGCACTGCACTAAATGACATGGCTATTTCATGTACTCTTTGTTCTCTCCTCTGCGATATGTGGGGGCAAGACCAGGACACAAAAACCTGTGAGGCCACCTTGCACTGGAGTGGTTGAATGCCTCCCTAAGCAGTGCTTCCCTTGGTTAATGTTTAAATTCTGTGGCTTGATGCAGTTTTTAATCTCATCCACTGAGAGTAACCAGAGTAACCATCACCCATTTTTTCATGCCTTAAACCTACAGTACATAGTATGTAACTCTTGAAACAAAACCCACATGAGGACTCTAGTGATAGAGCATAAAGCTATCTTTTAAAAATTCTTTTCAGGGAAAAAGACATTTATATTGGGTACCTGCCCCTTGCCCATGTTCTGGAGCTGAGTGCTGAGCTTGTGTGTCTGTCTCACGGGTGCCGCATCGGATACTCTTCCCCTCAGACACTGGCTGACCAGGTATGTTATAAATGTTAAAAAAAAAAAAAATTCTTTGGTCATATCTTTGTAATATTTCTTTAAAAGTAGTACAAATTTTGTTTGTGATGTTAAAGATCTTGAATGTGTCTGCTAGTAAACTTGTTCTTCACTTTAGTCTTCTAAAATAAAGAAAGGAAGCAAAGGGGATGTTACTACGCTTAAGCCAACTCTAATGGCAGCTGTTCCGGTAAGTAGCTAAAGGATGAATAATTTTTAAAACCTTTTTAAAAATATAATTTATAATTCAGTTTTTAGCAACAAAATTAATATCATGACTATTTAAATAGAATCTTTGATGTTAAGCTGCCTTAAAATAATAATTTTGGTACTTATTTGTATGTTGGGGATAAACAATCATGATAATGAGTATGAAACTTTTTCAAAGTTAAGATAGCGATAGAGATTTGATTTCCATTTTAATTAGTCATTTCTTGTTTGTTATAGTGAGAGAGTGGAATAAAGAGAGTTGGCAGCAGGCAGTGGGGGGTTAACTGCTGCTCCTCCCCACATTTTACTTTCCTCCTTTCCATGAACATCTTGCTGTCTCTTAGCAAGCGAAGAAGCAGGAATCTGGGAGTGGGTTGTCACCTGAAGCTCACTTGAATTTCTAGGTTGTGTTTTCTTTTTGCTGTACTGAATTCAGGATTTCTGTTTCTTTGAGTTAAAGTTCATCTTTTTACATAACCAGGAAATTATGGATCGAATCTACAAAAACGTTATGAATAAAGTGAACGAAATGACCAGTTTCCAGCGGAATCTATTTATATTGGCCTACAACTACAAAATGGAGCAGATTTCCAAAGGTTACACTACCCCACTCTGTGACAGGTAATGTTAACTTCATTTTTAATGGCACCAAAAAATCAAAGACTGGCCACAGAAGCAGTATCTGGTGTTTTTGTGCTTTTCGTCATTTTATTGTTGACACTTTGAACATGAACAAATCTGTACTTCAGTGTAAATTGAAACAACAAATCAGGAGTTTGTGTGATGGATTTAAATACTTACTAATACAATTTAAATGTGTGTTGTTTAACTTGAAACTGATTGGAAATTTACATTTCTTGCATTTTCATCAGGAATTTAATAAGAGATTTATACAATTTTTGGGTAAGATGAGAAGTTTATTCCTACAGAAAACTATAGACTCCACATTTTCACAGAAGGGAGCGATGGTATACCTCAAATTGGAAAGAACCTGCAGGACCATTTAGTCTAACTCTGGGCTTCTGTGAGAGTAAATGATAGTGTATTTATAATATATATAATGCAAAATTTATACAACTTACAATATTTTTAGGAGAAAATGATGCAACTTTACTGCATCATTAAGTCTGTGTTCTCAAACATTTAACCCATCTTCAAACTACAACGTGGAAACAGTCGTAGAAATCTGTGCCTGTATTTCTGAAAACTTGAAAAATGTGCTCCTTCAAGGTTCTCCTTGGATGTCATAAAAGTATATTTGAAGAAAATGGAAACTTCCAGTTCAGACCCAAAACTAGGTGCTCTCCTGCTTTGTTTTTAAGGACCAAATCATCCTTTTCCCTTTGCATTTCAGCCTTATCTTCCGCAAGGTGCGGATGCTGCTGGGCGGGAAGATCCGCGTCCTGCTGTGTGGTGGCGCCCCGCTCTCGGCAGCCACGCAGCGCTTCATGAACATCTGCTTCTGCTGCCCTGTGGGACAGGGCTATGGTCTCACTGAGTCTGCTGGGGCTGGCACCATCACTGAAGGTGGGTGGCAGGGCTACGGCCTCACCGAGTCTGCTGGGGCTGGCACCATCACTGAAGGTGGGTGGCAGGGCTACGGCCTCACCGAGTCTGCTGGGGCTGGCACCATCACTGAAGGTGGGTGGCAGGGCTATGGCCTCACTGAGTCCATGGGGCTGGCACCATCACTGAAGGTGGGTGGCAGGGCTATGGTCTCACTGAGTCTGCTGGGGCTGGCACCATCACTGAAGGTGGGTGGCAGGGCTATGGCCTCACTGAGCCCATGGGGCTGGCACCATCACTGAAGGTGCGTGGCAGGGCTATGGCCTCACCGAGCCCATGGGGCTGGCACCATCACTGAAGGTGGGTGACAGAGGGTTATGGCCTCACTGAGCCCATGGGGCTGGCACCATCACTGAAGGTGGGTGACACTGCATCCCCTGGCACTGGCACCCACGCACAGCCCTGCGGGGCTCAGCCCTGTCCTCCTGTTCCTTTGGTGGTGCCACTAAACATTGTCAGGTGTTCCCTGGAATCAGATGTTCCCAAAAAAGTATAAAACAGTGGCAGTGCTGCTCTGGATGAGTTGTGCTAAAGCAGGTGACCTGCATGTAAAATGAATGTTCTTGTTTGTGGTAGAGCAGCCCATTCTAGTGTGAATGGGATCTTGATATTGTTTGGGCTTGCCACGCCGAGTGAGTATTTTTTTTTCAGATTTTCTTGGGTATATTGAGATATCTGGAATTAAAATCTTGCTGCACCAGATTTTAATTTCATATAACAGAACCTAATGGTTTCAGCTTCCTTTTAGTAACTGAGGGGTCTGTTAATACAGCTATCTACGCTCTTGGTGGCATAAGAATTTTATCTGTGCTCTCTTGACAATTCTGTTGGATTTTCTTGAAAGTTTAGTTCTGTGAATTAAAGTTCAGAAATAAATAGCAGTTAATTTTCACTGAGGAAGCATGACAACAAAAGGGTTTTTTCCAACCAGCTTTGTTTTTTGTTTTTCTGAAAATGCACTTGTTTAAATTCTAGTTTGGGACTACACTACAGGAAGAGTGGGAGCACCTTTGGTCTGTTGTGAAATCAAGTTATTGAACTGGGAAGAAGGTGAGGATTCCTGCTTATGATTAAATTGTAATGTGTTTGTAAGAACTGTTTGTGGTTTTGTGTTTTTCTATAGGGCTTTGCTCAGTAGCAGTAATTAGAAGACTATCTCTTGGTTGTTTGTATTTTAAATGCTACTTTTGCATATAAAAGTTTGCTCTTGGGGAGAAGAAAGGTGAAATAAATTTCTCAATAGTTTCAAAACAGGGAAATATCCAGACAGAAACTATCAATGCAAGCAGCATTTTGACTAGGTAGTATGCACAATACCTTCAGTTGCCATTAAGAAATTATTTTAAAATAATCTTTATAATATTATTCTTAAAGTCATTAAAAATTGGCATATGGAATAGAAGCTTAATGGATGCTTTATAAAATGCCTATAATAAATTTTGAAATGAATTTGTATTTCCTTTCACTGTAGTTTTTTATGTATTGTAGAGCAGAAATACATAATACTTAAGTGTGTTTTGGACTAATGCAAAACTTCATGAATCTTTTCTTTTCTAAACTATGAGGCAAAGTTGTTTGGTTTTATTTGAGCCTATGTGAAACAGATAAAGCACATTACTTACTACTGCCAGAAGGATGGCACCAATTTTTGCTTTGGAACATGTTTTCATTTTCATAAACTTAATAAAACTCCCCATCCTTCTAGGTGGGTATTACAACACTGATAAACCATATCCTAGAGGTGAGATCCTGATTGGAGGGCAGAATGTGACTGTGGGCTACTACAAAAATGAAGCACGAACCAGAAAAGATTTCACTGTTGATGAGAATGGGCAGAGGTGGCTCCATACTGGAGACATTGGAGAGTTTCATCATGATGGGTGTCTAAAAATTATTGGTGAGTTAATAATTTCAGGTAAGCGTGTGTATGTATAGGTATTCATATACACACGCATTTTTCAGGGCTGTGAAATATAGTAATGAGGAAAACCCCCATATCTTGTCATGCAGTCCAAAGCCTTCCCATGTACCCCAGGGAAGTTCTGATATGTTAATGTAAACTTGTTTGGGTGTTTTAGAAGCTGATTTTTGGTTCATTTTGAAACAATCTTAACATTGACTCCCTAAGTTAGGGAGACTGGGTAGTAATTAGAAAGTTAAATATAAGCTAATTGAGTAGATATGCTGCCTTATATAGTATAATTTTGTAAGGTTGTGTACAATAATCTCAAGTAATTTGGGCGTAATTTTTTGTTCTTATTGTTGTTTTTCAAGTAAAAGGCGAACAGTTGCTCTTTAAATATGGATTTAGCCTGAAATAAATAACATAATGTCACCAAATGGTGCATATCCTGCCTTGTGGGTCTGGGCCAGACAGCACAAAATGTGTGCTCCTGGCTAACAGTGGCTTTTGCATAGTTCTACTTGTCTTCTATGCACATGATGGTGCTGTCATGTAGGAAATGCTGTTCTGAAGGCAGAAAATGCATGGAGTTGTCATGTCCCTCATTTTGTTGGGAAAGCCAGACTGATAAAATGCAGTCTGGAACCCTGACATCAAAGATTTCTCATACATTCACCAAACACGAGTCAGTTTGGATATTTAAATACGCATTTCAGAAAAATTTAAAATCACCATTTAAAAGTTTTCTGTTCTGTAATTAACACTTAATACCTTTCTTCCTCGATAGATCGCAAAAAGGATCTTGTAAAACTGCAGGCAGGAGAATATGTTTCTCTTGGCAAAGTAGAAGCAGCTCTGAAGAATCTCCCACTGGTGGATAATATTTGTGCATATGCAAGCAGGTAAGAGCAGCTCATACTTTGTTACTGCTCTGTTCTTTGCCCTCTTGAAGCCATAAGCAAAATTTTTTGCCACCCAATGTGTGGATTTTTTAAAATCAGTTAAAGAGAGGATTTTACTTACAATACAATGGAATAACTCTCTAGCAAAACAAAAAGACTTGAAATCCTTTTCTATTTTTCGTTTCTCATTTGTTGTCATCATTTACTGGAGAATACCAACGATGAGTCTTACATTCCCCCTTCCCCAGTCTGAAAAGCAGCTGAGCTCTTTTGCAATAATTCCAGGCATTGCTCAAGCACATTGGAGATTGTTACCTTTAGAAGCCCTAGGACACCTTGTACCTTGCTGTGTTTAGTTGTGATTTGTCCTTCAGAGGAAGTACTGTGGTACTTCAGAGGAAGGTGGGAAAAAAAAAAAACAATGGCCCATTAGCTGGCTTGTGAATTAAAGTTAATTTTCCTTACCCCTGCAGTACACCACCTTGAAGCTTGAGAAAAAACACACTCTAAACACTGTGCAAACACACAATAAATGACAATCAAACATAATATCTATTTGCTTTATATGTATACTAATAAATTATAAGGGTGATAAGGACTCAAATATGTCTTAAGTTTCTAGAGTTTCTTAGCTCTTACACAGATAAATATACTTCAGGTGGTCGTTGTTTCCTTTTGACATTGATGTTTGGAAAGGTTTTTTGGAGCTTCTGAATGATCAGAAATATTCTGATTTCCAGTATGGCCCAAAAAGCCCCACTTTACTTTGAAAGAACCCTGGATAAGCATACCAGAGAATTGCTCAGTAATAAATAAAACAATTACCTTTTGGTTTGTTCACCTGGTTCTCTGTAATTTTGGGAGGGTTTGTGTAGTCATTCGGTAACTGCAGTTTTGGATCAGTAGGCTGGCATGCTCTGGGCCTGCCACTGCTGAGAAAATTTCCATTCTTTTAGGCTTTATTTGTGGTTTGGACTCACTGAGTGAGTCTCATGTTTGCTGGCTTTGACAGGCTAAAGTTGCAGCTGTTCCAAGCATCCTCTGTAATCTGTGGAGAAAGAGCTTCCTACATGTGATTTCTTCTCTTCCAGGATTGCAGTTCACTATTGGACTCGTGCTACCAAGTTTTTGTGTTAATTTTGCCAGGTCAACATAATATTGGAAGCTAAAATGCACTTGCCAGACAGACTCTTGACTCTGATAGTCCATGTCATGTCTATTACTTAAAAATGGGAAAACCTATGAGCAATTTTTAAAGGTAATTTACATGCAAGAGTCCAGACCAAGGAGAAACAAGACTTTCCAGATTGTTTTTTTTCTGTTGCTGCTGTGCTTTTTCTTAATCCTGTTATGTGTGTAATGAGGCCTGAGTAGCCATGTAACAGAGTCCCTGAATGATTGTCCATATGCACATTTCATTGTGGGCATGTGCTCACCTCAGCAATCTGAGCTCAGAGAGGTTTTGTAACAGTGCCCGTGACCTTTCTTAGATCCTGTCTTTCCTTATACCTTGCCTGGGTGATCTCATATGCAGGAGGAGTTCTTTATTTATGGCTGTTTTGTCTCCCACATGACAAGGAGGGCAGACTTTTACAAGTGGATTTAATATGTGACTTGACCCTAGATTTTAGGGTGTAAAGTTCTTCTGAACATGGTAGTAGGGAATCAGAATTGCTTGCATGATATTGCTGCTTCAAAAGCTGTATTGACTTCAGACAAATTAAATGAGATAAGGAGTAAAAACATTTGCCAAAAGGAATCGTGATGAGAGTTCTGTCAGGGGAGATTCCTACTGCTTTATCAATACTTCACTCGTCCAAGACACATTAAGTGGGTTTCAAGTATCACCTCAGCAAAATGAGTAGCTCAATTACCTGAGGAATGAGCAAACATGGCAAAAAACCTGAAGGAGTCCTCAGTAATCTCAAGGAGATAAGGACCAGGCTTTACAGAATAGAAACAGTGGTATGTGTGTGTAGTGCCACTAAATATGTTTCTGACCGTAGGTAGAATCATAAGCACAGCAAGAGAATGAGGCTGCCTAGTGTAGGACAGACATTTTGGCAAAATCTTTCATCATGGAAGAGATGACGAAGGAGGTCTTGAGGACCAAAGTCTGAACATTTCCACTGAAAATCGTTTTGAAGACAAAGCTACCAAATACAAAAGATCGGCATAAGGAGCAGTGAGAGGGAAGATGAACCTTCAGGACAAAACAGGGCTTTAGCATTTGAACTGCAACCAATGAAGACTTAACTTTGTGGCACAGAATGAAAAATAACATGTACCAGGAACTGTGAACTGCAAGGTGTTCTTTCCAAGAAAAAAACAGTTGGATGAACCTGTTTGTCCAGAACAAGTACACTTCTACTCAAGGGGCTGAATTTTAGATGAACAGAAAGCCAACTGATTACTTCTATATGCTGTTTATCCCTGGACACACTGGTGATATTGCTGGACATGATCTTGAGCCATGTCAAAAGACTATAGGAAGCAGGGATGAAAGTGCCAGAGTCCTTTGTGCCCCAGGTGCCTTCACACACAATACCTACACAGTAGGGAGCAAAGTTACGAGGGTTCAGTACAGAGTACAGCTTGAGTGTGCATGGGGGAAAATGGGACAGAGGCAAAGGCAGAAGGTGAGATGCAAGCAGTAGTGATAGGCTAACCTGAAATCTTCCTCTAATACATTTTCAGGAAAAGAAAAATGAGAATGGTTTTGAGCTGACAGGCAAAGCTTGGGATGAGGCTGCCAGGGAGGTCTGTGTTTGTAATGGTGCAGTCTTCTCAACTCCTGTCAGATGCCCATTATGATTCATGCCGTTAACAAAGGAGAAAATTGCAATGTGTAGTAACCAAGAGCATATTTAGAGGTAGTATCTTAAAATTATCTTGAAGGCTTTAAAGGATATAGCTACAGTAATCTGCATGCTAGGGCTAAGTTTCCATATTTTGTATTAATGATCTGTCTGGTGAGAGTTGAAAAGATTCAATAAATCTGTAGATAGTTGGGATGGGAGGGAACCATAGCCACAGTGGAGGATAGGATGAGAATTCAGAGCAAGCTTGGCTAGATGGAGATTTGCTTGAAAATAGCAGTAAGTTTAAAGAGAGTTGTAAATTATTCTTACAGCTAAATAAACTGCAGAAGTTAAGGGTGAAAACCCCACCAGTTGGTAGCAATTCTGTAGGAGCTGACATGAGTCCACAAATGCCTTGCTGTTATAGGAGGGTAAAGGGCATAATCAGATGTACTGCCTGCAAAATGCACAATGATCTCTTTGTTCTAACATCTGTTAAAGGGTCTGAGTTCTATGTGTAGCACATCTGAAGAGATGGACCTCACAAAAAGAGACCAGGAAAAAAATGGCAGTGTCTGGGCAGAGACCTGTGATGGCATGAATTAGGAGGAAAGGGTGCTGCTGACATGTATAAATAAATCTAAGAAAGGAAGCAAGACTAAAAAGGTGACAGGGAAAATCTGTGAACGAATAAATAGCTTCTGTGGAGAAAAGAGGGACATCTGACTATTCTGAGGTAAAGTGCAAAGAGGAAGAGTCAGGAGTTGCCATCAGCAGCAGCTTTTTCATGCTACAAGTGATGAAGTGTTGGCATTAGTACTTGCTGATGTTTAAGAAAGATGTAGACAAACATCTGTTAGGTGTATCTGACCCTGCTTCAGGGCAGGTGAATTGATCAAGAGCTCTTCTGAGATCACTTTGAACTCTGTCTCTAATCTACTTTGTTAGAATGTGTCAAGCTGCTGTGTGAGGTTCTGTGCACATTTTACCTAAACTTTATACCAGCTGAAAATCTTGGGATACCTGTTCCAGAGTGAATTGTGCTTTAAGGCCCAAAAACTTTGAGATCACAGCTTCCTGTGTTCTGGGCATGTCAGGAGCAGACAAAGTGTGCCAACAGTAGAGTGAGTGTATGGACAATCACTTGAAAAAGAGAAGTCACTTCCCTTACAGAAGCAGGCATCCTTTGAGATGTGTTGTGCATATGCTCATTCCACAACCTGCTCTCCAACCCCTCTTCACTGCAGTCCTCTACTCCTCTACAGTAACTGGATTCTGCAGTTGAGAGGAAACTGAGGTAGGGAAGCCACACACCAGTCTCCATTCCGGGCTGCAAAACATGAGGAGAGGCAGGGCACAGTGACATCGTGTGGGCACTGCTTCCCAAAGCTTTGGGCATGAGACACAGTGGAATATGCATATGGACAGCACACCTTGAAGCAATCCAGTTACTGTAAGGTAAGTAGCTTCTCTCTCTACTTATTTTTAAGCAGGCAGAGGTAACTTGTGCACTGTTCAGGAAGATTATCAGGTGAACAAAAGCCAGCTGTCAAGAGCAATATCTCTGTATGATGTGTAAACCCCCCCAAGTTGAAATGTTATTTTTGAAGAGTTGTTTACTTTGCAAAATTCATACTAAAATGCATTATGCTTCTCAGTTTCCATTCTTATGTCATTGGATTTGTTGTGCCAAATCAAAAGGAGCTCGCAGAACTAGCCAGAAAAAAAGGATTTAAAGGAACCTGGGAAGAGATCTGTAACAGTCCTGAGATGGAAAAAGAGGTTCTGAAGGTGCTAGCTGAGGCTGCCATGGCAGGTGAGTGACTGGGTAGATGGTATTAATCTTGTGGACTGTAATGTCTGTGAAATAGATAGGCATAGACCCTAAAGTATTTCCTTGAGTGTATATATTTCATTGAATCTGATGAAGTGAGATTTTCATACAAAAACCCCCAACAACAGAACATGAGTTGGGTGAGTCCTTTTGTTTCATGTAGCTTCTTTTACTGTGACCAGTAGCTGAGGAAAGAATTTAAAAACAGGGAAGCTTTACAAGTACAGTTCTCTGTATATATGTGTGTAGGTGTGTTCTTTAAGATGTCCTGTAGTATCTTGTTGGCCTTGCTGCTGGTCCAAAAACAGTGTGGGGCCAACTACAGATCCATAATCATATGCACTAGGCATCAGGCAGTCTCACATGCTACAAACCAGTGCAGAGTTGAAATAAATCTATGGTGACAGAGGCTCTCCTGGCTCCCATTTGTATCTGGAGGATTTCCAAAACCAAAGCAGCATCTTTGTAGTTAGTAATTTTCAGAAGACTTTCCTTACGTGAATTTTTCTAGCTACATTTTAAAATTACTAAGATATTCTGTATCAGTGTCCATAGTATCTCATGGTGAGTTTGTAGCTTGGCCTGTTTGTGTGAAGAAATGCCTTCTTTGTGTCAGGTCTTCCATCTGCCAGTTGAGGTTGAGGCAGTGTACAGTCCCAGTGGTGGTTGTGATTCTGTCAGTGTGGATTATTCTTCCCCCTCAGTGTCTTTTTCATGCCAATTGACCATAGTCTGTCAGGCTGCACCAGTGCAGACAAAGGGAGAAAAAGGGGCAGGAAAACCTAAAAATGGCAGATTGCACATGATAGGTATACATTTGTGTATATTTTTGAAATTCAACTTGAAAAGAGAAGATTTTTTTTTATTATTATTGCTGTCTGTTGGCTGCTTTTCCTAGTTATTTTTCTTTTCTCATATCTGAAACCACAGCAGAAATTGTTGCTTATGAAAGTGTTACATGCTGAAGGTGTAACATGGAGAGCACTGCTCTCTTTCAGTACAGGGAAGAGCTCCCATATGAACTGAATTTCCTTGGTCAATTTAGAACTATCAGGAAAAAACAAACTTCCCCATTTTTTTTCTAACCTCAGTAGTATGGATTTTAAGATTTTCTCTCCATAAGATGAGTACCATGATGCTGGTAGAGCAGAGTCGATTTTGAGGATATCACTTCCATGCACTGAGGCTTTTTTTGAAGTTAGGGAGCTGCACAGATACCTGAACAGCTGGGCTTTGTTCCAGTATTTCTGTGGAAACTGGACAACAGGTGCTAGGAGATGCTGTCACCCCACAGGTTGTCAAACCAGGAGCACTTCTTCATTTGGGTCACTTGCTTTTCTGTGTGAGAATACAATTTCTCTTTTTGTGCTTAACTTGAGGAAAATGGTTACAGTTAGGTTCTGTATTAAAAAAATACTTCTTTTTACAGCAAATCTGGAGAAATTTGAGATACCAGTGAAGATCCGTTTGAGCCCTGATCCTTGGACCCCAGAGACTGGTCTGGTGACAGACGCGTTCAAACTGAAGCGCAAAGAGCTCACGGCGTTCTATCAAACGGACATTGACCGAATGTATGGGAAAAATGTAAAATAACCCTCCTCTGCACCAACCACTCTGCTACCCTGAGCTTGGATCAAATAGGAAATACTTGAATTGCCTGTCTCAACTCAACACTTGAGAGCAACACACAAAACCACCGTTCCTCATTTCCAGCTTAAACTGTTCTTTCTAATGATATCACCATGATGACTGGCAAGTTTAGTAAAATGTTATGGCAGCAAACTTGTGTCTGTCTCCTTTTTTCCAATTTTCTCTGCTACCTTGTCAGTCTGTGGATTTTCCCGGGTCTTTTTGGGAAACCATGATTCTGAAGCCTCAAGTTTTTAAACATTTATAAATCCTGTATAATGTTTTATTTGTATCTTTAAAATTTGGATGTATATAGAGAGAACTTGGCTATATAAGAAATGGTTATACTGGGGGCCTTTTTTTACCTAATTATTTAAAGATAAGAAGGTATTGATGTTGTGACATTATGTACATTGAAAATGCTTGTTACAAGGTAATTGTTGAACAGAGGACCAGGTTATTTGCTGCTGTGCTATTTTTCTGTGTAAATCTGAGGGAAAAAACGTTTGACATTCCAGCTTGTGTAATACACCTTCAATATGTGCCTAATGGTTACTTTTATTTTTATCTGAAAATGGAAGGATGGTCATGGCACAGCTCTGCCTCAAGGCAGGTACTCTTGCAGGTGTTAGTTAAAGCTCCTCTAATACAGAAGATGCTATTAACACAGCAGAAGTTAAACCTAAGAATAATCTCTCAGATACAGAAACTCCTTTTTTAAATAGCTCGTGACCGTTTCATCCAGAGCTGATATGTGTAGTGCTGACATGAACTCTTACCATTGTCACCTAACACTTTACAAGCTTGACTGTCCTTTTAGCAGAAGGACTGTAGCAACCTTTGTCTTTTCTCATTAGGTTTGGACATTAACAGTGGGTTTGCTCATTCATTGTTCATGAAGGTTTGGCAAGACCCTTGCTCTGCCCTAGCTGCAACCCTGCAAATCTTCCTGGGGGGATTTTTAAAGTCATAATGACAGTTATGTTCTCAGCTCACACAGTGCCTAGCTGCCCTTTGTGCCATTAAAAATCTCCCTTTGATTCTCTGTTCTTTTGTGTAGTACTTTTTGCTTTAAAAACAGATATTTGAAGCATTTGTCAGCCAGTTGTTTGTTGCTTGGTTTGTTACACCTAATTCTTACTTTGGGAAGGAGTCTCAATTTCTGTTTCAGCAGAGATTCATGGATATTGTTTGAAAAAATATGGAGACTCTTTTCATCTTCTGTGAAAGTGTTCAGATTTGTTTCAGATGTGAATTTTATTTTCAAAATATTTCTGGAAAGAATATTCAGGGTTACATGAGAATGTGAAAAGGTGTACATCAGTCAACTTTGTGATGAAGCAAATACTAAAATGGCTTTAATTTGGAGATTACTCTTGTGTGTATCATTTTTTGTAGTACTAAAACTCAAGATCCTAATGATCACTTAGTGCCCTGCTATGGTAGCACATAGCAATGCTGAAGGCCAGAAGTTTAGTTTGGGAGAGGGAATTCCTGCTGTTTGTCTTTGTGACATGAGGTTTTGGGAGGTATTTGATGTGCAAATTCTCATTTTATAAACCTCTGAAATACTACTTTTAATTAATGCTCTATACTGATTATAGAAAGCAAGATTCCCTGATTAAATGATGAGGTGGTTTGTGCTAATTATGAATTCCCCTGCTGCCGTCCATGAAAAACTGTTAACATTTGGTAAATTTTGGTATAAGTAATCAAATAAAAGCAACAAAAAGAAATTGGAACCATGTTTTTGAGATTACTGCCTTTAGATATCCAGATCATAAATTAAAACCTTATGGCAAATAGAGATAAGACAGATGTCAAAAAATGACTGAAGAATCCAAATGTGGAAAAATTGCCAAGGCTGTAGGAAGGTGTTACATTATTCGACATTACAAACACTTAAATTTGTATCTGTGCTCCACCAACAGGTTGTTAAATAGAACTCAGCTCAGACTGTAGATTGTTCAAATATTTTTGTGATTTTTTTTTTTAGTAAAAATTAATAAATTGCTGAAGTACTATGTATATCACTTGGTGCATTGTGCAGCAGATTTAAGAAAATAAATCTGCTTTTGGTTAAACAAATCTGAAGTTAGTGTTTTGTTCTGCTAAGGGTTTAAATCCCCTTTTGAGAAATTGCGTAAATGAAACTTTTAAAATGGTTTGGAAATAATAGTTTTATTTTCTTTTTTCTAATCCAGTCACAAGATGGGGTTGCAGTCTTAACTGTATTTGATTTTACAGTTCAGGGGTTTTCTTATGTTTAAAATGGATGTGATTTATGTAGTTCCTCTTTCATTAGGCATCAGGTTCATTGTGGACATTTATTTCTTCTACAGAATGGGAAAACAAAGCAGTTCATTAAGTTCAGTCTCAGCACTGGTGATAGAATGACTTAAAAATCTTTGTGATCACAGAGTATGGGGTTTTCTTTTGATTTATAGCAAAAAGACAGACTCCACTGTGCTGGATTGTGAGTTACTTCCATGTCCCATTGGGGCCACCTGTGCTGGGGGCTGTAATGGGGTGTTCAGTCAGGCTGCAGTTCAGCTCGGGGGCTCCCTCGCCTGCTCCTGGGGGCTGCCAGCTCCTTCTGGCTGCCCCCTGTGCTCCTGCATTGCTGAGCACAAGGACAGCTTTGGAGGGATTTGTTCCTGCAGAGATGCACTGCTTGCCAGCTGGGAATTCCCCTCCGTATTTTTCTTTTTTTTTAATATTTTTTGTTTGGTGTGTCTTCCCATGCCCTGTGTAACAAGAAGAGAAGAACCTGCTGGAATGCACTGCAGTGTCCCAAGGGCTGTGGGCAGCTGTACAGGAGCTGAGAAGTGTGTTTGGGAGGAGTGGTCTCTGTCGCATAGGGGATTCTGTAATGGAAAGAGCTGTCATTTTAAACTATCTGAGTTCAAACTAAGAGCAAAGGGCATATACCTCACCTGAAGAGCCCCCAAAGGAGGGGGATTTTGAACAAAACTTTTGTAAATAAAAACTTACCCGGTCTCTGAATCATTGAAAATTGTAACTACTTACTCTCTTGTGAAAATCTATGTATTCCATTATTAAAATGGTTGACCAAGAAATTCCAGGGATGCTGTGAATATCCTTTAAATTTCACTATTCTTTAAAAATTTTTCAGGGCTTTAGGCTGTCATTCAATCTAGATGTAAATGTTCTTTGCAGAGCACAGCGTTTTTGGGGTAGATGAGAAATTCAAAAGTTGCATGTCAAAAGACAGTGTGAATTTGCTGCTGCAGGTGTCACACAGGCAGGAGCACACCTCAAAAGGGAGCTGTACCTGAGCAGGGAAAATTCTGCTGAAGTGGAAGTGAAAATCAATGTGTGACTGGAGCTAAGAACATAACAGGTACCTACATCCCACTGCTTTGCAGACAGGATGCAGAGAAAGGTATGGAATCTAAACCATACTTTGGGAACACCCTGTAGAGTTCATAAGTTTATGCAGAAATTGCTATAGGACATAAAATTCCTTTGCAATAACCCTTGTCCTGCTAAAATTCACAACCTTTTTATTCTCTACTAAAACTACATTTAGGTGATGCAATGCAGCATTTAAAATTTTTGTTACTGTGGTGTATTAACTACTTTGACTGGGTATAAAATTGTGTACATCTGTTTCTTTACTGGTAAGAGGAGCAATTTTCAACTTGCCTACACCTTGGACCAGGCTGAAAAATTAATTGAATGACCAATTGTATATTGTTGTAATGGGTTATTTAATGTAAACTCATTTTCAATGTGATCTTGGTTGTTACTATGAACTGCCTGAACATTGTATATCCTAATTGAGTTATATTGTATGAATTATTTATTTACAATTGGATATCATGTTTCAAAAATAAAATTAATTTCCCAAATTGGGTCCTGTAGATCCAGGTTTTTTCCAGTGGTACGGAGTTGATAATATAGAAATGTTCATTATTGTCAGATATTTCAAATGTGTGACCATTTTAGACTGAATGGAGGAGCAGGAATTACCAGGTTAGCCTGGATTTTCACTGCAGGAAAATTAATCATGTTTGGTTAATTTTTATTTGCATATCATCTGCCGTTTACCTGGTTTTAAAAGCACTGTCTGTGGGTAATACTGATGTAAAGCTGTAGGCTTATGGCATTTTTTTTTCCCTATCCAATCGTGCTAGGACTTGTATTTAGTGTGTAATTTTCCTTAAGTTTATGTGTTGAAGAGTGAGGTATTAGATGCTTGCATTTGGACTTCTTAAGACATCTTAAGCACTTAAATTCCAAGTTTTGATTACAAGCTCACAAACCATTGCTGGTAACAGTCGAGCCTGGAAGCATCTCAACAGAAGTCTCTCTTTTTTATGTCTCTATTTGCAGGTTCCCCAAGTGCCCAGGGTCATAGTGCTGACAAAATGTCAAACCTTCCTTGCTGTATAGCTGATATTTTTGTTTATCCATTTAACCAGCTGTGAGAAGGCTCCAGCTTCCTCTAGATTCAGTTATATCCAAAGTAGTTGTTTATTTTATTCTCTCAAAAATACTGGTGTAGGGGGGTGCAGGTTAAGACTGAGAACTTATTTCAAAGACTGAAGAATGATTTGGAAAGTGTAGTTCCTGTTGTGCAGTGTAGTTGGAAGATAGGTTGTGGATGTTTAACAAGCTGTAAGGAAGCAATTTACTGAAACTCATTAAGCATTTTATGTTTCATCAGTTCTCTGGATCTCACACACGTTTACTGGGTATTTCTGCCAGGTTTCTTGGAAATGAAGTGATTTTGCTTAATTTTATTGCAGTTCAGGACTTGGTGTGTTCCAGCTAAAGTAGTGTAACATAATTAGCAGGAAGGCTGAGAATACCAATGAGCAATCTGGCCTGTTCAGCATCACATCCACTTTCCTCCCCTTCTTGCCAAAGTTGTGTAAGAGCTGCAAAACAATAGGAGAACCAGAAAAAGGGAGACTTTTCAGGAGTAATTTCTGTTTGAAAATGGGTTGATAAGTTACTGATTTGAGTGCAGGTCCAGTGGGATATCTGCCTGTGCCTCTGTACTCCCATGGGCTGGCAGGCACGGGCAAACACTGTGCAGGTGACCTGCAACAGGGCACATTTAGGGCCAGAAGGTTTGGGGTTGTCCCTTCCTGGTGCAGACCACCATGGAGCTTTGGGGGGTGGTGGTTCCTGCTGAACTGTTTGATGTCTCTCCAAGGATGTTATAAGTAAAATGTGCTAACATTTCTCTCAGAAGTTTCTTTAATTTTTATTTGAAGACTTGATAAACTTCTGAAACATTAATTTGAAAGTATCTCCCATAGAGTTATTCCTCCATGTGCTCAGTTATGGATTATCTGAGGTTTTCCAGGACTGGCAGGTGCCAGGTTTGGTTGAGGGCAGCATGTTGCTGATGGGGAGTTTGCCCCCTTGTATTTTGCAGTAATTTTCCTAATGTGTTCATAAATAGATGAGAATTGGGACTTTCCCCAGAATTTTTTCCCAGTGCTACTAAGGGATACTTGTTTTTAAAACATTTTTCCATTTCCTTCTATCAGTTTTATTTTCTACCAGTAACTTTTCATTAAAGTATGGGCCGATCAGATCTTTCTGTTTTGCTTTTTTCCCATAACTGGTGTTTTGTGTTTTTTGATTGTTTTACAGAATATACAGAAAGGTGTAGATAAAATGGATTGCTTCCACAGGAGGCATGATGCTCTCTGTAAGTCCTGGCTGGCAGAGATTTCTAGACAGGATATTTTTCTGAAACGCTGGTACAGTGAGGCCGTGGCTGCCCGGTGTCACCTGCAGCAGCCTGTGCTCAGGGCACTGTGCAGATCTGTAGCCACCCTATCTTTGTGGTCCTTGTGGAAAGGGCAGCTAATTTGGTGGAGAGAAAGAATTGCATTTGAGAAATGCCTGCCCTAAAACCAAAGATCTGCTGTTCTCAGCCTCTGGCTTGAGGATTTATGAATTGCTAGTGTTGCTGGTCTGTAGCAGCCCCAATTCAGTGGGAAATGGAAAACATGATTAAAAATAAAAAATGAAAAAGAAACTGCATTATCCTGACACCTTTTTTTTTTTTTCCATTAGTCTAACTATTCCACAGTTAAATAAGGTGCTGGATGGCCATGTGATGTCTGAGTTTAACTGGCCACAGGACGCACTCCTGGTGCCAGGATGCTGCCCCTTCACCCCTTCTCCATCCCCCTCTGTGCTGGGGGGCACTGGCTGCTCCTCTCCTTTGCTGACAGCAGCTAAACCATCATCCTGGCCCTGTGTGCCACAGTAAATACCTCGTCAAACACCTGGGCTGCTGGACCCCTCCCTGCATGTCCCACTGCAAGGGCTTGTCCCTGTTTGAAGGTGGGGGGTGCCGGGGGTGCCAGGCTGTCCCTCAGGGCTCCATGGATTGTGTGCTGGACAGGCCAGAGCCCAGGAACCTCCCACCTGCTTATGCCAGCAGTGAGTTTGGTTTTTGGGGGGTTGTTTTGGGTTTTTTTCTCCCTCTTTGCTAGCCTTAGCTAGAAAAAGTTTGGATTGGTTTTTAGATCCCTGACCAATCTGGGATAGTTGAATACTGCACTCCAACAATTCCAAGTATTCAAATTATAATTATTTCCATTTGTTTGCTTTTGTTTATTTACTTTTTCAAGAAAGCTCCAGTAGTACTCAGAACAGCTTTATTGTGATAGAAGTTTCCAGCCCGTGGTGATTTGAATACTCCTGTGCTGATTCAGTGCAACAAAGCCTCAGAAAGTCTCTTTTGGAACACATGCTGACACCATTTCACATTTTCTTTCCCTCTTAGGGCTGAGATCACAGCCAACTCCCTGGCTTCTTTCAATTTTTTATTTAGGTAAGACCTCTTTGAGGAGCTGTTTGGTTCCTTCTGTTCCACACTCTCTTCTCCCTGTACGTGTCTGTGTGTCCGGCTCCTCCCGTGTGTGCCGGGAGCCCTGGCAGTGCCATGGGGACACTGGGGGGGGCTGGGCTCCTGCTCCAGCCCTTTCCCGGAGCTTGAGCAGGGCAGGGCCAGCAGGGCAGAGCCGCCCCTTCCCAAGGCCTCGCTGCTCCCTGTGCTGAGCCAGCCTTGCACAAACCCTGCCCGGCAAAGGGAGCTTCTCCTCCTCCTCACAGCAGCCTCTGATCTCAGCTCATTCCTCCTGAACACTGACTTTGTACAGCCAAGGACACTGCTGTGGTAACCTTTAGCACAGGCTGCAGAGGATTACAGCCAGCTTCCACTGTTCCACGGTCCTGCTTTGGTTTTTTTCCCAGCTCTCCTTAAGAAACAATTAGTATCTTTCTGCCCTTTTTTTTTAAACTTTATGATTTTGCTGCCAAGACCTTTCTCATAGTTTTCAGGGAGAAATAGCTTTAAAGATTGAGGCATCTCAAATGCTTGCATCATCTCCACATCTGGTATCTCACTCCTAATTTATAAATCATTTTTAAGACCAGAAGCACGTGTCAGCTGCAGCAAAAGACTTTCTGTATTAACTGAGTTTACAGAAGCCATGTCAAAACTTTTTCTAAAGTGTATTGAAATTTTAATCCTCCTCATTATCCCTTCTCTTCATCTGTTTTATTCTGGAGTTTACACCTCAAGCTGTCTCTGCCTCAAGGGGTTTTTTGGTGTGGCCACGCATCGCTTCTGGAGGTGTTTGCAGAGATGGGAGCTGAAGCAGCCTGGCTGCACAGGTCACCCACCTTAGTCACGGGGTCCCCAACCAGCGTGGGGTGCTGGGGACATCAGCAAACAAGTGTGACACAGCCCCTTGTCACTGCAGCCACTCTGGGGGTCAGTGCTCCCGCAGCACTGAGGGAATCAGTAACTCAGACTCTGTGAGGCTGGATAATTTACTTGAACTTTTAAAATTTCCTCACTAATGAACTGAATTGTTGGTGTTGGTAGTTTCAAAGCAAAAAATCTCTACTGGTGTTTCTCTGCTGCTCCATGTGATAGTCTTAAAAGGCAGCTGAATGAATATCCTGGGGCACAGTCTGAATGTGTTCATTCCCTGAAACTGCAATGTAAGAAAACCCAGCTGAGACTAGCTGTGAAGGATGGCAATAGACATTTATATTATTTAAGTATAATTTAAGTAATATTTAAAATGCAGCTTAGAATTTTTGTGCTGGAGCTGATTTGGTTTTTTCCTTTTCAGTCACTGGACAAAAAAAGGCCCCACAACCTTACTGGAAAATTGTGGGAAATGTTTGTAGCTTGTCAGTGACTCAGTTACGATTGCAGTTGCGTGCAATAGATGACTTGGTGAGCAGCAGTGGCATTTGTTTTTCCTGTGAATTTGGGAATCTCCCACAAGAGCAAAGACCCGTGGTTCTGACCTGATTTCCTCACATTTTGGATCAAGAAAAAAGCAATACCTTTCATTTATTGTAAAGAATTATGTTCCCAGTCCTACTTTATTTATTTTGAAAGGATTTGTCTATTTCATAATAGCAAAGAAAAAAAATTTATCTCTTCTGAATCCATCCTTTGTAGTTTTCCTGCTGTAGGGGAGAGCCCCTGACCTCCCTGGAGGTCATCTTCCTGCTGGGCAATGACCCAGTCGTGTTTTCCTCTCAGTCCTGGAGCAAGTGATTTGTCCAGTGACAGAATGGAGGGTGCAAGTCAGAAATCTCCACTTCTCACACCCAGGCATCATCACACCAACCTCAACAAAATGTGTTTGTTGCTTTGGGGTTCTTATCCCTCTTTTATTTGCTGCAGTATTTTTTCATAGATGTAAGGATTTCTTTGTTTTACCTGTCCTGAGGGCTAAGAAATAAGATCTGACACAAACCTGCCTGAGGGTNATTTTACGTGTTCTGAGGGCTAATATCAAGTTCAGCTGAAATAAGTTCTGACACAAACCTGCCTGAGGGTGAGAATAGTCTGGTTGCTGCAGTAGAGGTTGGGCATTTATTGCCCTGTTGGCTTCCTGCAGCACTTTGGCATCCATCTCCCTGTGCCACCTTTACCTTCCTGCCGAGGGCTAAAGACATGAATTGAGTGTTAGCAGTGCACAGGCTGGGACACACAGCCCTGGAAATGGGCTGGTTACTGAATGTCTGCAGCTCTTGCCCAGGCTCAGATCCATGGGACTGATTTCCCCACTGTGGGTTCAG
Organism: Pycnonotus jocosus; assembly: GCA_013400435.1. Classification (NCBI taxonomy): domain Eukaryota; kingdom Metazoa; phylum Chordata; class Aves; order Passeriformes; family Pycnonotidae; genus Pycnonotus; species Pycnonotus jocosus. The sequence continues at coordinate 118,353 of VWYP01013105.1, forward strand.
GGTTGCAGGAGCAGCAGCGTTTCACAGATGCTGTGATTGCATCCTGGCAGGAGAGTAGGGTCAAGGATGACGGTGTGTTTCAGTCAGAGCAAAACAATGGGGTGAGATGAGGCTGGCTGGAATTTTTCTGTCTCCCTGACTTTGTCTGTGTTGAGGAGGAGCAGTGCTGGCCAGCCTCTCCAGCAGGGCTTTCCCCAGCTCCTGCCCTGGGATGCTGCTCCCAAAGGCTTTGTTCAGGATGAACAGTTTCTGTGCCCCTGCCTGAACCTCTGCTCAAATCGTCTGTGTTTTGAACAAAATGGGAAAGCAGCTGAGAAGTGGAGAGGTTGTGCTGTGGGGCTTCCAGGGAAGGAGGAGAGACCCAACTATGGATGTAAGCAGAGAGAGAGAGAGCTTGTTAGCACTCGAGGGAGAAATGGGTAGAAACAGGGGAACCTGTGGTCATGTCTGCTTTTTAAAGTTTAATTGCTCCTGCCAACTCCTACCAAGTTGTAATTCAAAATTCACAACTCAGATCCCCAGATGATTAAAGTAATGGATTTAGGATTTTATTATTCTGGTTTCCTGGTTATCTGAGGCGTGCAAAAGCCATGGGCTAAACTTAATTTGACTGCTTGCAAGAGCAAGAAGCTTTTTTCTCTTGCCCTGTTTTCTTAGAGCAGCCTTGGATCCTTCTGGAGTGCTTTGAAAGCCAACAGCAGAAGATTATTAGCTGATGTTAATGGGGAGTCAGAAGTATGAATGGTGTCTTGGCAACAGCTCAGTGGTGTGAGAGGAGTATCTCAGTGCTGCAGGGTATCTGATTAAATGGGGGAGTTATTAAATGGGGGTGATAACAGGGTCCTGCTTAAGGGTGCCTGTGAGTCACACAGAATGAGTTTTGATGCATTTCCAGTATTTAAAATCCTGGTACAGAGGAGTTTGCTGCTTGCTGGGGTTTTCCTTGCACTGTATCTGCCTCCCAGGAAGGAAGCCTCCAGCTTTCATCTTTAGAAAGTAGTATGGAGTTAATGTAGATGTGAAGGATCCTCATTTGGTTTTTACTTATGTTTAGTCCATATTAATTGCCCTCACTTTATTGTTACAACAGTAGAAATCCAATATATTTTGCCTGTGATTTATTCTGTTAACAAGCTCATGTGGTTTTGCCACTTGTTTTTAAAGCTGGATTAGAACCTCTCCTAAGTTTAGTCCTGCAGAAATGGTCCCAGAAATCTGCAGTGCCCTTGTGTAATTGGCTACAATACATTCCCCTATTAATTAAAAGGGTGCCACTAGAATGGGGAGTGTGCCCTGCCCCGGGCAGCCTCTCTCTCCTCGGTGCCATGGCAATCTCCTCTCCTGAGCATCCCTGGTAGCCATGGCAACGGGCTGAGGTGGGGAAAGGCCGGGCTGGGATGTGCAGCTCCCTCCTGCTGCAGTCACTGCTCCTCAGGAGCTGCTGCAGTCTGTGGCACTGGCCTGGCACGTGGATTTTTTCCATGTGATAATGAATCTATGTGCTTGTAACTCCACCAGTTCTGAAAAGAAGGGTTGAGTAAAATAAGGGAAATTTAATGAAAATGTTAATGAATTAGGGGGTGAAGCATAAGCTCACTTTACTCATAAGACTTCTAATATCTTTAATTTAGCAAAGTGGCTGCTTTCCTGAGCTAAATTACAGCATGGCATGGGGCAATTTATAGGAAGTGTCTGAGCACTGGGTACCCAAATTAATGACTGTGTTTTATTTTCTTTTCTTTCCTTTTTGAGTTTCATCAGACTCTTTTTGAGTTTCGTCAGTCATGGGGGGCTGGATAAAAAGACAAGAGCCAAACACCAAAAAACCTAAACTTGGTGTTTTAGTGATGACCTAAACTACCCCTCAGTGAGATTTCCAATGGTGAGACAGGATCTATCACAACTCCCACCAGTAGGAAACCTGTTGTGGTTTGTTAAATACCAAAGAGAGTCCCTGGGAGTTGTGTTTGAGAGGGAGCTCACGGCAGAGATGTACCAGAGACCAGCAAACATTGAACTGTGAGAGCTGGAGGTGGCTGCAGAGGGGCAGGTTTGTAGTAACACAAATGTGGTGTTCTGGGGCACAGTGAAGAGATGACCAACCCTTGATGCTGTGGGATACGAGGTTATGAGGCAGTTTACAGAGCTGACCTGGTAGGAATCTTTTCTAGAAAACGATTTCGGTATTAAACCCAAAGGGCAGAATATGATTCACCTTACAGAAAAACAAACCAACACAGCGACTTCAGTGGGGAATGATCTCTGTGTGGGTTTGCTGTGTCCTGTGAAACTGAGCAGTTCTCAGGCTGTGCCTGTGTTGAGTGAGTGGCTGTAATAAAAGAGAAGCTTTCCTTCCTTAAAATGTAGTGGGTGTCTGGGAAGGAGCAGCCCTCTGGCTGCATTAGGGGCTGTGAGCTTCCTACTGGGAACGTTTGGGATCCTGTGATGTCTGTCAGCTCAGCCCTGCCTTCTGAGGGAGCTGCAGGAGAGGGAGGACAGAGCCTGCTGATCCTGGAGGGAAGGGGTGTGATATCCTCAGGGATTTCTGATCTGTGCCTGTTTGAGTGACTCTGCTGCTGCTTCTCATCCTTCACATAACTGGAAGGGATTAATTTTGTTTTATTCAACCCCACATCATGAAGGAGTCCAGAGCAAGATGGTTTTGCCCTTGTCATCTCAAACTTGCATCCTGGCGCAGCTCATCACTGGCAATCTTGTGCTGTTTACATTAGTTATGTTCTGTAGTTATCTTCAGATCCTGGTAGATTAAAAAAAAGACTTCATAATAGACCAAAACATTGATTTGTTTTTCTTGGTAGTTCTTGGGTTTAGGAAAAAACAATGACATATTTTGACTTGTTGGTTGGTTCAGCAACAAATAATAAAGCTTAATTGTCAAAACTCCTTAATCACAAAGAACTGGCTTTTAAAATTTTTTTGTGAGGTTTTTTTCATGGTTCTTTTTTTTGCTTATGCTGCTAGCTAATCCTAATGCTGTTAAATCTGCATTCACTCTTTCATTTAAATCTGTTATTTACAAATGCAAATGAATTCAGACTAATATTTTCTTGGTCTGTGCTCCAATCCTAATAGGATATACCAGGCAACGAGGACCTGGGCAGGGAATCTTCCAGAATACATGCATGCCTCTCTGTTTTTGAATGAGCAACTATGTAAAATAATAAAAAAAAAAATCTGACTAAAGCATGGGTGAACTTTCAGGAAAAGGAGGAGAGTTAGGAGCTGGAAGCACAGACACTCTGGCTGGAAGCATTCCTGGAATGTGCCTTGCACCAGCCCCAGTGCTGGTGGTGTGGGGGTCACGGTGCTGAGCTGCACCCCCAGGGAAATCTGGCAAAGAGAGTTTATCTTTGGGAGAAGGAAGGAACTGGTTTGGGCAGCTCCTTCTTGAAGGGAGGTATTGGAAAGCACTTGGAACCCTGCAGAGCTGTCCCAGCTGAGAGGGATTCACAAACCTGTGGGCTGTGATTCCTATTCCAGGGCTCAGAAAAATGCGAGTTATTTTGCTCCAGAAAAACACAGTCCTACCCCAGCACAAACACAGCAACTTGGTTTGATGTGGCACATTGTGTTTATAGCCAGTAATGTCAGAGAAAAGACACAGAAGATATGGACAAGTATAAGGATGTGGTACTAAGTGCACATGAGTATTTTTCATAATATTTTAGTGTTTTTTAAAATCTTTTTTCTATCTCACTTCCCACCCTACTACTATAAGATAGTAGGTTGATTTTAGAGGGGTTTTAAGGAGATGCTTTGGCAACCTGCTTTTTGAAGGACTGATGGTGAAAATGAGATAATTTGGGAGAAATCAAAGGCGAGGGACAAGAGTCACAGAGGGAGAAGGTGATGGGATGTTTAACTCAGAAGGTGATGGGATAACTGAGGGGGTGGAAGCCCAGAAATGAAGGCAAGGACCACATGAGTGCCAGTATTCAAAGGAATGGCTTCCAGTGGAAGGATTTTGTACATTAGAGCAGGCTGTGTCCTCTTGGCTCTGTACTCCACAGGGCACAAAGCTGAGCCCGGGGGACACAGGGACCCAGCCAAGTCCTGTGAGGTGCCTGCAGGGAGCCAACCTCTCCTGGGCTTTGGCTGAGCTGGGTTGAATGGCTGGGCAGGGTGGAGGTCAAAACCACACAGAGGGAGGGCTGGGCTGATGGGGATGTGGATGGGTCATGCAGGAGAGAGGTTTTTGGGGTAGAGAAAGGGAGCAGGCAGCTGGAAAACTCCTGAGTTGATGCTTTGTGTGCATGCCCTGCCATGGTCTTAGTTCAGGGCATGCTGGGGCTGGGTGAGCAAGCAGAGGCTCAGAGAACCAACACAAACGTTCCACAGCCCAAACTGATGTGAAAACAGGGAGCAGCATGTTTAACACTCATCATGAAGAAGGGAGCTAATAGACTCCTTGCCTGCAGTGCAACAGCAAGGGGAGCACAGACCCTGCTGTGCTGAGCCTTTCTGTCTGCCAGAGCACTCTTTCTCTTCCCTAAGTGGGTGATTTATGTGAGCAGCCACCACACATCAAGAATTATATTGCAAATAATGCAGCACTTACGTTGCTTTCAGGAACTCCTTTAACACTTCAGTTTAAGAATTGATTGCTACTCAGTGGCGCTGAAGCATTGAAATGCTCATGAAAGAGTCAGGAAATGTTGTAAATAAGGTTACACAAAATTCTTTAGTTATATGGCTCAAAAGAATATTTATTCATTCTATGTGTTTAGATGTATTTTTTTTTGCATTTCTTGTCTGCAACAGGAATGATTTTTTTTCTTCAAACACACTGAATTTCCAGAGCTTGCTGAGAAAGCACAAGGTCTCCTGTATCTGCACAGAACTCCCCACTTCCTGTCACTTCCTAGTTTCAAGTGAAATACCAACCTCATATGAAGAGAAAAAGACCACACAAGACCACATGTTGTTTACTTTGGGCTGATTATTCACATGTTACAAGCAGCCAAGAGAGGAAGAGAGTGTTTTCTCCTAAGTTTTAAAAGCACAATTGCATCAAAACAATGGTTATCTTTGCTTTAACAAAACTTTTTCATGTCTGCCCTCTGAGATATGAAGGATTGCATTTGAAAAATGCATATCCTCTGGTTTTATTTATCACTTGCAAGTAAATCACCCCTGCCTAGAGTAGGCATTTTTATGTTGCTAAATTTCTTTTCTTTGGTATCATTTTTAAAGAATCCATTAGGGAATTTAATCTGAATTCCTTCGCTCAGCCTTGTTGCTCTGTTGATGTGTGCTCTCTCCCCTGTTTCTGTTCCCTGCATGGCACAGGGGCAGTTTTCCATGGGTGGTGTGGGCACATTCCCAGCATGGAATATGGCCCTGCTTCCCAGGGGGCTGCACCCTGGGTTCAGTTTGATGCAAACCCCTGGGTGTACCTGATCTGCAGGGTGGCCACTCACAGCAGTGATGAGGGACATGTCAGCAGGGCTTCTCCTTGGGCTTTTCCAGGTCTCTTGGAACTCTTTCGAAATGTCTTTAATACAGGAGGGTTCAGGGGGCTGTTACATTAACCAAGGGCCTGGTGGTGGAGGATTAGATTATTCAAACTCCATCAATTGTCCATGCAAGGCTGGATTAGGAGTGCTTGTGTTTACAGAAGGAAATAAACTTTTACTAACAGTTAAGAAGAAAGGAATCCTGTCCTGTTAGAGCTGGCATGATGCTGCATTGCCCACAACCCATTCTCTACATTGTGCATTTCGTGACCCTTTCCCTGCACACTCACAGCTGTGCTTATGAGGACTAATACCAAAATACTGAAAGACAGGAACAAATCTTAGCCCCAGGTTTCAGAAATCACAGTTTGTTGCTTTCCCTCCTCTGCCTTGCAGAATCCCTCCCTTTGGAGAGGATTCATGTGCTGTTGCTGCCTCTTTTGTATTCTTTCTCTCCTCTTTGCTGTACACCTGAGGTTCAGCCTGTTGATGCTCTTTACACCCCAAATTGCTATTTTGCTCCTTTTGTTGTGTTTCCAAAGCAGACTTTTGGAATAAGAATACAAACAGCTGTTCAGGGTATTTTAAAAAGTGAATGCTCTAAAAAGTGAATATAGTCAACAGATGCCAAGATGTAATAGATCAAACTGAAGTGCTATCCTAGTTGCTTCAGCTTGAAAGGGGACTGCTGTAGAGAACAGCAGTGATGAAATCTAAGCTGTATTTGGAATCCCATGAAGATTCAGGTCAACAGGGTTGAGAGCTGAAATTAATGGATGTTTGCTGTAACAGCTACAGTTAAACGTGGAGGTTTCACAACCAAAACTCAGAGGGAGTGCTACAAACGCACATGATGCAGAGTGAGTGATGTTGTAGAAAAGTGAATATCAGAGGGAGAGGGCTCAACATCTGGTATTCATGTGAAAAGGAAAATCTCACATGCGCTGAAGGTCACAGTGACCTGGAACTTTATAGCAAATAATGTTGAACACTGTTGAGCTACTATTTGACTTCAAAAGCAAAGTAATCTATGAGTTAATTTTGTTTTTAAAGGTAGTGCATCCAACAGATAATTATATTTGGGGGAAGAAAAAGTAAAGGAAAAAGTTTTAAAAAAAGGTATTTTCAAATCAAGCATCACTGTGTCACATTAAAGGAGAAAGGTAAGGTATAGGTTGAAGGTGGTTGAAGGTATAGGTGAAGTATAGGTTTCATTTTATTGCATAGAAATTTATGTTAATGAAATAACTTTCTAACCTGTGTTAGCTACAGGAAACAGAATGAGGCTGTGATGACTTTGAACTCAGATTCTCATATTAACCACTGAAAAGTTTTTATTTTTTTAAATGTAATTTCTTAGTATTGCTATCATGAAACTTACCTGTTTCCACTCTGTTTCCAGTCACTCCTAGCTTTCTGAAATTCAGTTTAGAGGTTGAAATGGAATGCCTCTCCAAATCTCCAAGACTCTCACAACACATTCCTTACAGTAAATGCTAAATTTAGTCTGAACTGTTATTACAGATATCATTGAGGTTTTCTGTTGCTTGTCATCTCTCAGGATCTGAAGCCAATTTGCCTGTACAGATCTTTGTGCTTGGAGAGCAATTGCACACTCCAGCTGTGGCTTCTGGGAAATCTCTTGCCTCTGCTAGAGCTGAGACTGAGTGCAGATGATCATCTTGGCTATGAGATGCTGCTAAACCCTGTATTTGCTTCTATTGATTAAAATATTTTTTGCTGCCCTGTGTGCAGAGAAGGCCTGAGAAATTTCAAGTTTCATGAATATGGATCTGCAATGAAGGTTAAATAAAATTTGAATTAAAGCCAACTAAACTCTGAAGTTGAAGAGAAGGCTGATGCAAGCCTCTTCTGGAGTTATATTTGCATGTTTTCACCAGTGAAGAGTGTAAGGTAACAAGGCATTTTACTATGTTTTTTATAGTTAATAACAGATCAGACCATTACTCCCATTTGGTATCCAGATGGCAACACAGTATATTATGGATGACACTGAGGAAATTGCCATCTTCCTCTAGAAATTGCTTGTGTCAAGTTTATGAAGAATGTCATCTATTTCTGCAGCAAGAAAAATAAGGGAGACTGATGCAAAATGACACCAAACCTAGAGCCACGTGTGAGTGGCTCAAATGCCAACCCAGCCCTTGTGCTCATGGACACAGTGGTTGTTGCATTTTTGGGTGGTGATCTGCCAGTGTGTTACCATGCTGTGCCTCCCAGCACAAGAAATTTGTAGGTATTATCAGACTAATTTCACTTAAGTGGCTGAACTGATGAGACATAGGAGTGTTAAGAGCACATAGTAAAGCTCATACATTTCACACTGTTAGTACACTTAATGGTGAGGGGACATGTAGGTGGCTTGTGCTACTTCTGCTCCTCATTGCCTGCTCCGGGAATGAGTGTATTGCTGCTTTTGAACCTGCTTTCATTCCAACTCACAGCCTTCACTGAGTTGCACAGAATTTGAAAGGAGCAGGTGCTGATGTTTGTTTTAGGAGAGGCACTGCCAGTAACTTTAGGGGCTCTGGCTCTGGTCCTCAGTGAGGTGTTTTGCAACAGGACTTAAAGTCAGTGTCTGCCTCTCAGTGTGGCAGGTGCTTAAATGCAAGGCCAGATCAGGACCACAAATATCTATTTTATCATGTCTTCCTCTATGGTGTCAAAAGCAGCTCCAGCTTTAATTGAAATAATATATGTGAATGAAGTACATTGATCATCTTTTTGATCACCATCAATTGGTTGTCCTTTGCCAGCTGTAGTGTCTGGAAGGTCTAGATTAAAAATAAGTTCATACTTGCATGGCAAAACTCTCTCTCCCTTTTCCCCCAGCAGTAAATTACCACACATTACTTCCATTAAATGTGCATGTGCAGGAAAAAAAACCCAACTCCTCTGTCCTTCCTGTTTCTCTTTTCTTTTTTCTTCCAGATGATAACTCTAAAAAGCACATACTTGGATACTCTGTAGAGTGGTATTGTCAGCAAACACTCATCAAACAGGCTCAGCTTCCCATAGGAGCTGGCCCTTTAACAATTGTTTGGTGTCTTTATTCTTATTAACTCACTAACTGGGGCAAGAAAGATAAATGCAGCATCAGACCATGGCTTATGCCCGTAATGAAGGGTTAGGCATATATTTTCCAAGGCAGCCTGCAGAGTCATCTGGGTCTCTAAGGAGGTTTCATGTTGTCTTCATAATAGATTCTGTCTTTGTTCAGTTTTCTGACTGTCCTCACATTTTTATTTGGAGAAAGGGCTCACATTATATGATCCCTTAAGCCATGTTGTGAATTCCTGCCCCGTGGGATGCCTCAAGCCTCAACGTTTGCGTCCTTTGGTGACGGAGGTTGCTGCCACAAAAGGCTCTCTAGGAGACAGGGACCTTGAGAAAAAAAATCTGGCATCAACAACTATGTTGTGACCTTTTCATTGTTGGAGTGCCTGGCTGTTGCTCTGCTTTATTGGCCTGAATGTTTTCCAAAGGGGAAATATGGAAGGTGGTAGCAACAGCATGAGGATTATTCTTAAATGTTGGAGCCTTGTTTGGGATGAGTGCAAAGAAGGTGAAGAGGAACACATGAGAGGCAGTTGCTGAAAGCATAAGAGATGTGTAAGTGAAATTTCAGGGAAAATTCCCTGAAGTTTGGGGAAAAGAATTGATCTGAAAGGAAGAAAGAAAGAGACATCAAAAAAGAAGTAGCTAGTAAGCTTAACTTTTAAAAAAGTTATTTCAAATTAAGCAGGCTTTTTGCTGTGATCAATGGCTTTAAAATATAATGTGCAGCAAGCATAATTTTGAAATAAAACTCCAAGTTTTAGTTTTCTAGGTCTTGTTTTTAGACAAAAATATAGTTTCTACAGAGTACAGCTTGAGAAAGCTGACTAATGGCATCAGTAAGCAAGTGACATATGTTTTTCAGGTGGTTATTCCCCAATGCCTTGCTACTCCTCCTCTTCATGTCTACAGAAGGCTCAGAAATTCCTTGCAGGCCTTTTTAAAATTAAACTGTTTTTAAAAATCATGGGCTAACAGATGGAGAAGAGATGTCATCAGCTAGCCAAAGTAAACATAGTTGCAAAGAGTTTTCGTCAATAACTCTACAGAATTATGCAATCCAGTCATCTTTCAGTTAAACTTTTGGGGAATTGCATAAATCTATGGATGTACCTGAGCATCTTCCTGTGTTCCTGTTGGGTGTTCCAGTTCTTCTTGGTAATTTTGCACAGGGCTTTACCTACGTGAAGAATATGAGGGTTTGGAGCAAATAAAGGATTCTATTTGCACATGCAGGTGCCTGCAGAACAGCTGGTCTGCCCCTGCTCTGCTGGCTGGCTGCTGGGAGCTCTGGGGTGTCTGTCCCTCTGGATGTGCCTTTGTGTCCAGGTGAGTGGTGACACTGATGACAGGCTTTAGTTGGTCTTGTTCCCAGGATCGAGCAGATTCCGAGAGGGTTTCATGGGCAGAGAGAAAGGATTTCTCCTTGTGCTGAGCCAATTTTCATTGACCCAAAAATGCAAGGCACTTCCTCACAAGTCTGTGAAAGTCCTGCATGAGTTGTTGCTAAAATCTGACACGTCTTTAATTTTTCAACCCCCAAATTTCTAGAGCTGAATGGGGAGGGCAGATATCACATGGAGCTGAGAAAGTTGTGAAGTAAATATTCCCTAAAGTTAACTAGAAAATCCAGAGGCTTGCTCTGGGCTCTGCTTTAGCCTACAGTTGATGTGCTCTTGTTGCCTGCTCGGTAATTTGTCGGGAACAGGGAAGAAGAATTCAGACTTGGCAAGCTGGTGCTGCAGACAGATTTTGTCAGATGAAATCCCAGTAGACATTAGTCCAACATCAACAGCTCCTGAGCTATCACATGGGAATGCACAGGGAGATAAAACCAACATCCTAAAGGGAGGATCCTCTATTTTAAGGTGCCGAGAGGGCAATCTGGCTAATGTAATTTTTTCCTTTCTTTCTGTAGTCGTTCAGAGAAATGATGGAAAATGCTGGTTCCAAACACAGATACAATTCTGTCTTTTCTTGAATGCTCAACTACATCTAAAGTTGCTTAACTTCTCTCTCTTGCCTTTTCCTACATGTGAAGAGAAGTTAATCCTATCTGCCTTTACCTCAGAGGGATTGTAAGGGCAGAGTTTGGAAAAGAATTTGCTGTCTACGCAAAGAATCCACAAGTGACTGCAGGGAAAAAAACCCCAGACCTACCGTTGGGAAACTCCAGCACCAGTCTACTGCTTTCTGGAGGTGGAGTGTTCTGTTACATAAACATCCTTGAAGCTTTGCAGAAGGGGTGACATTCACATGTGGGCCCTGACTAATTGGGCTTTGTGTGTGAAGAACGGGGATGGAGAGGATAAGGAAATGAAATCCCTAAGGTGCAAGCTGGGCCTCCTTCTTCCCATGGCCTGGGCTGTTGCTTACGTGTTGGAAAGGGGTCTCAGAGCCTCCTGTACCACTGAGCTGATGACTGGGAACTCTGTGGGCCCTGCAACCCAGGCTGCATCCCAGCTGCCCTCCCCAGTGGGCTATGGGGTGTCCTGCTCAGCCCAGCAGCCTGCAGCAGACACTCAGAGAGCATCCCTCTGCCCAGGAACAGGTAACATCCCTTTGTACCTCAATCATCATTAACTCAGTGGCCCTGGCCTCTGTTTAGGCATAATATCATGCACAGAGCATTAACTCTTAGCTGCTTCTGTGGAGGCAGATGGCAGCTGCAAACTTCAGGAGCTCCAAATTGCTCCCTGGAGGAGTTTGCGTGCTTCCACTGATGATGTGGAGAACCTAGATCCCACAGTTGCTGCTTTGAAGCCCAAAGTTAGGCAGCACCAGCAGCATCTGTCCATCCAAACTCACTCAAGACTCAGGGCCCAGTTGTCCCCAGCCCCTCACCTTGTGGCAAAGTGGAGCTGCAGCATGAATTGCAAGTCATCACTTTGTTCTTCACACACTTTTCAAAGCTTTGTCACTAGTCCTGACCAAAGAAAAGAACTTATTTCCTCCTCCATCTCTTTAGGGAAGACTATGTATAGCAGACATGTAAATAACCTGGTAGTGTCGAATATAAAATGCACATGTATATTTTTCTATATGTTATGACAAACACAGAATAACGATCTGCATGTTTTCCATTTTGTGTAGCAGCTCTTAGGGTGAGAGGCCAGATTTAACAACTGGGATGTTAAAGAAACAGAAAGAGCCAGTGTGGAACTGGTTAGGAAAGAGTAAAATCTGAATTCCCAACTCTTTTTCTTTTCACAGCTGTTAAGAGTTCAGTGGGTTGAACTGCAATCCTTCAAGTTCATCTGTTGACTCCAACACAAAACTATTATAAACTGTGCCTCTAAAACACGTGATGAAACATTTCTTGAGAGCTATTTATTCCAACTGCAGCAGAGGAAAGTTTTCAGAACACCCAGCATTTGGTAGAGGAAAGGTCTCTTGAGCTTTGCAAAAGGAGGAATTATTTGCATACCAGAGTAAGTTGCTTTTTGATTATTTTTTTTCCTGCATCACTGAACAAAATAATGCTTCTAACTTTCCCCCACCATGGAAACATGATCAAGTAGCACAAAACTATGTTTAATGTGCCTAGCAGAGAATTTCTATGTAGTTTTCTTTCTTTCATCGCATGGATTGGGGGGTTTATAATTCAGCATTGAACCCAAGATAATTTAATATTATGTGTTTTCTTTCCTTTAATGTTTTCTGTATCTGAATGAGAGTTCATTCAGTTACAATACTAATGCAGAGGTATAATAGACTGAGAGTTTCAATCAGGTGTGGGGTTTGAAAGCTTCCAATTACAAGGAATAAGGAAGAGTTTGGGGTAACCTTTTTCCAGGTGTTTCTTTTATACCTTTGCTCTGAAGTTTGATCTCACAGATCCATTTACATTCTCCTCTAGGCTTTAACTGTGGTAAAACAATTTCCATGCTGAAGATGGACCATGCAAATGTGACCCAAGCTATGCTTGATGCTGAATCCCCCAGCACAGAGAAGAACAATGGCAACGAGTATTTTTACATCCTGATTGTCATGTCTTTCTATGGGGTCTTCCTGATAGGAATAATGCTTGGCTACATGAAATCCAAAAGAAAAGAGAAGTCATCCAATTTGCTTCTGCTCTACAAAGATGAGGAGAGAGAATGGGGGGAAGCTGTAAAGCCTCTACCAACGGTAGCCGGGCTGAAATCCGTGCAGATCCCCACGATGCTGAACATGCTGCAGGAGAGCATGGTGCCATCCCTGTCCTGTGCCATCTGCTCCATGGAAGGCAGCAGTGTCAGCTCCGAGTCCTCCTCCCCAGACGTGCACTTCACCATCCAGGAGGAGGTGCTGGACACGGAACTCGGGGAAGTGTCGGAAACGCCCCTCAACGAGAGCGCCGAGGGCTCCGTGGAAAACATCCACAAGAACTCCTAGCACCTGCAGGGCTCCCTGATCAGCTGCCAAAGCACGGGTGGAGCTCCCTCTGAGAACTTGTGGCTCTACTTCTCTGCTCTCCAATGGACTCTGAACAGGTATCTGTGCTCCTGGGCCCAAGGTGTTCCTGAGAGCTGGCAGGACAAGGAAGCAGCGGTACCCAACTTTAAAGTGTAACTTGCACCTAATTGGGTAGCTTAATTTTAATTTTTTTTCATTATTATTTCTTACTATGAAAGCTAAGAACATGGTGAATATACATGTATTTTCTAACGAGGTAATTATTACTGGCATGTCTCTGCATATTTCAGAATTCTGTAAATATCTGGGAAATGTTTGGGGAAGTTACCCTCATACAAGTGCCTGATTCTTAAAGATGATGGGTAATGCTCATTCACACAAAGCTGTGATAGACTAGAAATACTCTTACTGTGTTTTTCTTATGACAAGCCAACAGCCAACAGCACATTTGCTCAATGAGGCCTCGACAGCTGAAAATTTTTGGATGCTGTACTTGAAGGGAGATTGCAGCATGGCTGGAGACTGGCTTTAGGTACAGAAAGAATGAAAGACAAGAGAAGTGCAGAAGAAAAGAGGCACTGAGTTCCTGTGCAGTTTGTAAAGCCTGGCTCCAGACCCATGGCACTTACCTGTGTCTTTGTTTAAATTATACCTGTGCTGGCTGGGTCAGGTTCACCACCCTCTGCTGCAATCCAGCCTGTGGCTGAGATACAAACAGGAAAGGTGGTTTAGGTTTTTGCTTTTGTATTTGTTAAAGATGCGTACATTTGGTCACTAAAGGCAAAGATCTGTGAGTTAAAAGAGATATTAAAGGATCTTTGTTACAGGCTGCAAGATGCAGAAAGGCTCAGATGCTGCTCTGTTACACTCCCTTGAAAAATAGGTGGAATTCTGAATGGAATTTAACCTAGCAAGGGTAAATTCCTGGCCCCACTGAAATCATCAGCTGAGTCAGGGACAGGCACAAGATTTTGTGCTTCTCTGTTGGAGTTAAATTCTGTTTGAGGTCAGCAAAATTGTACCCATTTACATCATTAAAGAATCTAGACTTTTTGCTCTGTTTAAGCCAGTGTAGGTAAGCATTGTGTTACATCTTTTTTTTTAATCAGCTTGCATGTGACACATGCATTTCTATAAAGCTACTAGTAATTAGTTTTTAAAACCACCACAGACTTCCCCCTCCCCCAGTTTAATGGTACTGTGACGTTTTTCAAATGCTCATGAAATTTGTAGCTAAATCATTGCACTTTTAAAAAAACTAAAAATTAATACAAAAAAGAAAATTAATATTTCAATCATACCTTATATTTTATAATAACTTATTACAGTGTTTTGATTAGTTTTGAAGCATGAGGGCTGAAGAGCCTGAATCTAAAGCATTGCACAGCAAAATACTTGCAAAATGTCTCCATGTATTGCCTGCACTAAAATAGCTCTGTGATTTATCCACTGGCATTAGAGCTTGAGAGACAGCTCTAAAAACATGAATGCTGAAGAGCGGCAATGAACTGAAGCCAGAGTGTGCTGTGTGCTGCCCCTGGGCAGGGCTCAGAGGGTTAATGGGATGCAGGGATCAGGGATCGCTGTCTCCCTCTAAGCGCAGCAGAACAAAGGCTCCATTGTGCTCGCAAAGGGGCAGACTGAAGGCAGCGGGAGTTTTTCCATCGGCTTCACTGAACTTTGGATCAGACCATATAAAGCTTTTTGGTAGATTTACTCTAAAAGGGGCTGTTTTAAGTTTGAAAGGAGCCAAATTAAGTTTGGCACTTTGCCTGGAATCACTTGAATCCTGAAACTTTCCAAATGAGACTGACATGTGCAAGTTGTCACATTTTCCATTGCTTTCTCCTTCGTCCTTTACTTTTGGTATAAATGTATTTGTGTCTGTAAAAAACTGATGTATATAATTCCTAACATCGAGTTGTATATAATTGTCTCATGTATTTAAAGTTTACTGTTTCTACTGGCACTAATTTTATTTAAATAAAGAAACACATTTCCTGGAAAAGTCTCCATGTTCGTTCACTACGTCAAATAGATTTCCAACAACAAGGCTGGGCACAATTCCTGCAGGATCCTTTTCTTGGCCTCTTTCTGAAATGATTCCTTGAGTTTTATAGTTCTGCAGCATTGTGGACTGGCTGCAGGGCTGAGCCAGGTGCTCCAAATCCACCTTTGGTCCCTGTTGACTCTTGGGCAGCACGCTCAGGCAGTGAGTGTGTGCCCAGGGACACAGGGACACCCTTCTGCAAAGACCTGGAGAGGCTGGAGAGGCACTGGCATGAAAAGCAAAACTGCTATGGAAACTTGTGCTGCTCATTCAGCCTCTGGACATGTTTGCATTTTGAGTTTCAGAGTTAGATTTGCGTTGTAGCAAATTGAGTCTGCTAGGGTTGAGGTTATGGACAAGTACATGACACAGATCTCTAGTCCCACTGGATTCCCACTGCTTGGCCATGGCACACAGCTGGCTTTGTCACAAGCTTTCACCCTGGCTCTCACTGCTGCTCTGTCATTCCCAGTTTTACGTAGAGAGGAGGTTCTCAGAATCTGCCTCCCTAAGAAGGGGATAAATGTTCAGAGGCAACGCTGAACTTCCCAAAATCTGTTGAATTATATGTACAGATTCACCAGCACTGCTTAAGACCTGCTTGCACGGGGTAATCTGAGGTTGTTTCAAAAATCAGATTGCCAAAAAGTTACATCTGCTCCCTTTCCCACAAGACAGGCTCCCCTGTGCTCTGGTCTCTTCACTCACTCCCTATTAAATAATTCTGGGGCCTGGTCACAAGGTTGTGTGGACCTCAAGCTACCCATGAGAGGGCTGTGTTTGCCTGCAGCCGAGCGCTCTCCCGGGACAGCCGCGGTGTCCTGGAGCAGCGGGTCACTCCCAAACGCTGCATCTCCCGATTCACCCACAACCCCGCCTTGGGGCTGCAGTGTTTCCATTGCCACCACAATGAATCAAGAGACTTCTGACAGCACTGGTGATAAGGAGGGAAAACAGAACCAAATGTAAATTGCAGCTCTGCTGCATGGATCAAAATGGTAGCTTATTCCAGCAGTTTCTTCTTTTAAATTCAGCTGCTATAAAGGGAAACACTGCCAGCTTCAGAGCCTATTTACACTGAAAAGAGCTACTAAACATGAAAAAAATATGGCCATCTTCTTGCAGACTGTGATGGAGCTGTCCTTGGGTTGTGGGGTTGGAGAAAGCATGTAGATAGTTTTGAATGTATTTGCCTTTGTCCTAAGGCATTTGTCCAAATCAGTATTTTGATAACACTGTGAGGAGGGGGGGAAAGAAGCAAAAATCTAATTACCTATAAAAGTTAGATGCATGTGGAAGTGAATGCAATGATGCCTTCAAGACAGCCCAGTGACCCTAGACTGCCAGGCAGCTATTATTCCAAAATAAAAGAAGTGTTGCTAATATTCAAAAGCTACAGAGAGAAGGAAAAAAAATTACTCCCATTAATCTTGTTTCAACACCCTTTTTGACTACTAAGGAGTAAAAGGTAATAATATTGTTTTTTCCAAAATTAATGACATTTCCAGTGTGCTTCAGTAACTGAGTTAAGTTAGATTCAGAGCTAATAGATCTTGGCTTGAGGGCCATGATAATTGACTGTAATTTGACTGAATAGAGGTGATTTTTCTTTTACAAATGCATTCTTCTTTAAAAGAACATGGCATTAGGCTCCCATTTCTTGGCAGTGCTATGCCTCATACATTTGCTGCAGTAGTTAACACATACCCCCTTTGAGAGAAAAGGAGAAGATAGCCATGTGTGACCTGTGGACATGGGCTGGCTCCAGGACCTACTGTAAATAGAAATGCCAGCTCTCAAGGTGGCCACGCTGGGATCTGTGGTAGGACCTGTCCTAAATCCTACCAGTGCACCACGTTCAGACACACCTGTGAGGTTACTCATTCAAGGGCTGAAGCTCTTGAATAAATGAAGGGAGAATGCGGAATCCATCTCTTCCCCCAGGCACAGGATCTCCCAAGCTCTCCCAGCATGGCTGTGCTCTAGTCCAGGGGAGAGTGAACCAGAGAGGGAAGGTGAATCCACTTTGCCAGGGCCAGAGCACAGGTCACAGATGGTGCTAAGGCCAGGAACCTCATGTGCTGCAACTCATCACAAAACTTCCCTCCTCAGCCTGACCCTCTCAGAGTGGGTTCCTGGATCTGTCCCTTTCTCAGACAAGTGCCCACATTCACACAAATAATAAAATCTGTTCTCAAAGAGTTGAAAAGGAAGGAAATTGCTAAATTCTAACAGTCATTTCTGTTTCTAGGCCCACAGTGCATGATGCTGGACTAGGGTATGTGCACTGCTTGAGAACAAGGGGTACACAGGTCCCCCAGGGAAGACCATGCTCTTATCACAGCCATTTCAACCAAGAAATAAAACCATCTGCCTTTAATTTTCACCTAAAAATTTCAGATGGAAAGGAGTCCCTACCACATAAAAAAGAGCATTCTCAGAGATGCTCAAAGTGGGTGCAGCATGGAATAGTTGGATATGCCAGGTGCAATTTTGACAAACCTGGGCCATGCTCTCCTGTATATGTTGACTTGCCATGGTCATGTTATAATCTTTTTAGAACTTTTCTTAATGGGAAGAGGATTTCTTCCTCAGTTAACAGTTGGATCTAAGAGGCATAAAAGTTAGTAAAATTGTTCGGGCTTTTGGTTTTCATGAACTGGTCATATTTGCTTCTGTGTATTTGGTTGATTTACTTTTGTATTTTTTCCATTTTCACACACCTCTGCAGGTGCTACTGTGTACGGCCAAAAATAGCTGCACCTTCTTACTTCATTGACACTTCTATAACCAGCTCAGCTGGGCGAGAAAATGGAAAATAATCAAAAAAATCTACCGGTTTTTCAAAGTTGGTTTGCTTGGTTTGGGTAGGGTTCTAGTTTGTGTTAGGCCAGGTTAGACTGAGGCTTTTACCACACAAAAAAGTGACTAAAAAAGGATAATAAAGGCAATTGGATGATGCATTTCAGACTGTGTTCCCAGCTCTATCCCTCAGGAATCTGTTCAACTGGCCTATGCTTCTCTTGATTATCATATGATACTACTTATATTGGTATCTGTGAAAATACGAGATGTTTCTGATAGATATGAAATGCTTGTGATTTTTAGATTAAAGATATGGTATAAATACAAAACTCTTGCCCACTTAGGAAATATTTTTTCCCCTCCTTAATACTACTAGATGCAACTGTAGTCACTGGCAACAAATGCCAGTTTCTAGCACCTGGAATATATTAGCTCATCCCTCCTCATACCCACAGAGGCCATCTAACAGGGTTTTTTGGCTTTGTTGAGAGATGGAGAGCAGAGCAGTAGTTCTGGGGTATGGGAGCCTAAATTCAGTTCTCTCTTCAGCTCCAGGTTCACTGTGGTACTCTGGAAAATTACTTGCTTTGGCTAAGACTCCCTTTTATAAACTTTAAAGAAGAGCACATCTTCCCTGTCTAAGGCTGATATGAAGATAACTACACTGAGAATTTCAGAGTGCTGAGCTCTGATGGAAAGTGAGGAAAGAAGAGTTGAGATGGAACCCATTAAAGAATTGAAGAATTTCTTCTGGTTTGAACTCCAGCTCTTTGGATGGAACAGTTGTGTGATCCCTCCAGGCCCTGCAGCTTACCTAAGAGTGCTGGACCTGGAGCAGCCTGCTGTGGGGCTGGTCCCCAGCCTGGCCCTCCCTGGGACAGCTGTGTCTCATCCCAGCAATGAAAACATCAGCCAAACACTGCAGGTGAGAGGATGTGGGACATGCAAATGGTTTTGAATTCCACCCTAGACAATGCACAGGGACTCACTCTTTCCTTCTCCTCAGGAGGAAATATAAACTGTGCACCTCAAAGGATGTACATCCCCCTTCTCTTTCCTCAAACCAGGATAAACTGATCAAACAAGATTTCCTGTAAAAGAAGAGAGAGGAAGAGAAAAACTGATGCTGCAGCTATTTTTTAACAATAGGTATGCAGTGATACAGCAGTACACAGCCTGCCTTGAACATAACACAGGAGAGCCCCAGGGGTGCCTCTTTCAAGGCCTTAAGGGAAGACCCATCCCATGGTTTCCCTTACAAATCCCTGATGCTACAAAATGACCCATTGCTACTGCCAGTCCTGCCAGCAGCAGCAGCCGCTGAGTGTCACTAATTGCTTTCCAGCCTGCAAGCACTGTGCTGCCCCTGCACTGGGAAACAGGGGACTTGTAGAAGCACAGAGCACTGTTGGGATTGCTGGAAGCCCAAGCACCACCGGGATGTTTCTCCAGATCTGACTTTCCTCACTCATCACTGCATGAGAGCACTGTGGAAATTCGGGGAATGTGCACTGAGTGAATATGGGCTAATTTTCATCAGCTGCACAGCATTTTCCACCAAAGGATGCTGTAGACTTTGTTTGCAAGGGTGAGTGCTGTCTAAGAAATGACACTGAGGCCAGGGGGTGATGTGATGGTGGCACCTACCCATGTTTACTGAGAAACAGCTCATTGTGCCTCCACTGGAGGAAACAGCAGCAAGAGCCCTGTCACATTCTGTTTCTCAGGGTCTATCTGCTCAGTGTTACACATAATTAACTTCAGTCATATCTAATTAGCTGCTCTTTGGCCAGGACGTGTATCTCAGATGGATGCTCACTGTAAGGATTTTTTTCTCCTGTATTCATCAAGACTTCAAGAGCAGATTAAAATAATCATGCAGCTCACTTCTGCAGAGAGGTGCAAATGGCTGCTGAAAGGGCTGACCTTCATCATGCTGCAGTGGCAAGAAAAATGCTGCTCAAGGCTTTTATTTCTTCAGGTGATCTATGGGTACTTTACTTGCTGTTTGTGTAGACATTTACACAGTGCATTATGCATTAGTTTTGTAACAAAACTCATTAAGAACATTAAATAGATCCCAGGATTTCTTCTGTTGATAAAAGGAATTTTTTCCACAACTTCTCTTCCATGACCTTTAGCTTGTCTTGTGAAGTACTATCATCATGAACAACAAGAACATTATATTCATGTGGAAAGAAGAGTATAAACCATTCATATAGAATAGACAGAGCTACAGGACTAAAAGTGTCTTGTATAGGAATATTTGTGAGATACATGTGTGCCAGGGAAATATCAGAAACCCAGGAGCTGAGAGTAATAGTACTAGACTCTCTGAGCCCTTGTATTTATTTATTTATTATGTCTAGACAGACAGTGAATTTTCCCTCATTTTTCTGTTGAGAGCTGTGTCAGTTTGAACTGGGAGAGTCCAATAATTGTGCTTATATCTGTATGTGTGTTCTTGATGTGCCTGTTTTTTCCTCCCTTTTCTATCATTTTTCTACAGCACTGTAGCCCAGGGAAATTATTTTTTTCAGGCCTATGCTTGCCTTCTTTTTCTTTACTGCATAAAAGACATAGCTTAAGGCACTTAAGTCAGGTTGAAGCTGATTTTTTTCTATTCCTTGGCACTCTTTAATGCTGACTGCTACCATCTCTTCTGAGCAGTGCAGTACGTGCTTTCCTACCAGCTACACACACTGACATATGGTTACTATCAATTTTATAGGGGCCTGGAAGCACAGGAGATTGTGCTCATTTATCCTGTTATAAAGTGGGGCACAGAATTTGTAACTTCTGCTGTGGGTCACCAGTTCAAATGCAAACCCAGGACAGGACTGACCAGCCTTGGAGTGGGGACTTGGTGGCTTTTGTGCCACAGGCTCTGTGAGACTGGTTCCCTCAGCACACCGAAGGAAGTAGTTTGAAGACGAAGAGGAGACATTTTATGCTTCATCCTGCAAAAGCAGCAACAAGTCTGTAATCTGGGTGATGTGAGGGGGCTGCTGAAGCCTCTGGCTTGTGGAGAATCATGGGGAATGGTGGAGCCCTCTCCCCACAGCCCTCCAAGGCAAGCCTAGCAGGGGCAGTGATGATCACTGACACTCCCCAGCTGATATCTGCTCACCAAAGCACAGTCCCAGCTGGCACCATTCACAAAAGGCTTCTGGGCCATGAGGATGGGAGGTATGGGGGTCACCAGCCCCTTTCTTATGCTGATAGTGATGTTGGAGGATGGATCTTCTCACAAATATTACACTCAAAGTGGCATCAGGGTGTGGTGAGGGGAGGGACAGGTTCCAGGCAGGATTTGGGGAGATAACCCCACATGCCCCCCAACCTCTGCAAGCCAGGAATTTATCTATCAGAAACAGTGTGTCTCCCTTTCACTTTGTTTTTTTCCTTTTTGTTCCCTCTGGGCTCTGGAAACATGCATTTTATTGCTACACAGCAACTTCCCTGAACTCTATCTGGAAGATTAATGGTTTATTGAAGAACAGGCAGGATTTAGATTGTCATCAAGAGACCCATAAAAGTAAGCATGTAAAAAGTGTTATGGAAACAGAGTGTGGCCCCTTGGAGTTTTCAAGGGTGGAAGCTGGGCTGTACACATGCCCTGCATCCCTTTCCCTCACCCCTTGCTGGGAGCACACGTGGAAGGGCAGTGGGAGTCATTCTTTGTGCTGGAAATGGATGAGTCCCTTGCCATGAAATTTACTGTAAGTGCACCTTTTCATCCGGGCTGGGTTTTTTCCAGGCCATCTTCTGCCTCGTTGCTGCGCGTGTGCCTCTTGTACGTCACTGGGAACACATTAATGACCATCAGGAACATTTCTTTTGGAATCCTCGCAGATATCCCCAGTGATCCAATTTGAAGTGCTGCCTGGAAAATGATTAACTCCTCTCTTTGGTCTATCAGGGATTGCACGAATCTGCTCCGCCTCTTCGGGCCACAGCCAGCTCATTCCTGTAGACATCCTCATGCTCCTCTCCAGGGACCTGCGCTTTTAGGGAGCCCTGCACGTAAGCTATTGTTGCATCTGAAGGCCAAACTGTTCCATTTAAGCACGGGCCCATAAAAGTGACTGTGCTATCAAGCCCTAGGGAAAGACTGGGCTGCAAGTTACCAGCTGAGCCGTGGCACAGTGAAAGCAGCACCCTGCTCTAACGTCAGCTGCAGCCCTCAGCCTTTTTTACTCCTAAACTTTTTCACAAGATTCATCAATGGTGATATATTCTGTGAGTGGAAATAATGGTTTCATCAGTATGCCAAGCATTGTGAGGTTAGCAGTACATAGACAGCTACTGCAACCCTTCCCTGATCACTGAAAATTGGCTGAAGCTGCCTCTCTCCCCGTGCTGCCATGGGATCTGCCTGTTAAAGCCCAGACAGAGCTGAACGGGGAATGCTGGGGCTGTAAAAACACAGCTGGCTTAGAGGACGGGTTTCTTTGGTGAAGGTTTAAAAAAGAAGCTCTAAAGATTTGTTTAGAGACAGCTCATGCGCACATATATATCCTCATCTGCTCCATTAGCTTTGATCCAGAACCTTCTGTCAGTACTTCAGTTTCCATGGGCTCCCCTGCCCTCCTCAGCACCATGGGTCACTGTCTGTATATCACAGAAAAAGTAAAATTAAAGTATTAAAATAAATCCTGTTTCTTTAGTTTTCCATATTTCTTCTCAACCCAGTAAAGGTGCAGGTTTGTTCTTGGCTCTTGCTCCAGTGGAGTTCCCCTATAAATGGTCTCAAAACTGCTCCATTGGCCATGGATCCTCTAAATTTTCAGACATGTCAGTGGGGTCTCCTCATCCTGAATCTGTTGGATTTTTGGTCCAACTCACACCACATTTCTCGCCTTCAGTCACAGATGCCCCTGAGGGCAGGTTAACCTGCAGCCTGCTTTTAACCTGCTGTTCATAGATGCTTGTTTCGCATTTTTCTCTCCAGGAAAATGCAAGGAAACAAGGAAACAAGCTTTCCTTCTGCACAGGAAATGAGCTGCCCAGAGCTCTGACCCACATGGGGCAAGCTGGCACCTGATGTGCTCCAACTCCCCCTTCCACCTGCTGTGGGGATTGAGTCTGTCCAGGGTGCAGAAAACTGGTGCAGAGATGGGGCAGACATGAGCTGTGGCCACACAATTGCCTTCACACGGTGCTTCAGTGCAGCCCTCTGGCTGTTTAATTCATGGAGCAACTGGAAGTTATTGAAAAAACCTCTTAATTACACTGATTAACTCTCAGAAGAAACTGTCAGGTGATAAAAGCCTTGAAATGAGAATTCCTGCCTCCAGGCAAGGACAGCAAGTGTTGTGCAGGTCCTGGAGGGGCTGTGAGTGCTGCAGAGGGCTGGCAGCCCCATGGGCCATCTCTGAGAGGTCTCTCTAGGGTGCAGCCCAAGCCAGTGCTTTTGCAGTTCCATAGCAGCCCCACAGGGGAAATCTGAAAGGATTCCGTGAGGTGCACCCCAAGCTTGTGCTCTTTGAGACTCTGTGTCACCACCAAGGCCATTTGCCATGTGGGAGCCTGGGGACAGTGGTGGCTCAAGGTGATGGCAAAGGATGGGGCAGAGGGCTCCCCATGGGGCTGGGGCTGACCAGAGGAACAACAAACCCTCTGATTTCCACCTTAATCACACCTCTCAGGGGCTGCTGCTCACAGCTTTCTGCTCTTTCATCCCCCAAGACCTGTGATTAGTCCCCGTAGCCATGTCAGGATACACTTTATGGTTTAATTACACATCCCAGCCTGAGTAATGTCTCTGGTTGCTCAGCCTGTCAGGCCCCATTAGCTGAGAGCATCCACGTCCCAGTGCTGAGCAGGCTGGTGAGAATGTGCCAAGCCTACCCAATGAGTGCTTTGTCTTTGCTGCAGCTTCAGTACAAACTGCTCTGACATCTCCTCATCCTTTGCAGAGCTCCCTTGTGAAGATACAAAATTATTGTGAGGAGATTCAGCAAATGCCTCTTCCTGGGGCTGGACTGCCTGGTGGCCTGTGCCCATGGAGGGGCCAGAGGGACATGGTCAGTCCTTTGTGGTGGTGACCACAGCTGTGGCTTCAATCACAGGGTAATCAGAAAGCATTTCCTCCCCACAGGCTGAGGTCTGCTCTAGCTTTGCCTTGTTGATATTTGTGAAACCTCTAATTAGCTGCCCTTTCATTTTGCTTTGTATCTGAGGTTGCTGCCGTGTCATCCGCTTTTCTCAGGAGTTTTAATATTTCCAGTGACTTATGAAAAGGGCAATTCTGTCAGGCATTTTGTGACCTTTAACTTGGGAGAATGTCATTCTTGAGGGTGACTGTGGCCATTTTGTCTGCTGTGTTCCTCACAGTGATAATTTTGTGATGGTCTTCGCTCTGGAAAACCAGACTGCAGGTTTTTAAGTGTGGACTATGGAATCCCACTGTGAATTCCTTTCTATCCAAGCTGCATACAAAGAAAATCTTGTTTGTTGTCTAATGCCTATAGTGGGGGATCTCAAATGAGCCAACTGGACTGCAAAGTCAGAAGGAAAAAAAATCTAGTGAATAGTAAGTTTGTTGGGAAAATGGTATTTACGTCATCCCAAAACTATTTATCAATTCAGGTCAAAATTTCTGAGTGGTTACTCCTGGGACTTCATTTTTTTTTTCCTGGGGGAGGATTATTTTTTCCCTTTTACTAAACTCAGGGATTCATGCATTTGCCCAGAAACTGGGAATCCCTCATACAGTTTAAGTCCATGATTGGGTGGAGCTGGATAATCCATTTCCACTGAATTGCCAGCACTTTTGGGTATGTTAAGAAGAAAGGGCAATGCACAGTATGTCTCACTGGACCTGTGTCCCTACAGTATAAAATACGTATTTCCTGAGCCAGAGAGAAAGGAATTACAAATACTCCCTAGTATGGTGGTTAGTGAATACACAGAGGCAAGAATATATCAAGTTTCTGCTATATAGTCTGCTCTGACTATAACTGGTATAAAATTGTACAAGAATATCAATTCAGTGTGAGTCTTGTTTATCCAGTACCCCTGGCAGCCATAGTGCTCCCATAAGAGATGTGAATTCTGTCAGGGCATAGGTAGAAATCAGTCTGGATCCATTGCTTCTTGGCTTTAATCAGGGAATTAAATATCCTATCATTTCTTTTGCTGTTTAAGAAGCAAATGCTTTGTTGAAACAACAATGTTTCAAGTAAAAACCATGTTTATTTAGATTTTGGTGAGGAAACATCAACTTACTTAAATTTGTAAACCATCTTTTTGACTAAAAGCAGTTATTCACATGAATCTGTCAAAGTGGGGCCTTGTTTGCCAGCTGCTAAAGGAGAGGGTACCAAACAAGCAACTCAATTCAGCAGAGCTTGCAGGCTGGGAGAGGAGATGTGGTAAACAGAGAGCTGAGACAAAGTAATCTGGGATGTGGTTTGGGTGCCATGAGTCAGGCAGGCAATGGATAACAGGTAGGTCTTTGGCAACTGTGTTAATATTTAAAAACAACCTGAAAGCAATAATTGGATCTCACTAACTGTTTCAGTGTGCTTGTTAAAGGTGCTGCTTGCTACAGCAGACTTTTACAGTGCAAGCATAAGGGAAATATTCAGCTCATGAGACAGAAAGGACCGTGTGACCTCTCTTCTCCTCAGTCTGTCCTAAGCATAGAAGAAAAAGTGGAGCTAGGCTGACATTTATTTTTCTGAGAAGAAACCAGCCTGTCTTTAAATTGTTCTTTGGGTTTTTCCATCTGATTTTATAAATGACATGCTATTTTACTGCACCCTTAACTGGAAACAGACCTTAGATTTTGATGAGAATATGTCCTGTCTTTTTCTCAGTAGCTGCTAGTACTGGGGAAGGTGAGGTGGGCAGAATGTCAGGGGTAAAATCCTACAAAACCCAAACCCGTAAGCACAGGCTTTTGGATCAGTTCAGGACAGCTCACAGCATTCTCTGCTCCTTTCCTTCTACATCTGCTTTCAGTGGGAAAAATAAAACTCCTTTCAGAGTCAGGAAGGATGACAATACTGGGCATAACCTATAAGAAAGCATGAATTTCAGGTGCATCTCTACAGTTTTTTCCAGTTAGTGAGTGGGGCAGCTACTAGTGGTGTAGCAACATCTCAGAGTGTTGGTACCTTTCTCCCCCATGCAATCTGATCCATGCAGCTGGAAAGTCACCCCATGGCAGGTGTTGCAAAGGCTGAATAGAACCTTAACAGGCATATTTGAAGGGGACTCTTCATTCCTGTAGGGTCTGGCTGCACAATATCACACTGGGGAGAGCAGGACAGCCCAGATGTGGTGGTTAAGCAAAGAGGACACCATATGGTGGGTCATGCAACAAACAAACACACAAACAGTGCACAAATAGTGCACTGAGATACTGAGATGGGCCAGAGCTCACCAGTGGGTGAATTTTGCATATGATTGTCTTTGAGGAAAGTACCACACGGTTTTTGCCTTAGTGGAAGTAGCAGGTGCCTAACCATTCCCTGCGTGCCTGAATTTCATTCAGTAATTAGTATTTGGTGTTTGCTACCTCAGATTTGTTGCAGGTTGATGTTCAGCCATTGAGCTCTAATTCCTGTGTGTATTAGGATGTGCTGGTATTTGAAGGGAAATGCATGATATTCTGGTTCTGCATCTGTAAATGAATGCACAGCTTTCCTGGGTTGCTGGTTGACAGAGAGTGCATGAGCCAGTGTAATCAGCAGTTCCAGGATTTATCTCTAAACAAATATCAACAAGAGAAAAGCAGCAGTGCAGCAGCTTGCATTGGATATAATTCTCATCAATTCAGTGAGTAAGCACACAGGATTTGCCTTAGGAGCTGCCAGACCATGGACAGTCTCCAATCCCATGTCACTGCAGAGGTATTAAAGTTCACTAAATGCATTTACCTCCTAGCACTCTGAGGGCAATATTCCTGTCTGAATACAAGTACAAACCCTGTTGGACAAGTCATTTACAGGAGCATCACAAAGACTGCACAAAATTTATTTGTTGCTTTTTAATTCAAGAGAAGCCTAGAAAAACAAGATAGTCAAAGGGAATTTTAAGTGAGATTGATCTCAGCAGAAGTTTAACTGAAGCACATGGCTCAGAGACAATATCAAAAATATCAAATCACTTTTTTCCTCTAGAGGCCACTTCTCCTTTTCTCCTTCCAGGGCTCTGGGACCACCCAGTGCAGCCCTGGCTGGGACACCAGTCCTTGCACAGCTCTGGGGTGGGCTGTGGGTGCTGGACTCAGGTCCTGGGACAGTCCAGGCCAGCTGGGGCACTTGCCCTTGCAGTGTGCTCTGGGACTGCTGTGCCAAGCCTAGGCTACAAAGCAGCTCCTGGGCCATGGAGGCAGCTGTGGGTGAGGCCAGTGAGGGTAATAAAGCTGATTTAGTGCCCTCAGGACTTAGTCCTTTCCTACAGCTCTCCTCTTTGCTCTCAGGTGGAAAGCAGGAAGATGTCACTTTAAGTGCTGCTTCTGTGATTGGAAGGTGTGTTTTTGATTCTTTCCTCTAGCTTACAATTGTGATTTTAAAAATAATTTTATTGTATGTGACTTGGAATATTTTTTGCAGTAAGAAAGCTGTCAGGCTCTTCTGGTGGGGGAATTTGTAAATATGGTGAGATCTATTGTGGTACCTTAGCATGTAATAGCTGCTCTCTGTGGGACAAAGCTTTTCCAGTTTGCAGTCCTGCTCAGTTTTACAGAGGTTTGTCTGTAGGTGCCTGTAACACACCAGGAAAATGTGCCCTCTGTCTCGTGAGTTGCCCAGGAGGGGTGGAAGGGGCTGCCCTGACAGTTTGTTAAAGGTGGGTCAAGTCTAGGAGATCAGGGAACTTCAGTCCTGCTGGTTTGCCTGGGGTGGCTGGAAAGTTTCTGGTGCTTTGCATGGCAGTGAGTCCTTGCTGCAAAGGCAGCCTTTGACAGCTGAGATGAGTCACCACAGTCGAATGCTGGTTCAGCCCTCAGTCCCACGTACCGGCTGAGTGACCCAGGAGCAGTGTGTGGGTGGGTTTGGAGCTGTGTGTCCCCAGCTGTGCCCAGTTCACAGAGGATGTGTGAGCACGGCATGCCTGCACTGACAGCCCAGTGTTTCTGCAGGCTCATGCTCCTGAGCTGTGTGCCTCACTGCTTCAGTCCTTGGTTTGCCTAAAGCCTCCCGTGGTGCTGGGCTCACATCTCTGGGGTTTGCTCCAGCTGAGTGGTGAAGTGCAGTGAAAGAGGGAGCAGGAGGCAGACTCACAGATGTCACAGCACAGGCACAATGACACTGCTGCCACAACTGCACTAGGCTAGGTCCAGCTTCCAGAAACTGAAGATGAACCTTAATGTGGAGGATTTTTTTGTAATTTGGTTGTTTGTTTGGTTCTTTTTAATTTTTTTTTCCTGCAAAACCAAAAACGTGTGCAAACTCATTGATAAGAGTTCCCTTTCACTGACAGTCCCTGCTATCATCACTAAACCTGGGCAGAAGTTTTGTGGATAAATATTTCAAAACTCAACTCTTTAAAGGCAATTAAGTGTTCTAAGCAGAAGAGTCAGTGAAAGGTGCTACAGTTGGGTTTCAGATTCATCCTTTATATACCCATTTGTACACATGTATGTTCACTCCTCTAGGTGTGTGTGGTGCTGTGGTGCAAGAACAAAACCTCTGGCAGCGGGGAAGGCTACACTAAAGAGCAGAGAGGGTGATCTGAGAACCAGAGTGGCAATTCCAGCTGGCTGCTTTGTTCTGAGGTTTCATGTGGAACTTCAACACCTATGAGAATGCTGGCTCTGTCCCAGAGCACAGGTTTCTTGAGCCCTACCGGCTTTGGGAGGTGTTAGAGGCAAAAGTCTTCTGGAGCATGGTGAGCAGAGAACCCCAAGATATGGCAAACTGAAGGTGGAAAGAATTGCATGGAGTTTTTTTAAAGTATCTGTTCCTTGGAAGCTGTGGAGCACACTAATGGGTCCTTCCTGTTGCCTTTGTTCCCCAGCTTTTGTGTGACTTTCACTTTCACGGCAGCAGCTGCCACCTGGAATTTGAGGGAAAAATTCCAAAGAACAGTTATCACCAGTGGATTGGGCTTTGGGCACTGCGTTTATAGAAGGTATGGGAAAAGTTGCCTGTAAAAAAACCTGCCAAAGCATAATAATCACCTGGGGATCTGCATGTGAAAAGTGATGTGAAGGCAAGCTCAGATCTCAGAATCTAATAAATTGCTGACAGAAGAAGCTCAAAAAAAGCACGAGAATTGGCAAAAAATTCTCAGAGCCATTTTAATCAGAAGTTATGAAAATGGCAAATTCTGCTCAAAGTTCATATTATCTTGCTTTTCATTTGTTGTTCATGTTGCCATGGCACCAGAGCAGTCTGTGGAGGTAAAAAGAATACTCTGTACTGCCCTCAACTCTGAGAGAGAGCACAGTGCCAGTCCCGAGTCCCTGCAGGCAGGGCAGCTGCTGCTTCATGCAGGTGTGAGCTGGCATCAAGGTGTGTTAGACAGGATTCTGTAAATTGTCTGCTGCTGTTGTCACCTCCCTGTTCCCTGTACCTCTCTGTGTAATGGCAGCACAGTCCTGGCTGGCATTTTTTTTTCTCTCTGCAGTGGGATCTGCCATCAGGAGTTTGCAGTCTGGGAATTACTCATTCTATGCAGGCCTTCCTGCTCCAGCTGACTTACATTCATAGTTTTCTCTCATTTTCAGGTACTGCCTCATTTTTGGGCACAATCCCACTTTCCTGGAGGCACATTCCCAGTTTTAATTCTTGTAATCACAGCTTTATTAGGATTTGAAATGATCAAACTGACCACTGTAGTCTCTTGCTGAAAATGGTGCTGAGCTACATGTGTCAGGATGCTGAGAGACTATTCTGTGCAAGCATTATTCCTTTCTGTATGCATCCATTCTAGGATGATCCTGTGCTAGATGGCTTTTCTGGCCTATCAGGTCACAGCCATTATTATCTTCCTAAGCTTTACACACATACCTTACTTAGGGGAAAAATAACTACTTACACAGAAAAAAACTTATTAAAATATTTTTTAAATTGTAGCAAGATATTGTATTACTGATGTTGTAAGCTGCTCAAATTTCTTGGATAATCATAGTGTGATAATCACACATACTTTAAAGGGATTATTCTCTGCTAATGCAGTTTGCATCCTCTTATTCTGCAAATGTCAGAAGAGATATTTATTCTTCATGTTGTATAGCTAAAGTGAGCAGAGCTTGGTAGCTGAAAGCCTTGAGCTGATATGCATGGAAACACAGAATGATAACATTTTGAGTCACTCTCAGAGAGGCTGCAGGTTCAGCAGATGTGAGGCAGTAAAACTGAATCTCCATGAGGAGAAAGTAGTTTATGCAAACACTGCTCAGATCAGCCAGAGGCTTGCAAGCTGTTACTGCCTTTGCAAATGAATAATTATGTGAGTAAATCATGACTTCCAAACAGTTTGGCCTTTCACAGGTGTACAGAAAGGCAGGTGCACCCAAACACAGGTCACGGGGGGAAAAGAATCCAGTCTCAGTTGTAGTGAAAACAGTTTGTGAGACTGCTGGAATTCACCCTGCTGGTAGGTCTGTGGATAAGGGAGTTTAGACAGAGACCCTTAGAGATGGGAGGAGCATTGTTCAAATTAAGAACTGATTTTTAGCTTGCCCATGTGATGAAGGTTACCTGATCTCTTAAGTTCCTTTCCAGCCACTTGCTTCCAAAAACGTGATGTGGTTCCCTGTGATGTGCCACTTTTGGAAAGGGTCAGTTCTGAGAGATGCAAGGCATAAGGGGTAGCTGAAACTTATTGCCCCCAGTGTGACTGAAATAAATGTTTAAAAGTGAAGAAGGTTTGTTTGGGTTTGTGTGTCACCTGTGCAGGTAAATAAAGGGCTTGGATATCTATCTTTGCTATAAAGGAAGTTTATATCACTGCAGTCAAAACTTCAGGTCTACTTAAGGACAGAATTTAAAGAATTTTGACTACACAAAGGCTCTGAAATTGCTGTTCAGGTTATTTTTAGAAAGTTTTGGTTTTCTCATACTGCCACAGCAATAACTGCTGCTAAAGGTCTGCCCTTGGGCACAGCTATCATGTGTCTGGGTCTGTTTGCAAGTGCTTGGTGGGTCTTGGCATCACTGCAAACCATGGCATGCTGAGGCAGGCTCTGTGTGAGCCTCTGAGAAGGCTCTCAGGTGAGCAGTGGTCTGCATTTAGGTATCCACGACCTCTCCAAACTCTGGATAACTCTAACAGTTCATTGTTCTGTGGATATAAATGGTGCCAAACAAGCAGAATGCATTGACTGTGCCCTGTGTAAGCACGAGGCAAAACTGGGGAAGGGCTCCTCAAAGTGGTGCATTTACTGATAGTGACCTAAGGCTTATGCTGTAGGACCCTGCTGTACTGGTTTAATACTTCCAGACTTGCCCCAAAGCCAGTGTGTGTGAAATTGCTGTGCTCATGTGCAGCAGTGCTGAAGAATTCCATTTGCTGGGGCTGATGAGAGTGGCTGCAATGGTTACATGCTCTGACAAAGACCAAGTCTGCCTGTTCTTTGGGGTGGGCTGGCTGTGCATGAGGAGCAGAACGGGCACTTCAGACACCCAGTGCTCCCTGGAGCACACCAGGCTTGCTGCACACAGTGGAAGGACCTTGCTGGCTTGTCAGGGACGTTGCTGTGGATGCCCCATAGGCTCTGAAGATGTCTCAGGTGTTCTCTGTGAGTAAGTGATGTTGAGAGACCAGACTTGTTAAATGTAAGGATAATGCTGAGAGAGGGACTTTCCTCTTGTTGCCTGGTGCTTTTCTTTCTCCAGGGCCAGGGAACACCAACGTGCATTTTCTTCAGTCCTATCAGATCTTATAAATGGATTTCTAATCTTAAAACTCCAGTTTAATCCCAAAGCACTCTATAATTTGTATTCCAGTCTGATAAACCTACTTAAGGCTTCTACCATTTCTTCTTCTTCTCTGACTGTGCAAAATCCTTCAGTTCATTTTATTCTTTATAATGACCCACATGGCCTAATCATGCAGTGCCAGGGTAGAGTATGTATATATAGACTCTACATCCTTCCAACCTGTGTGGTGCAATTTGTGTGTCCTGAGACAAAGCTGCACCTGCTGTATCTTATGGATAGAATTTAAAGATTCTTGTGTCTCATACCTATCTGACCTTCTTAGCTGGGCAGAATATCTGAGTAAAAATAACTCCAAAACCCCAGCTGCTTTATCTTTGAGAGTGGATAAGAACAAAGTGTTAAATGTGTACAGAGGCAGTGCTATCTTATTTCATTGGCATGGATGCCACTTGTGGGATTGTTAATTCCTGCTGCCTTTTATCACTGAGATGCCTCTGCAAATGTCCTTTCCTTCCTTTATTCTATTGTAATATGACTTGGAGGTTTGTTTAAATATCTAAAGAAAACATATAGATCATCTAATTCAATCAAGATTGGATTAGAGATATTTAATTGAGGTATGAATGGTGCTCCTTCAGCAGAAGCAATGTACATAGAAACTGTATCAGGCTGAGGATGGTAAACATTTTTAGAACATGCACATGCCTGATAGGATTGGATATTCAGTGATATTCATGTTCAAAAGATCTTATTTCTTCTTATGAACTGTCTGGTTTCCTTTCCCTTGGAGCTCTCAGTATTCACTGTCTGAACTGATGATGTGGGCAAGATCAAATTCAACCTGACAAAATAAGTCAGAGGATGTGAAATCCTCCTTTTTTTCCAGTCTCCCCTGTGAGCAAACAAATGTCATTTCACTCAAGTGAAAAGTTGTTCTCAACAGGGTTCAGACTTCCAGATCTAGTAAAATTATGTGGTTTTTTACATATGGAGGTAGTTTTGGGGTTTGTTTGTGTGGGGATTTACGTTTTGCTTTTCTGCCTGTGATCCTTAAGGTGATATATTAAGAAGGAATTATTCAGTGCTGGCAACATATTCTTTCCTGCCCTTCCTGTCACCTTCCCCCAAAACACCAGGCATCACAGATCATGGGCTCAGGCAGAGGGGCAGTGCTTGAAAGGGGTTTTGCTCTGTGCAGGGATCCTAAGATATCAGGAGAACAAGTATGTAGATTAAGAGATGAATCCCATTTGTCTTTTTGGCTTCTAGGTAATTAAGTGTGGTCTGATGGCAAGGGTACCCTTATTATTTTTGTCGTAGTCTCGTACAAAGACAGAGCTAAGGGCCATGGCTGTCCAGCAGAGGTGTGATAGCTGCCAGAACAACTGAGGCATCAGTTTTAGTCAGTGTCTAAAACATCAGCTAAATGGCAACAACACCACCAAGCTGGAGTGTGAAACTGGAGGATCTCTTGGGAAAACAGGAGCTGTAACAGGAACACTTCATTAATTAAGACTATGCAATAAGCATAATTCCTGCTTTGTTTGGGCTGGCTCTTTTTAACCAAAACTTATGACTAAGCTAAAGAAACCGTCTTGAGATGTGATTATAAGCAGAAGGAACTTCGGTATGAAGGAGGAGAAGTGGAAAAAATAAGGCCAAAGAAAAGAAGGATGCCTGTGGGAACAGCTCAATTTATTTTTTTTCATTTTTCTCAAATAACCTTCATTATATAACCTCAAGAAACTTTGCTTTCATATTATAAGACTTACATACATAAGCCTAAACCTGAAAACATGTGGGTTTTGGCGTTGCTAGCAATCTTTTACAAAACAAAAAGGGCCCTGAGGACAAAGCACTTTGTTGTTTGCTTATCTTTGGAAGGTATTCATTCAGTCTTGACGTTCTGTACTGTCCCTAGCCCCAAGTAATGTGATCCTAGGAGGTATTGCTTACAGCTAAATGTAATGTTTAGTCTTCAGACTTTTATAGCACACAGAACTAGCAAAAAGTTTTGCCAGTCACCTTGGAAATTTCCTGTGGCGAGTTATAAATGGTGTCAACATTAATGTTGGTGTGGGTGACGGTAATGGATCTCTGACTCTTCCCAAATTTGGCATTTACACTTCTCAGGTAAACGTTATGTTCTAAGTGCATAATACATCACCTGGCACCCAACCCTTTCTGGGGATCCTTTTCTGTGGGGCAATCTCCACTCTTCCATGTGTGTGTGCTGGTGTAACCTGGCCTGACTGACCTGAACTATTTCTCAGAGGGATATTGTGATGTCAGAAGAAGTTTTTGGAACAAATCCCTCAAAATGAGTAGTAACAAATTGTCAAGGCTGAGCAGTGTAGCCTGGGTGTTTTGAAGGTAGTCAAACAGAAATTACTGAGCTGCTAACTGTGGTGCATAATGTATGAGTTAAATTAGCTTTGGTGCCAAAGGAATAACAGATGGTAAATTGATGCTGATTCTTGAGGGAATCTGGCAAGATTGAGTTGGGCAAAGATGACTTTCTACAGGAGAAAACTATTAAGCAATTATAATAAACAATAGAATTAGTAGTCATATAGAGGAGGAAGAGGAGAGATTCACACAAAGAAGCTATGCCTCACATCTATGATGTTTTTGTAAGATCTCAATAATTAAGGAGGTAATTCTCCATCTGGCTTATGTTGGAGTACTAGAACGTCTTGAAAACCCTAACCAAACAAAAGCATAAACCCAAAACAAGTAAAAAACCCAAAACACACACTCAAAATTCCTCACAGAGGCTGAGTTAGGAGTAAAGCAGTAGTTTTCCACAGTGGTTGGCAATAATATAAAAGGCGGAAAAATAAAATTAGGAAAAAACCCTAGGCAAATAAAAGAGAAAACATCTTCATAGTTTGTTTTTGTCTTACTTAGTCTGTGCAATTTTGGACTTCTCAAAGTGTTCAGAAGTTTCTGTGAAGATGTAGGGAATGGTGACAGTCTTTAAACTTGGAAGATATGATGTGAGGTAGAGGGTGGGAAAGGCAGACCATGGCAGTTTATAGACTCAGAGATATGGAAAAGGTGGCTAGTGAAGGCACAGTCAGTATTTCTCATGACACAGGGTCTATAAGTACATAATGAAATAACCAGCTGACAAGTTTAAGACAAACAAAACCCCCTTTAATTTTTTTTTTCATAGAAACATAATTAAATGATGACATGCCTTGCCACAGGATGTTTTGAAGGCCAAATGTTTCAAACCAATATTACACAAATCAATGGAAGAAAAAATTCCACAAAAGGCTCCTGAACAGCAGATACAGTCTCTGGTTGAGGAAGTTCAGAGCTGGGAGGATACACTTGGGAAATATTATTGTATACTTGTGCTACTTTCTCCAGGCATCCCAGCTGCTGTGGGGGAAAGGAGCAGATTAGAGGGATCTTTGACCTGACCCTGTACTTGTAGTGTTCTAGGGAATCTCCCTGGTATATTCCAAGGAAGCATCTGTCCTCCTCCAGCTTTCTGCCCTGTGAAAATTTGGCTCCTGTAGATGTGCATAAAGCCAAGCCAATAAAAGCCATTTTGAGTGTCCTTTGCCAGGCCTCCTCACACATCAGGACAAGAGAAGGTAGCTCATCTCACCTTTTGCTTTCTTAATACAGTGAATAAACTGACCTTGGTGGGATTTCTGTTAGTCCAGTGGCTCCACAGCCAACTTATTTCCTTCCCAGCTTGCCCTTGCAGCGTGTTTTAAGCTGCCAGATGTATTTCCCATCTTCATATCCCCAAACAACAGATTCTCTGAGATATATATCCTATGTGTGAAACCCAGCACAACAAACTTGCCAAAAGTTTACCATAAAATTAAACTGATAACTGAAGGGTATGTGAGATATTTCAGTTGTTGATGCTGCTGCTGTTTTATTTGCTGTCATTTAAAAGGGGCATTTTTGTGGGTGGTTGAGGGTGGGTTTGCTTTGTTTTGGTGGGTGTGGGTGTTTGTTTGATGGTTTTTGTTGTTTGTTTTTTTTAAACAGGATTTCAACTCCCATGTTTCTGAAACAGCTGAAAGAAATTTTCTTAGACTTTTCAGAAAAAAAAATCCGCCTTGATATCTAAAAATGGAAAATTCAGAAAAAAATTTTGTTTGAGCAGACTTAAGCATGAGTGAACACAGGGATTTTTCAATCTCCATATGGTAATGGTGTTTTTATATATCTGATAGCAGCAGGCAACACAGAGGGGACTTCTGAGGGTCCATTACTTTTCCTGTTTCCATACACGTTAGTGATGACTAACCATGCAGATTCATTAAAGCAGGTGACTATTAGACTGCTTTTTATCCCGACTTTTGAGGAAATTAGGTATTCTTTCCTGTGTGCTATGCCTAAAAAGACCTAAAAATATTCAAATATTCCAGCTTCAAACTAAAAGAATCCAAGCCACATAATTGGATACCATATGGAAAGCGTTTAAGTTGGTAGCTTAACATTCATCTGTGCTCTGGTTCGACACTTAGTGAACAGCTGTGGAAGTAAAAAACAGATGAGTAATTGGATGTGCTATCTTTGGAAACAGAATTCAATACATGGTTTTAATTTTCTGTACATTTTGAATGCTCAGCATGGTGCTGATGGGAACACAGCAAAGCAAGGAGCAGGTTTAATGAGTGTGCTGCTTGTGCCACCTCTCCAGGCTGGTGGCAGCTCTCCCAGGAGCCCTTTGATACATTCATTGGAATTGGGTTGAGGCAATCTGTAGTACTGCTGTCCTTTATAAAGCTCTCCTGGGCAAATACCCCGTATTCCTGTTGGGTAATATCCTTTGGAAAGTGAATATCCCTTTGTCTGTGTGAACTAGCTCAGTTTGTGGCTGTGCCTTTGGGTTGCAGCTTCCAGAGGCAGCTGATTTTCCTGCAAAGGGAGCCTGGCTGCACCACCAGCAGAAACTGCCTGACAAAGCAGTGAAAGGCTCTGCTTGCAGGACTCTAACTGAAACTACAACTATCTCAGTTTTCTTCTGCAAGCAAAACAAACTCTAAAAGTTACTACTTTATATAGGTTTTGCTTATACAGCATCTCTAAGAGATTTCCTCTCCAATTATTTGACAGGGTTTTATGAAGAATGATGCTTATTTAAAAGAATATCTAAATTGCAGGTTGTTTCCCTTAGCAAGGTGAAACTTAGCAAGGTAGCAAACTTCTCCTGTACCCTGAGACATGGATTGCATAAAAAGTGTGCTTTGAGGGGAAAATGGACAGCTTCTCCTGCCTTTTGTCCATCTTCCCACTGCATGTTGAAGGTAAAGGGAAAAGATAGTTTTGTCCATTGTTTGTCAGGCAGTTCCATTTTATATATGTCTCAAATTCAAGAGCTGCAGCTCCTGGTGTATTGTTGCAGCTGCTTCATGAGGTTTTCCCCCTGCTTTTGGCTGAGTGAAAGGCTCAGCAAATACCTTCTGCAAAGGATGTGAGTGTGATGTGTAACCCCACTTTGCCAGTGGTGAGCACGGTGGTGAAGGAGAGCTGGCTGTAATCAGGTTTGGACAGAAGATAAACCTGTGCTGATGAGCTGGCAAAAGGCCTCTGTTATGTTGGTATTTGCAGTTTAGGATAAAACAGCAATCTAACAAAAGGATTCACTCGAGAAGCTCTGGTGCATTTGCTCTATTTGTGGTGTGGAAAAGTGATGCTTTACAGAAACTTATTTGAAGAGGGCCTGCCTGTCACTCAGGTATTTGCTGAACCTGCTTGGACTTGGATGAAATGAGGGTTTGCTGAGAGACTTGGGAGAAGAAAGGAGTTGGCTGCAAGCACCTGAGATTTTGCTCAAATTTCTGAGCACTGAGCTCATGTATGAGAGAGCTCACAGGGTGGGAATGAATCTGCAATAGTCCCTGAGGACCATAATAAACCTGATTTTTCTCAGCTAAGCTTGGTGATGATCAAAAGGCTGCTTGGGGCTGGGAAAACATGCATGGATTGATGCTCCTGTAAGTGGGATTTGGTGATGTGGCTCAGGGCAGTTTCTTGTGGACAGCTGGAAAGCCTGCTGCCAAGTTATTTGAAGAAAGTGCAATTTCTCTTTCCCCTTTTTAGTATTTTCTTGTTTGTTTCTTGTCCAAAGATGTTTCTAAATTAGAAATACTGAGCTCTTTCAGGAATCTAAAACTTTTGTGGGCTCTGCTCTTGTGAGTTCTAAGATTTTCAGGGAGGGGGGAGTTATGTTTCTTTGTTTGTTTTGGTTTTGGTTTGTTTTTTTTTTTTTTTGTTTTTGTTTTGCCTGGTATCATGAACTGCTTTGTTTATCTACACCAAAATGTTCCAGGAGTTGGATTGTTTGGAGATGGTGGTCACTGCTACTACAGAGTGCTTTTGGCGCTGTGCTCTGTGAGGTGCAATTTGTGCACAAAAGATGGAGACCTCTGATGAAATGCACTGATTTTGATATTGCTGAGAACCTCTCAGAGAGTCTTTTCTCATATGCATAAAGACATCCCTTCCCTTACCTCCCTCACAAAAAGAATAAAATTGAGTCCTGGTGAAGTCAATAGTGCAGCCACCACAAAGAGATGTTAAGAGATGTTTTCACAAGTCTACAGATTCTGCC
The DNA here is from genome assembly GCA_013400435.1 of Pycnonotus jocosus. NCBI lineage: Eukaryota > Metazoa > Chordata > Aves > Passeriformes > Pycnonotidae > Pycnonotus > Pycnonotus jocosus. The sequence continues at coordinate 156,594 of VWYP01013105.1, forward strand.
TGTCTGTCCTTGCCATAAGTAGCTGGTACAAACTTATCTATGATTTTTAAAAAATAATCAAACTCCTGGATTGTGTGGAAGAGCAGTAAGTACCTACTTAAATATATTGCCACTGCAGTCTATTAATCTCTTAGTAGGTGAGACATATTTATGTGTTTGAAAGTGCATTGAGTCAGAGAGAGGCATTGTACTGAAACTCATCTTTTGGTTTGCTCAGCCACCCTTAACACCCTTAACAATCTGGTAAATAACAAAACTGCATTAATGAAAGTGAAAAGGAGGAATTCCTTTCCTGACATCTCCCAGCTTCCCTTGGGAGAGTATTTGGCCAAACCCAGGACTGTGGATCTGCCCATACCTGTGTGCACCACCCAGAAAACTGAAAGCATGGCTTAAGAACTGCCAGAACCATTCTCCCTTGCCTGATGTCCTTGGATGACTGGAAGGAAAGAATGTCTATGGAAGTAAAAAAATCCCACCAAAACAACACCAACAAAACCATTTTTTTAAAACCAAAACAACAACACCCCTCCCTCATCATTTATTCAGTGACCCTTTCCTCAAAATGCTCTCCAATTCCTCTTCTAATTCTTCTGTTGTCTTTTTGAGATAGAGAGCAGTAAAAGAAAATGTTGAATTAAACATATTGTGTAAGATGTGAACAATGGGTTTTGACTAGAACACATTTTCTTACCTCTTCATGTCAAAATAATTCCTATCACTAGATTAGGTACTTTTAGCTACTTTATGACAATTTATCTGCTATTTTAGTTGTTACCTGGAGCAAAATTTGGATAATAGCTGTGAATACTAATGGCAAAACCAGATCATCACCACACAGGAACAGTTAAGGCTGCTTTTCCCCATGTGTATTACTCTCTTTTTATTGACAATAAATTCTATTTTCATTTAATGAGCTAATTATCAAATACTGGGAAGCTTCTGATCCTTCATAGTTCAACTTAAGCTTTCACTGTCCAGAATGGGGATTTCATTTAGTTTCCCTCCCTCCCCATTTTTATGATTGGCAAAATATATTGCTCTGTTTCTGTCCCTGTTTGACCTTTTCAGGTTAAGAGACTGTTGAGTAGCACAGGTCCCAGTATGGGTTTTTTGGAGTACCCCTATTCAAATGTATTTCAGTCTGAAAACTAAACCCTTGTTTCTGTTATTTGAAGACACTGCTTTATCCTAGAGCAAAATCAGAGAGTCTACAGAAGAGCAGTGGCTGTCAAGGCCATTCAGAAACCTGTGTCAGTAACTCTGGGGGGAGATCCTAGCACTCTGAGTAACTTTATTAACACTCTGATCAATACTCAAAGCATTCTGACAGCTTTCCTAGGCACCACTGTGCTTGAAAAGCTCATTGACTCTTTCTCATTAAATCATATTTACCCAAATATCTATTGGTTCTGACATGGAGTAAATGTTTGTTATTTACTGTATGTACTGGTTTACTGTATGTACAGCAGTTAAATTCCTGGGTTTGTAGTTTGCAAGAACACCCTTGATCTGTTTTGCAGATCTGGGAGGTGTTTGCCCACTGCACCCCTCTGCAAGTGAGGAAGATTTACATGACAAGCTGTGCACTGTAATAGCCTGGCAAAATTTTCTACTGGGGTCCTTTGGAGCTCCTGGGTGAGCACTCCCTGGTCTTGGCAATTTATGCAGTTCATGTTACAGAGCTGGAAAAAGCTGCCTCTTTAACACTTGGGCTTGAGGCAGCCCCTCAGACTGATTCCTTGGGCAGACTGGCTTAGGGGGTGAACCTGCCTGACCTCCCTGTGCTGCACACAAATGGAAAGAATTCGGTGGTGTTTCTGAAACAGGCTTATCTGCTTAAGTGTTTATGTCTTTATGATCTGCTGGTTTCAGAAACTTTCTGGCAGGCTCCTGGCTTCCAGTACTTTTGAAAAAGTTCTTTTTATTAGTAGTCTTTATACCTATAGCAAGTTGTACTTTATGCCAGCAATAAAAATAATATTTTTAATGTGCTTTTACCTTTAACTTGACAGAATTAATTCCTTTTCCTATGTTCTCCATCTAACAATATCTTCCACATTTTCTAATTTTTTTTTAATATATCTTCTTATAGCTGTCCTTCCTCAGAAGTTTAACCACACTGTGGTTCTTATTGCTACTTTTGGAGTCTTTTTCTCTCAGATGGCTGTGAACTGAGAGTCTTTATGTAATGTTTGGAATCACGTCCCTGCTGCATGCAATTGCCCTGCTCTTGTAGCTGCTGTTTTAAATTTTCTTTTAACTAAGATTAACTATTTTTCTGTCATTTCTTTTAGAAAATTTAATATTCTTGTGGTGAAATTTTGACATATTTTTTCTCTTGTAATATTATTAGAATTGACAATAACGTGGTCATCAAAGAGCAATATTTCAGTGATCCAGCTTGAGCTATATCCTGTGCTTGAGAACCACATTTCATGTGTTTTCTGAGGTTATTTCTAAGGTTATTTAAAGTTCTGCATTAAGCTACCATGGGTTTAATCCAGTAAGTACAGAGGTAGCCAAAGTTTCTTTATCTCATCAGTCTTTGTGGCCTCTCTAATCCTCGGCACCATTCTGTGGTCACTTTTATCATCATGGCTGGGCTTGACCTCTACTTTAGGTGGGTGCTATAAAGGAATAGTTCTTCAAACAAGAGAGGCCATGTAGCATGGGTGGAAAAATCTATTCTCTGTATTTCTGTAACTGTTTAAAACACACTGACCTCCACCACCAGAAAAGTTTGTTTTCATGCTTAGAAAACATGTCCCTTAACATTCTAGTATCTCAAAATGCTTCAGAAACAATGCTTGGCTGGAAGTGTGATAAATATTGCATTTCAAGTTTGAAGTTTTGAAGACAACTTTAATGTTTGCAAAGGAAAAAAAATCCCCAAAATCTAAGATTGCAAGACACCTGAGCTTTTGAGAAAGCTCAGATCACTGCATTGAAGCCCAGCCCACCTCCACAGGGACAGTTCTGCTAGTGTTCTTCAGCTAAATAAAGCAGAAATACTACTTCTCTAGTGGAGAATATGAAAGGCATTTTAGAAAGCCACAATTAGCTGCTCATCTTATGATCTCTGGCAAATGGTTCCTGCTTGAGAGGCTATTGTGAGCAAGGCCAATTTGTTCACTGACTTTCTAGTGTAGAATAACTAATTTACATTTCTCAACAGAGCTGAAAGCAGCTGATGTTATTAGGAAGAAGAAATAAACAATTGTTTTTGGGAAATGAATGGAACAGTGTATTTTGCCAGGGATAACTAGGCTGAGCTTCGACACTTAGAATTACAGTGATAGTAATGAAAATTGCATAATGAACTAAAGTACTGTGCAGAACAACATGTCTAGCTGTTATGGTAGACATTGTGCAGCTCAATTGTTCATTATTAGGTAGCTGAATTCTCTGCAGGCTTGGAAAGGGACATGAATAATTTTGTGTTTTACAAACTGCTGGAAGTAGAGATCAGGAGTAGGCTCTGCTGGTACTGCTTTTCATTATTTCATGGCTGGAGCTTGTGTAAAGGTCTGTAAAATGGGTTGATAATTTGCTGTTTTCATTATACACCCAATGGTCATCTCGTATCCACCAGTTCAATGCAGAAGCCTCTGTGAGGAAAGTAGTTCTTGAGACAGTATAATAGCAGTGAGAAACAGCTTAAGAAAACAGCAAGTGAAGAAATCCCAATCTACAGGGAAAAAAAAAAACAACATAAGAACCTTCATTTCATACCAAAGACCTACCCAGCCCAGCATCTTCCCTGATGGTGACTGAAAATGGGTGCCTGTCTAGGGGAGAATGTGGGAGCAGAATTACTGGGCACAATTTCCCCGCAAATTCTCTCACAGGATCCCATTTCCAGCTTGGAGATTTCCTGAGCCAACAGAGCTCCTATGTATTTGGTAGCATTCAATAAATCTCCCTCTCATGAACACATACAGTTTCCCCTCAAACATGTGTAAACCTTTAGCATTTGTGACATCCCACAGTGCAATTCCTCAGCTTAACTCTTCCTCATATGAGGAACAGCTTCTTTTTGTTTAATCTCTGCAGGAAAACCCTGAGATGTATTTTCCAAAATCATAACCAGCAGTATGGCCAAATCCATGTTTAGAATGACTGAAGCCGTTCACATACTCAAGGTGAAACTGGGATTGGAAACAAGCTGAGGGTTTTCTGTGCACTGCAGGAAGTGTCACAGGACCTTGGCTACTCCAGGACTCCCACTGTCACTCAGGAGAATTGGGAGCAGTCAGTGCATTTGTGGGAACTGCCCCAGCCCTGTGTTGGGTGTCCCTTGAGGGTCAGCATCCCTTCCAGATTTAGACTGGGTCTGCCAGGCCAGCAACACCACTGGGTTGTAAATTGTGGTGAGCACAAGTCCCATACACCTGGGAATGGGAGAGGTGGGGTGAACTAGTCAGCCACTCTGCAGGAAAGCAGAATTGTTTTTATCTTACCTTGAATTAGACTAGTCATCAAATTTTGTATGGCAGGGAATCAATATGTTCTATAGTCTTGGAAACCAGTTGTTCTGCACATATCTTCCCTTCTGTTCTCCAGTCTAATGACTGCCTGAGGATGTTTTTTCCAAACTGTTTGGTTATTGCTCTGTGCTGGATTTTCTGGGCCCTGCTGTTGGATCTTGACTTGCTCTTTGATTTGGAACTCTTCAGATAAGTTTATTTTTTCAGTGGTAGCTAACCCACTTGGTCTATGGCTTTAGTCATGGTCGATGGCTAGACTCCAAGCTTAATTAGTAGTAAAATTTTAAAAAAAAAAATAAACAAAGAAACAAATGAAAACCTGGCCTACAGTGAATTAATTTATGTATTCTTTGCTGGCTTGGAGTCTGAGTGAAAAGATATATCTATGTTACACAGGGAAAGAGGTCTTTGCTAAACTACCAAAGGACCTAATTGCCCATGTTAAAAATCTGCCCCTCTTAACCTTGAATTCAATCCATAAACTCATGTACTTGGTCTTAACTAATATTTAACATGAGTTATTTGGCTTATTGTATATTCAGAGAACCTAACTTGGATAATAAAACCTTTTCCAATTTTTTTCCTCTATAATATAGATAATATCAAAAAAATAAGGAGAAAATAGCAGAACTTCATGGCTCAAACAGTTAAGAAAACTTTATCTTCATTAAGGAGTTATCCCATCTGATTTCTGAATATTTTCTTTGGCAACAGAGCATGGGCTTGGGTGTATGAAAGAGAATTTAACTGAGGGGAATGGTTGCATGGAGTAGCCCTATGGAAACTTGTTATTTACTCACATTAGCAGCTTTCAGGCTTAGGTAAAACTGTTATTAAATAAATCTGGGACAAGAACACAGCAGTATTGTCCTGCTCTGAATCAATAGCAACATTTGACTTTTATGTTTCTTGATCAAGTATATATATATATATATATACACACACACACATATATTCACCATTTTTTAAATTGTTTAAGGCAAAGGAGGCCAAAGATTTTCACATAAGGTCTACTGGTATCTGATTGTCAGCAAAATTCTTCAAATTCCTCCTCGCAGTTACCAAAGAAGTGTTTTTTCTTAAGAAGAAATTAAGAAAAGAAGTGCTTGAAGAAACAACAGATCCAAGTAGCTGGCAGGAAAAAAAATCAATAAAAATAATAAATGATGGGAGGCTATCCTAGTAACTATTTATGTCTTATTTATCTTAGGCTGCACTTCTTATTTAGCATGCTAACATATTTTAAAGTAGAATTAAATAAGTAGCTACCGCCTTTGTTTTCAGTGAAAATATGTAAAATTGACAAGACTGTCAGCATGATTTAACACTTGTTTTTCTGGCTGCAGGTCTTTTATTTTGGTTAGCTCTTGCATAAAATGTTTTCACTGAGCAAGAGGATGACAAATGGTATTTACTATGCTAAAATTTTGAATCCTTTCTCTCTGTTTAGGAGAACTTTTGAATTGTAATTTGTTACACACAACTCTTTAATAAAAGGTAAAGAGTAGGTTGCTTTGTCATAAACTTATCTATCTCAGCCAGGAAAATATTTTCCACCTGTGTAGAAGCCAAAGGAAGCACTTAGTGCAAGCAGGCTGCAGCACTGCACTGCTGCGGGGTGTCATGCCAAAACTTGAGAGGTTTATGACACTTTAGAGAAAACAAGAATCTTGAACCTACTCATCCTTTAACACTGAATTTGGATGCATTTCCAAATCTTTTCTTTCTTTCTTTCTTTTTTTCCCCAGTGATGTACTGAGTTTCACATTTCATCAGGTTTTATGTCTGGACTTAAAAATTCTCAACCTGACTTGCAAGAGCCAGACTGCTCAAATGCTGGTCTTGAAAAACAATAATATTGACCATGCAGGCCAGACAAAGAGAGGAACAAACTTAGGTTTCCATTAAAGCAAGAGGAAAGGCTCCTTTCCTCAGAGTAGCTGCTGAAGGTTAAGAAAAGCCTGTTTAATGTGCACCAGCAGCAGGACAATCTCAGACAGATAAATCGCATTCTGGTTTGTGCTAACAGTCTTTGAAGTTCAACAGCTAGAAAGATTTCTTATACAGATCAAATTAGATTTAAAGTGTATTGCTTTTTATTTGCCAAAATTAAAATATTTCCTTTTGAATCACAGGTCTCAAATGAAAACTTCTTCTGAAATAAGGACTAAATTCAGATAATTGTTCCCCCTTGATGGTTATGGAGATGTTAAATGGAACTGCTATATCCTTTTTTATCCAACCCATTCAGTTCAGTTCACAGTTCTGAACTGAGTCCATCATACTCTGCACCTCCTTAACTATTCAGCTCTTTGCTTTTCTAAGTTATATGAAGTAAGATCGCTCTTAAGGGAAGGGTTGAAGGAGCTGTGGAATACTTTAGAATGTTTGTGAAAGCTTCTTTGGATTTCAGATCCCCTCTGTCTGCTGAGAAGTTAAATGTGGTCCCTTATAAGGTGGTGGAACAGTCTAGTTAATCCTTGGAACTTCCAGCCACCACCAATATGGAAAAAGCAACCTTAGCATCCCATCTTCTCCAAACATTTTTTCTAGTCAAAAATGTTCTGCAAGTAAGTGACCTGCATATAAAACACCATTTTCTATCTGATAAAAGTGATTCTATAGCAACAGTTGTACCTTGTTACTGCAATTATACCTGGGAAAAATGGTCTACTTTTGAGGATTTAGTTTATCAGGAACTGAGATACTGTTTGACTGTTTCCAGATGCCTATATCTATGCAATAAAGGTAGAAAGTTTATTTCCCAGATCAGTAGCCTGCACTTAAAAAAAAAAAAAAAAGGTTTAGCACCAAAGAAAGAAGTATGCCATCCAGAACTTTGTGTTTCACTCATAAAATAAGAGAAATTTTTATTCCCTGGGAATAGAAAAAAAAAAAGCTTATTACAATTTTTAATGAGCCATTTAATCTCCTTCCTTACAAGCTGTTCTTCTGTAAGATCAAGTAGTATTGACTGTACAGTAAACACATCTCTTCCGTTGGTAAACAATTTGGCTGATTACTTCTAAATACATGTTTGGTATTAGAAATGCTCCTCCCATCCACAAGTCAGTCATCCCTGACCAAAGAAGGTCAAATTGTCTGAAACAATCATCTACGTGGAATTTAAAGCCACAGGTTAATTTTAAACTTATTTTGAGGTGTTTTACAGTTGGTAAAATAATGGGTAAAAATGGCTATTTGGCAATGAGTTAGTGAACACGCTGTAGCTCTGTGTACAGCAGGTGGTCAGTGATCAGAGCTGCTGTCCTCAGGCAGACTCTGCACTGTCTGGAGTTCAGCAGCCTCAGACTATGCTTGAATAGCTGGAAAAGATCCACACCAGCCAAACAACAGCCACGGGGAATTTGCCAATTCAGTGGGCAAGAAGTTGGAGCTGTCACTCCCTTAGAGTCAGTTCTCCAGGACTGATGTGTTCTGGTTTGTTGGTTGTAAAAAGCACATGGGACTACACCAGATCTGGGGAAGGAAAAATGAGTGATCTTGCAGGGAATAATGGTATCTGCCTCTTTCATCTCACATGGTAGGAACCCTTCCCTTCGAAGCTTCTCACACCATGTGTAGGAATATCTCAGTGTTTTCCAGTGGAATGTTAAATAATATAACCACCATCTGGCACATGACAGCGTGCTTGTCATCCTCTCCCTGAAGGGAAACGTCTATGATGTGAAGTGTCATGGTTGTGTTTGTGCTTGTTAAACACACATTGCTACGCAACTGTGTTAAAAAAGGAATAACGAGAGAAGTGGTCAAAAGAGGAGAGAAGGAGCCTTGTGATGATCCTGCATTCCCAGGGGAATTTTCTAGATGGTCTCTGACTGTTTCTGACAGATGTCTGACTCCAGAGAAGACAAACTCTAGCCTTTACTGTAGAGAGCTCCACGATGCTCAAGGAATGAATATGCTGACCACAGCCACCATTACACAAGGAAAATAGCCTTTTACAATTTGGGTATACACTGTGGACAGTCTGAAGGCAGGCATGGAGCCTCTGAGACCTTCACTGCTGTTTCTGGGTTAAAAACCCTGTCTTTACATCATGTGTATGTTCGTGCATGTGCAGAAATGGCAGCAAGCTGTTGAGATACCATGGGGTTTTGAACTGTCATTGCTCACTAATTGCCAATGTACCTCAGTGGTTCACAATTTGTGCACAGGAAACTACATTCTGCTGTCATGAAAAAAATGATTCAGGTGTTTAGAAATTGATGGAATTTGTGTTGAAGTTGGGAGGACCAAATTCACTCAAAAAACAACAGCAGCCATTGAGGGAGGGGGAAAACACAGTAATAAAGTTTTGTTTCATATGCAATATTTGTATGATCAGGTAGTATATTATAGGTTCTTTTACCCAGCATCAAAAGCACTTGTGTGATACAACATGTAATTGAAACCAGGTTCCTAAAAATTCTTCAGTCAAACTGAGGTTGCCATGGTGTGAAGTAGTAGCTTTAGAGCTGAGATTACTTGTGCTCAGTGCTGCTGCAGAATTAATTTCTTAAATACAATACACCCTCTTGGGATACTTTTCCCCAAACATTTAAAAGTAGGTTTCTATGCCCAATTTTGGTCCTTATATAAACTGGGGGTTCCTTATACAAACTTGGGGTTTTTTTTTGTAATGAGAGAGGGCATTGATGTGAGGCAGCAGTTGTTGGAGATAGCTGTAACCAGGTAGTCAAAGTAAGAAATATCACTTAGCAAGCTCTTTTATGCTGCAGGATATTTACAGAGTGCAGATGGAACCATGCTTTTGTGTCCCCAGGTTGAACTCTGAGACACTTTCCTATATGATGCAATAAGACAACTCTTCCTTATGCTATACTAGTAATGCAGCATTCTCCCTCTTTCAACATATTGTACTTCTCACCATTCATGTTTTTATCAAGTTGCTCAATCTCTTTTCTCTCTAAATAAAAATGAGGATTTTAAAAAATGAGAGTACCATGTGAGAATTTGTATGTGGTCCTTTGATGTGAACAAAAGCTGCTTTCCCATGCCTAGTCATCTGTCTCCTATGTAAATAGTTCTGATTGCCAAAATGTTGCTGTTGAATTTTATAAGCCATTTGTGAGCAGAGGGAGAATGCATGCTTATTGCAGAATGTTTTCCCATCGTGTTCATTTGACATGACTTTTAAAGGCAATATTAAAGAGTATGCTTTAAAGCAATTAATGTAAAAATAGTAAAAATGTAATTAAAATATATTGCACAGTTTTTGATATTAGTTGACAGTATGGTGCATATTAAACTGAGAGGGGAAAATCCTGCTGTAGCTAAGATTTTTTTTTGGGAGGGGTGCTTAATGTATGGCCATTAATTTGGTTGGATCCTGGTGCACCTTTCAGAGAACATTGAGTTAGATGAACAGAATGATTTGGTGGGTTTCAAGCTCTGTCCAGGATTCTTTATTCGAATAACATTTCCTTGGATGATGACTGGGCTCCTGCAGGTTTTCCAAATGGAACCTTTCTCTTCCAGTCACCACAGCTTTACCATTATGCTCTCTACTCACAGGCAGGCCCACATTACTCTAATGAGGAATCTGCATTCCTGAGAAAGCAAATGGGGCTAAAATACATATATATAAAATATAATTTCATATATGAAAATCCAGGGGTTAAAATCTTCATTTTGAAATATGGATCCAGGCTTCAGTACGTAGGCCACTGTGGGTAAGCCCAGGGTTGGTTGCTTTGTTTGCCTTAAAATCATACAGTTATCTAACTCTCCATCCTGAGAGGATTTCACTTCTCTTTCATCATCATTTATGTTTGGAGCTGAAACAGGTTATAGAAAGCCCTGAGTGTGATAAAGCCAGACCTCTAATACTCTGACTCCAGCTACTGGAAGAAAATCATGGACTTNATTTGCTTGCCTTAAAATCATAGAGTTATCTAACTTTCCATCCTGAGAGGAGTTCACTTCTCTTTCATGATCATTTATGTTCAGAGCTGAAACAGATTAGTAGCTTCTAGAAAGCCCTGAGTGTGATAAAGCCAGACCTCTAATACTCTGACTCCAGCTACTGGAAGAAAATCATGGACTTTCAAACTGGCAGAAGTGTATACAGGGATCCATTTTGCTTAGCCGTGAATGCCTTTGGATACTGTGTAGACCTGTGATCCTGTAGGACTACTCTGTCCTCTTCCACAGGTCATCAGGACACCAATACATCTACTTACAGCTTTGATTTTTCCCTGCTTCTTTCCCACAAGTGGACACTGCAAGCTGTTGATCAAATCACTCCAAATGAGCATCCTCATCTCAGCACCAACAAAGCCAATCTGATTGCTCAGCTATCAGCTTTTTCATGAATGGATGACAAAATGCCACTGAGACTTCTCAGACTTTTTTTCCCATCCAAAAGCCACTCTCTGCAGGCACTGTGAGCAATACAGTGTTGTACTGTTTTTTAATACATTTCTTCAATATTTGAAAATGCTGCTTCTCTTTGTGCCTGGTTTTGCTTCTTGTTAACAAACCAGACTGTTTCTGGGTCACCTTTCTTCTCTGATATTTCTTTCCATAATGAGTTATGTCAAAAAGACTTATTTATTCTGCATAGATAAGGTCTAACTGCACTAACAGGAAATTTTAGCTTTGTTCTGCTTTCTATCCAGTTTTATATCTAAATTAACTAAGGCATACAGAAATCAGATTAAGTGACTTCCTTCAAGTCACGCAGTGAGCAGCTCATTTTGGACAGAATCCCAAGAGGATACTTGTGGTTCCCAGCCCTCCTCTGTAACCTCCAGACCACATTGTCTCCCCAATGCACAGTGCAATGAATTCAGTCTGAACATTAAATTACAGCTTTGGCAATGAAATAAGAGTTCCTGGGGCTCCCATATTTGCTGTAACTTGAAATTTCCAGAAGAGTTCCCCATTGTGGTTTCTACAGCCTTCCCTGCTGACCATGCCCATGGCAGTGGGGCCCAGTGTGTCTACAAAGGATTTTCAAGGGCCAGTGCAACTCGTCTGCCAGTTCTCATGTTAGCTGCACAGCAAAGTAAAATTTGCAGTTCTTTGTCACTAAAAGGGGATGGGAAGTCATCACAGTGCTTTATTTCAATTTTCCTGGCTTTTTCAGCCAGCAAAGTCACTCAGCATAGGCAAGCTAATGGTGGATTCCCACCCTCAGAACAAATGTTTACTAATGGGGAACTCTGTGATCATGCTGTGGAGAAGGAGATAATGAGAGGGGAACTTAAGATCAGATAAATGCCTGTCTTGAGGGAGGGTTTGCAAATAAATGCAAAATGCCTTTGGTTGTTTCTGTAGCCACACAATCCCATTAGTTATAACAAACATTGCATGGGAAGATGCCTCTCTAGATTACCTGAAGTCAATATCCCTTTCTATCCCTACAGGCCTCTGAGAAAAGCTTTCTTTGATGCATCACACCCTTGTGATCTGGTAAGGCTGAGAAGAACAGCCATTTGAATGCTCTCTTTACTGCCAAATTTTAAAAACTCACTTTCAGAACCAGAAAAAGAAGACTGCAATTCAGATTTTCAACTGCTCTTTGAGTTTTTGTAGCTCAAAGACCACTGGAAGTGGTCTCCTAGCTTGTATGTGAGAAGAATTACATTGAGAACATATGTGAAAAATCGATCTGTCTCCTTAAAAACCAGAATGATATACCAAAGATGTTTTGCCCTTGTGAAAGTCTTAAAGGCTGTTAGTCACTCCTAAAACAGAATAAAGTATAAAGTATATAAAGTATATCATCTAAATAGAAAAACCCATCAGGACAGGTTCTGCCATCCACTGCACTGGAGAAAACTTCTGCAATTTCTGATTCCATACAGAAATCTGTGGATTAGAATAGAAATGGTCCACTCTTTGCAAAAACCTCCCCCTTCCTCAGTAAAAATGTCAAGTTGGTTCAATTTTGCTCCAGAAGAATAATAGATTTGACTTCCAGTTGTTTTACTTGGTGATTTATTTATCTTACACAGCAAATTGTAGATTTTTAGTGAATTTCATTTTATAACTTTTTCATGCCTGAATAAAACATAATTGTCTTTCCCTCTTTTGTTGTGCCTAAAAAATGATGTCAATCTGTCCCAGGATAGTCACCTAAGACGTAGTTCAGCTTTTATGCAGAACTGGGAGAAAATTAGCTTCACATTAAATGGCAGTAACTTATTCCACTAGATAAAGAAAAATAATTTCCCTGATACAGCTACATTTTGTACACATAGTCTAATATATATCTAGTTCCCTCTTCTTGTTCTGCTTTCCTTTCATATCACCAAATAAAAATTGTAAAAATACATCACAGTTTTTTTTTTAAAACAAAGAAATCAAGTCCCTTAAAACTGTCGAAAGTGTTATATGCAAAATGTTCCTAATGAGTAACCTGGAAGTCAGAGCTAATTCTTTACGTGAAGTGAGGTTCCCACACTGAGTGTTGTGCCCTTTCAGCATCTCTGATGTCACACCACAAACATCTCTTCTTTTTGTGCACTCTATATAATAACACATTCCTTTAGTCACTGTCATCTTCCTTTTTCCCTCCCTGCTGCCTCATCCATTAGGTCAAGGTTGGCAATGAGGCAGAACAGGCTTTGCCAGCTCATCTGGCTCCTGTGGTCTCATGTTGGCCAAAATCTCACCTGCTTCCCTTGTGCACAGAGATTTTAGGAGTCTAAAATTATTATCAAACTCATAAAATCAGGCAAGGTTAGAGAATCTCATCTAATGTGTATGGGATTCCTAGCTTAACAAACACAAACCTATCTTTCTTAAACCATATTAAACCATAATTTTACAGTGTTATGGCTGTATAAAGTGCCATAAGTCATAATTTAAGAAAATCAGAAAGCTTCTACATAATGAAGTTTATTGAAATGACTCTGTTTATCAAAATCAACATGCTTTACTAAGAGCAAGGCATTTTGGTTCAAACATCATAATTTCTTGAAGTTCTTTTTTTGTTCCACTCAAGACTATTAGTGTAGATAGGAAGGAGACAGAAACCATACCATTTAGTCACAACAAGGACAGTGTGAGCTTGTTTGTTCACTAACTGCCAGAATGGGAGGGACTTGCCTCTCCTTTTCTCTTTGTTCGTTTACTTTAAATAGTTTAACTTCTTTGAATGTTGGTAGGCAGGAGCAGAATCCATATTTACTGGTTTATAAACTATTTGACAGTAAAATAGTGGATGAAAGACTCTCCCACCTCCACATTTCCCACCCTTCCCTACAGCTAACCTGAAGGAGAGATAAATTTATACTAGTGAAAAAGTTCTTGTTTTCAAGGCTGAGCAGCCTAAACCATGGCACAGAAATGGATTCTGTCAAGCTGGGAGCAGACAGTTTCAGAGGTAGAAGAAAAACATTGTGGTAACCCTGGCAATTGTTTATGTACATACTAGGAGGCATGATCTTCAGAAAACACATGCATCTGGCCACAGTTTTAGCTCAGTCCCATCTCTAGCTTGAAATGCCAAGTAGAGCATTACTGTAACTGGAATAATTTTTTCCTGGATGATGCAGGTTTCACACACTGCCCTGCTGTTGCCAGAAATGCAGGAGGTTTACAGAGATTGCACTGTTATATAAGTGATATCCTAAGGAAAGGCCATGGCAACAGCACATTCCTCCCAGGGAAGGTGGCTGACTGTGACCTAGAAAAAGTGGTCAGAGGAGGAGTTGTTTATAACAAGTCTTCATTGAATTAGGGATCTGAACACTGGTGAAGTTTTACAAGACAACTAAGTCCAAAAGAAATCAATGGAGGTGGATCCCTTGGCCAGCGGCAATGCTACAAACAATTCTTAGATAAACAGAAACCCTCCAGCTCTTATGCCAAGGCAAAAGCATGATTTGTGTGTTTGAGGGTTCACATGAAATCAAAAGAGACAGACCTCCACCTGGGAGATCAATATAAGTTATTGTTATTCAGCAACTGAATAAAATACTGTAGCAGAGCACAGCCGTAACAAAACTAGTCTGAGAAAGAGTGGAAAAATATGTGCACAGCTTATCAAATTCTTCTCACTTAATTGATAAACTTCTCACTAAGTCTTAGAACTTGGAAAATGTTCAAGCTACTCTAGTAAGCCTGAATCAAGACTTCGGGTTGGAATTTAATTGTGCTTCAGCCCCCTTTCACAGAAGAATTAATTGTTCCCCAGGTTTGGAAAGACTGGTGCATCAAGCTTTCAATAGCTATGCAGTGACATGGTGCAGCACAGAGGGTTTTTTTTAATGTGGATTTTCACTGGGGATTGGGTAGTGTCAGGAATTGAGGATTTAATTTACTCAGTATCTGTATTGCTTTCCTTGACCCTCATAGTGACCTGTTCATTAAGAGTTTTCTTTCCTTGTATGTTTTAACTGGAATAGAATTGGGAAAAATAGCATCAAACTTATGTGAACAAGAACATTATTATCTGTTTCCGTCCATTCAAAGGCAAATTGAAAGTTACCTTAGAGTGGCTCACAATTTCTCCAGCTATGCTATCCTTTCCTTTTGGCTGGGGACATGACTGACTCCTTGTGATATTTCTCTATGAAGTTAGACATTAATCCTGTCAATTAATTCTGAAGCTAGACACTAATTCTGTCATCCTTGAGTTTAGGAAACAATAATGGGTTATTTGCTTGCAACCTGTTCTATGCCTGTAATTCAAAGAGACTTTGTGTCTTAACCTACTTTGCATGGCCACAAATCCATCACTGCAGCTCATTTCATCACTTAACTTTTGCAAATCTCAAATGTGTCTTGTCAGTGCCCTCTGAAGATAATGTGTTATGAGGCCCATGAAACAAGAAATTGTTATTCCAAACTTTTCTGGGTTAAAATTTTCTGCAGGTTTAGCAACTGCTGAACATCATACATGTCACTCCCATCCTGCAGAGATAAATGTATCCCTATATGCATAGATTTGAGACATAAAATGAAGATATATTCTAATGCAAGAGAAACAAATAGCTTTCTTTCTTTTTCTTTCTGTTGTTTGAAATTCCTTTTTGGCATACTTTATACATACTTCTTCTGGCCACACAGCAATGCAGCTGAAAAAATTGTCACAAAGTTCAACAAAGGGAAAGTGAGAGCCAGGGCTGAGTCATTGCATGTATGAGAGCTAGGAGGAGGAAGCATTGGACTGCACTGACAGTGATTCAGAAAATGCTGAGGAATAATCTGCCCCAGAGAATTCTGGCAAACTATCAAGAAACAAAACAAGAAACAAAACAAACCATGGCTTCACAAAGGGATGGAAACCACCTCCCCACAAAGTCAGCCAAAAAAACTTTCCATCACAACATGAACATCAGTCCAGCTCTCCCTAGTTTTCCCAAGATGAAGCAACTGCAGCATTGATACTTTTAGCAGCTAATTTAAAATACTGATCTAACAGATGCTCAGTGCTGGGCTGTTCACATGAGCTGTACACAGGTACAGCCCAGCAGGTGCTTGGAATGCCCGTGGTGAAATGCCATGTGTGTCAGGGAGCTGGGAGTGACAGTGTGGCAGGCAGACAGCAGCCAGACAAGGCTCCAGTTCCTGAACGAGGGTGCAGCAGGTCCACTGAGAATACCCAGGTCCAGAGAAGAGTCCAGTCTGGGGACAAGATAGATCCAAGATCAAGGGAAGAAGTCAAGGCAAAGTGAAAGTTCAGCCAGGTGCAAAGCCAGGTGCAGTGAGCCTATCATATACTTCAGAGAAAAATCAAATACGTCTCCCAATCCAATGGGCAGAGGGTGTCCAAGTGGAAAGTCCGGATGGGACAGCACAAACCCTGCTTCTCACACTTTTCCTGGTTTTATTGAAATTGGATTCAAGGTTATACAGCTGTGTGCTATTAGAGCAGCCTTTGGATGTAGGCAAATGAACCTTTAAAGAGAAGAGGTTGTAGAAAAAGGTTGTGGAAGAAGGCAATTATGAAGATATCTCAAGACATGGATGTACCTTGTACTCAGCAGAGACACACAGCCTTGAGAAATCTGGAGCTATGTCCCATAACATCCTGCATGAATTCATAAGATAGTGTGGTTTTTTGCCTTCTGCTGTACCTGTAAATACTGGTGCTAGGTGCACTTGTACCTAGCTAGATGCACAGGTTATTGTAGTCACACCTGAACTCCCAGTCTCAAAGGACAGGACCATCTCAGTGTCTGCAAAGGCAGACACAAGGAACCTTCTAACAGATGGCAATAACGCAGTTTTATTTACTGAGAAATTTCCTTTCTTGTCCTTTACTTTTTGCACAAAATTTCACTGTTTGGAAAACAGTTTTCTTATACACATTATATCTTTTCAAATTGTGCATTTGAGGTATGGTTCATAAACTTATTGATAGCCAATTCATTTTTATGTTCTTTCTAAGGTCATGTGTGCCTTCAAGTACCTACTAGACCATTCTTTCAGTGTCACTCTCTAACTGGTTAAACCAAGCTCCATTTTCACACATCCTGAACAACCTAGCAGAACAAGCAGAGGAGATATCAGCACTTGTGACTTTATGGGAATAGAGGGAACTTAATTTCATTCTTTAATTTTATCACAGTCACGTCCTTCTGATCACTGACTGAGTCATGTGGAACACTTTGGCCTTCATTTCAGTGGATTTGTTTCTTGTTCCTTGTTTACTTAAGGTTACTGAGGGGCATGGGTTGGATTTCCCTTTTCTCAGGATAGATTTTTGATTTGAACAAATCAAGAGCAACATCTTTGCTAAGTACCTCAATTTACATATATTCATTTCAGCTGCCTTTAACAAAGTCAAGTTTTGAAGAAAATTCTCTTTCTAGAGTTTAGTGTCACTCTACTAGGTTGAACATTCCTTTGACATGTTGCCCCTCTCCCCAGCAATTTGTCCCTCAAGGATATTGCATGGATTCTGTGGTGATAATTGTCACTAGCAGCCCCACTAGAGCTGCTTCTTGAGCTGTGCCAGACCAGGCTTGAGTGTTTCCAGGACAAGGGTCAGAACATCCTCTCCCCTGTGTGCTCCAGAACGAGTTGTTCCAAGAAGCAATTTTCCAAAGGTCAAACTTTCTGATATAAGACCAGTTCAGAAGAGAGCAGTGGAAATCCTACATAATGATTTTATTGGGGTCTTGTCCCTTTCATCTCCCAGAATTTTGTGCTCAGTAGTGTTCTTAGTAGAGATCAGTAGCAAGTGACTCTCATGAAAGGTCCTATAGTTTTCTGACAGCAGAGATCTGTTTTCATTGCATAGTTCTGGCTGCACAAAATTACATTGAGATTGCCTGAATCTTTGAACTGTTCCTTTTCTCTATAATCCCCATTATCCTTTTGCTTCCACTGAGGAGTTTCACAGAGAATGACTACAGCTGAATAAATATAAGGGTTCCCTCATTCTCTAGACAGTATGGTGAAGATTGTAAAGGAGAAAGCCTTCCTGGAGGAATCCCTTGCAGCCACAGAGGAAGAGTGATTTGATTTGAAAGGATTCACGCCATTGCGGTGGTAGATTTTTTTGTTACAGACTGTGATTCTTCATATAATGGTCATCCTGTGGGTCTGAACTTTCAGTGTCTTAAAGACTCCAAAAGTGCTCTGCTCTAGCCCTTCTGAGGTAGCCTTAAGAGAATGTGTTTGAGGTCTGGGAGGAAAAACAAGGATCCAGAATACTGGAAAAGAGCAAGCACAAAAGCCTGCCATAAGAGAGAGGTGCAAAGGAAAAGGAGGAATCATCAATTAAGCCCATGTGTTTTGAATGTCACATTAGAAGTTGTAGATTCTGGAGTAAGTTTGATACTGCATGTAGTAACACTCAGACACATAATGAACCTGCTGGTGTTTTCTAGCCAACATCTCAACTATATGCTCAGTTGTGCATTCATGGGATACTTTTCCAAATACAGGCTAGTGAATTTATAACTATATGCAGTTCCATTACAGTAATTCCCACCATTACATCTTTTAGTGCATACAAATGATAAAACACCATCTAATCACAAAACAAAGGCAGAAACAGCAATTTTTGTAGTAAATGTCAGTTAGTCAAGCTAATAGTGTGCCTTCCTTCATTGGTACTTTAATTTAAGTTCCATTTTGAAAGTTTAAACTTATCCTGTGCCCCCCAGCACTAGTGGGCAGCTGGTTTGAACTTTGGGGCAGCAGAGTCATATGCTCCCTGAAAGATGACTTATTTAGCAAGCAGTCAACTTCACTTCCCAAAAGCTGCACTGAACACCTGTCTTACAGAGATATCTAAAGTTGTCATTGATTTAAGAGCTCCAAAGCCCGTAACAGCAATCCTGCTCCTGAAGGGGTTTGCATTCTCTGGCTTGTTTATGTTGAGCATCAGCCACTTGGCACTCCTGTAGTCAAGCCTTTGTTGCTGCTGGCTCTAGCTCTGAATAGAATTGTCCAAATTAAATAAAGTGGGAGGATAGAGCTGGATTTCTTGGTGTGCTGAGAAATGTTCAGTCCTATCCCTGAGGAGCAGAGAGCAATGACCACAGGGCAGCCTGTGATGGCCCAGTGCCCTGAGAAGTGTTTATGCATGGGAAGAGCTGATGGGGTCCAAGGAGGGCAATCTGCTGAGCAGGTGTGCTCTCACCTGGGGTCTGGCTAGCAGATCTGACCACCAGCTATGGGCACTGCTTTGTCTTCATTAGCAAGGTGAGGTCATTCTCCAGTGCAGACCCTTTGCCATGGGCCTGTACCTACAGTAACAGGGTCAGCTAGAACTTGGGAGCTGTCTTGTCATGAACTTCCCTGCAAGATTTATCCCACAAGTTACCCAGGCTGCAAGCTCCAAGCAGGAAATTTGAGGTGGATAAATTTCCTTCTGGGCATGTGGGGGAACTGTGGACGGCAAGTTCATGGCCCATTTCAGGGTGTCGTAGCACCTGCAGCTCCAAGATATATTTTGGGAATATTTTTGGGGAATGTTTGGGGTGGGCTGGCCTATGCTTGTAATTCAACGTATTTTAATGACTCTTTAATAAAATTTCCTCACTTGACAAAAATACCAAATATTCTTCAGCTTGGCGAGAAGACACCTCTCTAGCCCTTTTAAACATTTAATGGTAAAGGGAATGGCTCTGAATGTCTCAATAGGAGTATTGTAGAAGACATTATCATTCCATGTAAGTGTTTACAGAGCTGGAAGTGGTTTTCAGGACAAAAGAAAGTTTAGAGAATTTTTTTTCCTTGTTAGAAAAAGTGGTAATTATATGTTTTGTGCTTCTCATGAGCTTTGTGGGTTTTACAGTGTTCTCATAAAACAAGGCTCTGTCATCCTGACTGGCAAATGGGTGAAGAGTAGGCAGGAGCAGTGGGATATGCTGGCCCTGGAGATGATAGGCATCTACCTTTTCAGGACCCTGGATCCTCTGCCAGCCCAGCAATCCTCCAAGTGAACTATGTTAGAATGAGAAACCCTCGAAATGTAGGACACTGGCAACAGGAGCTAATGAGCCTTCCATGATCTTATCTCCATGTCAAACCTCTTATTTTTAGTTTGGGGATGCTTTGGTTTTCCATCTGTGCAGCACAGTGCCTCAGGCAAGCTGGCAGAGGCCTGGGCATATTTCCACTGGAAGAGAGGTTTCCACAGTAGTTGGCCTTTTCTGCTGCTAAATGCTTCAATTTTGATGAATCAGCATTTTCCTATGGAAAAACATTCCTTTGGAGAATTTCCAGTCAGAACAAAACCAAGATCCAACACATTGCAAAATCCCTCCAGAACGGGATTTATTCTCTATAGCTGTACTTATAAGCAATTTTACTCTTCCTTGGTTTCTCTGTACTATAATAAAATAATAACACAGATGCAAATATCACTGGTAAATTTACAGTGAGGATAACTATTTTTGCCACTGGAAAGATCATGAAGTGCATAGACATTTAAATATATAATCTGCAAAGGAGGTAAAAATCTTTCAGATCTCTGTGTGGTGAAATGATGAATTTTGAGACTTTATTTTTCAGTGCAGCAATATTAGAGGTCATGGAAAATAAAAATAGTTTAAACAATTCAGTATTTACTTTGTATTCTCCTCATAAAACAGACTTAAATCTAGGCACATATTAGTGAAAATCATAAATTTGATCAGACACTTATAAACACATGGTTATATTCAGCTCTGGTTGATTTTGACTTCATGTTTCTTCTGGCTATCTATCCTGGGCCAAAACATAGCTCATGCTGTTGGGAAAAGAAGTGTGGCCATAAATTGGTGTGGATGTGAGCAGCAGTAAATACAACCCTTCTCTCTTGTCCTCTACAACACAGTAAGTGTGAAACAAGCCATGGCTTCAGACTCATAATTGTGGGAAGGCAACTATATATTTGTCATGCAAATTCACATCTTTCCTTTCACAAATGAGTCATTCCCTTAAAATGAGCTTAATTATATTGTTTGATTGCATGTGTAACAAACATAGTCCCTTCCTTTTTATTGGATTAGCAGTTTAATGCTTCTGAACCCACCTGTCCCTACAGGATTTGCACAGGATCTTTTGCAGTCTGTGTCAGCTCCCTACCTAGAGTTCAGCTAAGCCACAGATAATCCTTTTGCCTTAAGGTGAGCTAGCAAGTTAAGGGTGATTTTATGACCTTTGGCATCTCTTTTTAAGCAGCTGAAGTTGAAAGATGAGCTCCATGCACAACCTCATCTCTGAAGATTTTCTCTGAATAAAACTATAAATTAAAAAAATAAAGGAGGGCAAAATTTATAACTTAATTTGCAACTGAGTGACCAATTTTTCTTCTGTCATTCTTATTGTAGGCAAGGAAGGCAATGCAACTTGATAGTTGTGTCATCCTGTGAGAAGAAATCCTCCTGTGAAAAACATCCTCAAGCTGCCCCTACAATGGAAATGTCCCTGCAGGAGGCATGGTTTGTGACTGAGGAGTATGGAATTGCAGGTGGGCTGAGACTGGGGTGAGTTATCTATGACTACACAGGCTCTGCCACTCACAAATCGTGTGTTTCAATGGCAATGCAGTTAATGGCTGGCTGAGTCTGCTGAGTGAACTTCTAGAACTGCAGGATTTCATTCCCTTTCTAACCCTTTCCAACCATCCCATTCCCTGGGATTTCATTCCCAGTCCCTTGGGATGAGAATTTCTGTAGCAGGTAGGATTTCATCTTTCCACACGTTTAAAAGAGCTTGTTGTTTAAAGCTGTTTGATTCCTCTGTCTCCCTCCTGTTGGGTTTTGCCCTGTTGTTTACACTGTGTGGAGGCAGAGAAACACTCTGTTTAATTGTGATGAGATCAGAGATGCAGCTGAAAAATGAGCAATATATTTCTGAGCGACAGCAATAGAAAGATAAAATCCCTTTATTTGACATCTGCCAAACAGAGAGAGGAAAAAAAAAAAGGGGAACTGGAAAGAAGAAAATATTGTGTGTTATACCTTTTATGGTTCTGAGTTGCAGAAGGCAATCAGAAATACAGCAGAGCTACTTGGAAATTTTTAAGTAGCTGTTTGCTGACTGTATGTAGATCTGGATTGAATAAACATCATGAATTGTGGAATTTAGTTAACCTACTTTAACTAGAAATAAATCTGAGGCACTAATTTCCAACCAGTGTGATCCAAAGTCCAAGCATGTTTAGATTCACAATGAATGATTTCTATCTTTCTTTAATTGGAGACTCAACTGCTTAGAAGACTTTATGCTAAGGGAGCTAAACCTGACTTTTTCCCAACGCAGAAGTCACATAGAATGTAATTTAAAGAACTTACTTTCTGTGCCAAAACCAGTACTCCATTTTCGAAGAGACTTGGCATTTGTAGCATGGAGATCACCAAAGAAGCTGACTCAGGTTTAGCTGAGGTCAAAACATCACTGACTTGAGTTTGTTACTGTTGGGTATCTTCTTTAGATCTTGGTTAGGAAAACAGCTTGCTACAAGTTATGGTGACAATCAAACCTAAAGGTAAACACCCTCCTAAAGGAGAAGGGTTTAGCTGTACTAAGGCACAGCAGTGACAGAAGAGCACAGGGCCACAAGAGGATGGGGTTTCTCTCTGGCTAGATCAGTATATATTTAGTGTGAAAGTGCACCTGCCTCAAGAGGCTGTTCAAAAATTCTGTACTCTGCATTCTTTAAACACAGATTAAGTTCGTTTGCCTTTTAGGGAGCAGAACAAACCCAGCATTAGTGGAAAAATTTCCAGGGGTAGGATTGAGTTTACTTTTCTCCTACTTAGGCTGAAAAGGAGCTTTTCTTCTGGTTGAAAGCACAATTTGAGCTGATCTATGGGGTGCAAAGCTCTCTCCGAACCTCTGATATGGGTGAGATAGGTTGTTATGGTACTAAGGCTTTCCTGTGAAGACTTTGATGGTTTGTAAAGCACTGATTCAGCATATGCACTCTGAGCTCGGTAATTTGCAGGACATGCTTTATTAGCCTACAGTGGCTTGAAGCATAAGTTGAAGCTTGAGCTAGAAGTTCACTGCTGATTTTTCCCAAAGACCTAAAACTATTTCAGACTTCTTAAGCAATCAACATATTATACAGGCAAAATTATATATGTAAATACTTTTGTAACAAATTGATGTTGTCATAATTTTGTATGAATATAGATGTTCTTAAAATTAATCCAAGCTGCCTAAATTGTAATCCAAACCAGGTTCTTTTTATTTATTCTAGGCAGCAAATACTGCAGATATTCCTAGCTCAGGATGTTACCTGGAGTCTGAAAGCACCCACTGTTCCTAAGAAATCATTCAAATTTATTTGCTGCAGTAACTTTCATCAAACTTACACATTTTGGATTTTTTCCAGTTTAATGGAACCTTTGGCTCAGGGTTTTAATGCAGATGCCTTTTTCTAAATCTTTAATGAATATGCTGAACCTGGGTCACTTGAACTGCTTTCAGATTATTTAATGCTGACTTCTGCTGTTATCAAGATCCCAGCTCATGACCAGGCACCAGTATTTTCCTTTCTTGCAGAAAAATTATACTACTCAGGAAGGGAACTCAGGGAGAGAAATTTAGCTTATAATTGGATAATAAGTATCTAAGGAGGGACAAATATTTTCTCTCTTTCATATATACATATGGCTGTTAAATTCTTTAGAAAGTATGTTGTTTTCTGAAACTAATGAAAGTTTGTTAATAGTAGAAATGGTTTAAAGCAATTCAGCTATTCTAGCAATGCATGCAGAAGTTTTGGAAAATTTTCTACAATTTATTCTTTCTGTGAAAAAATGCTTTGTTAGCAAGCCAGCTCCTGCTTCCAGCATCAATTTAGGCCAATCTTGAATTGGTCCCAGAACCAGCTGTCTTTTTTAGTTCAGATCAGAATGGACACAGACTGAGCTTTGAATAGCGGCTTGAGCTTTTCAGTGGTTTGCAACTGCTTCAATTTTGTATTTAAATCACTAATTATCAGCTGATGATCATTATTCCAAGAGTGTTCAAAGTTCCAGTATCCCACTTGTGAAATGAACTGGTATAGAGACCAGCAGAAAAGTAATCTTACCCTTAATCCCCTGTTCTGTCCCTGGCATAAGGAAAAAAAAAAAAAAAACTAAGGAGAAGGTGAACATCCTCATTCCACATTTTGGCTGGGTTTATTGATAGATTTGCATTTATTAAATTAGTTTTTACTAGGCTTTCATTGTGTCATAGGTCAATATTCTATGTGGGTACTCAAAGGGTGGTTCTGGAAGTGGAAAGCAAATTCTTTTTACAGCCATGATTTATCCTCATCTTGAATACTGTATCATATTAACAAAACATTTATAGTGTGAGAGATGTATGAGTCAAAGTATTACATTAATAGTTTAAACTGAAGACGGGCCAGGATTTTTCTGTGGTGTCCTCTGATGTGTATATGTAATGGACTGAACAACCAAAAGGAAATTTGAATGTGGTAAATCAAATAGTTGCTCAACCCACCAATAGGAATCAGGAGAAAGTTTACACAGCTGTCTCTAAGCAACAGCTAATAATAAAGTATATTTCTACCATCCAGTAGACACAAGTAATATTTTTACCTGGGTGAACAGCAGCACTTGGCTGGAGTGGAGGCAATAAGTGGAGGAAAATGTCACTTCCCACGCCACTTTTTTTTTTTTTTTTTTACTTTCTTCTCTTTTAATTGGGTATTACTGACAATATTTGCTTACTTGGAGTGTGTTGTGTTGGAGATCTTCACCACGTGGTTGCCCTCCAGCTCCTGAGGAGCTGCATTCATCCTTCTGTGGTGGCAGTAGGGATCCTGTGGGGTGGCTGCTGTGTGCAGTGAGTCTGGCACTGATCCAGAGCTGGGAGTCACTGGCCAAGCACTAACACCCAGAGACACAAAGCATTGCTGGGGTGGTCTCTCTAGATCTCATGTCCACAGGGGCAGGTTGAATCCAGAATAATGTTTAGTTTTGTCACAGGTCTTTTGGATTATTATGGACAATTTATTGCTTTGTTTCTCCATTTCTCCACAATAAGATGAAATAATGCTATTCACCTTCTCTGAAGAGTGTGGCAAGTCTGCAAGTAAGAAATAGGATGAAAGTTAGGCAAGAGTTTTATTTTTAAATATAATATTGGCACTTAATTCTTGAATACTGTCAATGACTTCTGAATACTTTCATTTCTTATAACCAGGTCTATACAACCTCAGTTCACCTCCCTCTGCTGACACCTTTAGATGCTCTGCTCCACAGAGGTTTCTGTAGGGCTCTGGTATCATTCTGGGCAGAAGATGGTCAGGCTTTGAGATAAGCAGGCTCTCTGTGGATGCCCCTCTGGTTTTTTGCATGCATTGGAAGGAGCACCAGAAGGAAGTGAGAAGGGGGAAGGAAAGCACAGGCATTGCAGAGAAACAAGACCGAGTGTTTTCTGTAGAGTTCTGATGTTATGCTACTCTGATCCCCTACAACAAAATATTGGCATGTTATAATCCATGTGGTTATTTTCTCAGTGTGAAGCAGTGATTTACAAAGACTTGATCACAAGCTGCAGCTTTCTCTTCCCCTCCTCATTGTTCCATCTCCATTACCCTAATGTGTTAATGCAGAGAACACTGCTTGGTACCATCAGATGTCTTGCAGGAGGACACCTGCCAGGTGACAAGTGCTCCTTTCCACACTGCTGGGTGGGACTCTGCATTTTGATTGTCTTTTACTGGTGAGTCTCCCCAGACAGAAAAATACCGTGCTGAGAATCAGCTGCTGCAAATATATGTGTGACAGTATTCCCTGGAGTATACACAGTAGCTGGCTTAGAAATTCAAAGCTGCTTTCTCTAAGAACAGGAGATGATTTAATATATTTAGACACAGGTTTTATCAAGGTTAATAAAATTCTCTGTACCCTCTGCACCCCCATCTTTAGTTTCCTTTAGTCAGGAAGTAGATGAGGGTCTCAGAACTACACCCCTCTGCTGTGGGTCTTTGCTGTTCAGGGCTCTGCACCCTCACCTCGTGCTCAGGGAGGGGAATCTGTGCTCAGGGGTAGTTGATAATGGTTCTGTTTGCCAGAACTGCTCTCTGAAGAGTTGGCTGTTTCTGTGGATGTGGTTCCAGGACAGAAAATTTGAAAGGGTTAAAAATCTCATATTTTGGTTTCTCAGACATCCTTGGGATCTGCATAATGCCAAGTGAATCAGCTGGGACAGAGCTCAGCACTGACAGAGCTGCTTTGAAGCTGCCTCTGAGCTGGCTGTGAACATGATAATTTCAGTGTCTGCATGTGGGGAAGGAGAACTGCCTCGGTTGGCTTAAAGAAGGTGCTGAACCTTGAAGCAGGAATACACAGGTGCCACATACAGTTACTGGAGAGAGCAAGCAGCCCAGGGTGTGACCCACACTGCACCACCCTGCCCAGCTGATCTTTGCCCATTGACTAAGGAGAGGCAGGATTCTGACAGAGGCACTCGGTGGGAATCTGTCATCCTGCAGCATAGCCAGAGGGCAGAGCTTTTCTGCACGTAGTATTAACATTTCTTCTGGCTGCTTAGAGCATGGTGCTACTTTTTCTTGTAGGTATGGACTTTCCTTTAGCATTTTTTGGTTAAATTGTTTGTTAGTACAAGATAATTGAAGGGTATTGCATCTCCTCAGGGCCATGTTAGGTTAAAGCACCAGCAAGCAGTGTCTTTAAGCATTGCACATCCTCATTGTGTGATATTGTGGTTAATGCTGCAATGAAAGACCAGTCCCTTGCTATGCAATATTAAGCAGAAAAGGATAAAGTTCAGCACTACAACTCTGGTAGTTAAGCATGTCATGTTTCCATACTGTAGTACTAATGTGAAGGGAAAAATAACCCAGACCAAGGTTGTCAGCTTCTAAAGTGGTTTGGCTTCATGGAATTCACACGAATAAGCTGCAGGTCTGACACACGATGATACAGCCTGTATCAGATGAAGTGCAGCAGTGACATGAAATCCAGGGCTTGTCATTGTTTGGACAACCCAAGCACTGAATCATGGACATGTTTAGTTAGATAAAGAACTTACTGTGTGCAAAGAAAAGACATTTTTATTCCTTTACCAGGCATAGAATACTCATACACAGTATAAGCAGCAACAATAGAGAAGGTTTAATAGTTTTGGTTCATATGCACTGTTTGGTTTAAAGCCTTTTGAATGTAATTCCTACCAGACAACATGGGGAACAGGATGATATTAAAAGATTGCCAGGGAAAAAGCCATATACACACACAAGATGGAAGAAGTCTGTAAAGAAAAGTGGTTTCTATTTAATATTTTGATTTTTTTTCCTCTCCTGCCTTCATCTGAACTCAAATCACCTCCAATAATATTATTAAAGAACTGCCAGCTGTTCTGCATTGTGTTGGGGTGGTTTTGGCAGCAACCTTTTCTTTTTTTCACTCAGCTCAGACACAAGTGGGTGATATTTCTCCTGTGCTTCAGCTGTTATTCATAAATAATCCAGGATGCTGATATGTATGTTGGGGAGATTAGTAATCAGGAAATTTGTAAAAAGTAATGACTCACCTAAACCTTCAAATTAAAGATCAGCTATGATTCACCTGGAGTCTATTAATTGCCTCATTTTAGGTTTAAGACTTTAATCTGTTTTAAATCTACTTACCATGGAAAAATGATGAAGTAGCCTTGCATATATATATATGTGTATATATATAAATATATATTTATTTCAATGATGCCTGACTTTCTCCTCTAGGGGAATAGGCTCATAATTCTCATAATTCTGACACATTTTTATGAAAAGAGACAACTTAAAAAAATTTTTGAAATATGTAGCCTCACAGGAGATTTATTATATTTACCTTATGTTATATTGTCTTGTATTACATTCGACTTATTATTTTCAACTGTGAAGAAGTCTTTTTGTAAGCAGGGAAAAAAAATTCAGAGATGGAAAACTACTTTTCCAGCCAAAGAGTGTGCAGTTATAGAACAGTTATCTAAATCTTCCACATAATTGTAAAAAAATTGCCACTTAATTGTTTTAGTTAAAAAAAAAAAAAAAAATCACAAAGAGAGTTTCATTTCTGTGTGTTCATGGCAGGCCACTTGGAGAAGTTTTTGACCTGGCCTGTGGGACCAGGGACATTACTTTCTTGTCTGACAGAGAAATCCCTCTGCTTTTGTGGACAAGGCTGTGTGAAAGCAATGCCACAGGAGCTGCAGGAAGAACACAGAAGAGAGACTTTTCTCCAGATGTGAGCAAGCAAGATACTGTGCTTTAGAAGACAAAGCAACAGAAAATTTTTATCAGTGTTAAGTCCAAACTTAAACTTGGCAGCATTAAGTCCAGCTCCATCACTTTGCTTGCATAGGAGTCCAGTAGTCTTCAGCTCCCTGGTAACACAATGCCATTTTTGCTAGCCAGTCTTTGCTAAGACATATGGAAAGGGTTTGGTATAGTCTGTAGGGTGTACCATGAACAGAACTTCACTGCAGTCAAGGACACTTCATTGTGCACCACAGAAATATCTGTTCAGAATTCAACTTTTCTGTGCGCCCAAACCCAGTCTTATCCATTTTCCTTTGGGGATTTCACTAGCAGGGACATCTTAAGAGCCTAATGAGAAACACTAGGCATCCTCCACAATTGCTGTTGGGATCTTCCCAACTTCATATGGGAGAGACCACAGTCAGAGAGGGTACAGAGTTGTTTTATGAACAGAGACATGCTTGTGCTCCTTTCTCTGAGAGGCCTTTCACTGAAAAAAGAAATATTTTACATTTTGTTCAGGGCCTGCTTTCCATTTCCCCTTTCCTTTTGAGTTGCATCAAGAACTTTTAATCCCCTTTGCTGTGCTCTGTGCTCCCTTTTTGCTTAGGAACCCTTCTCCAGAACCTGCTTGGGTTCACAAATTACCAGTTCTATCAGGATTCAGTTTTGCTTAAACTGTTTCTTTTGTGCTCCATTTCGGGTGAATGATGATTTAGAGTGAGTCCAAACACATTTTGCTGGTTAGGTTTGAGCTAAGTAGGCTATAAAGGAACCGTGACAAACTGACTTACCTTTGTATCCAGACTGTGTGTGGCAAGGGGCACAGCAGAACAGCCACACACAAGGGGTTCAGGACTGCCAAGACATAACTTATAACTTTAGTTAGGGAGCAAGAGTGGCTTTTTGTCTCTGTAATGGCCCCAGTTTATTCCACTACTTGATAAGCTTTTAAATCTCTCAGAAATTCCACTTTGGTTGAAGACTCTGAGGAGATGGTCAAATCTAACTGATTGGTCCCCTTTATTCTGGTATAACAAAAAAAGTTATAACAAATATGTATAACAAAAAGAAAAAAAGGCTAAAATGTCAACATAATTAGTCTGTTTAGTAGCTTTTATTTGTTAGCTTACATTTGACTTCATAATTGCAATTAAACCTAATGTGAGAAGATTCCATCAACCATTTTCTTAAAAGAAAAAATAGTTTTATTTCTGACAAATTCAAACAGATTCAGAAGAACAGCATCTCATTCAACACTTCTACAATATTTACGCTTTTGCCTTCACTGCACAAGCACTCACTGCAGTGATAATGACATCCCACAGCCATGATAATGGCAAAGTTCCTGTCAGTGTTCTTTGGAGTTCTTTGTCACTTTGGTGAGTATTTCTCCTGTGCAGAACTGCACAAGTTTCTTGTCTTTGCTTTTAACAGAGGTAGCTGCTTTTCTCTCAGCAGAAACTTCAGCAGCTGTGTGTTCTGCTAAGCTTGTCTCAGGAAGCTCCTGGAAATTTCTTCCCTGTCAGAGCTTTCTGCTTTGCTCTTTGACACAATAACCTTTAAAGTGTCTCACAGGAGTATTTAATGAATTTAAGCCCCAAGTGGTATGAGATTGGCATGTGGAGCTTCTAAAACTGTGTGAATGAGAAATGCCTTTTTGGCCTATTTGGAATCACGTCAACTGTCTTCATCTTCTCTGCTTAACTTTAGAGATGTGATAAGTATGCCTCAAATTTTGTGTATATAACTGCACAGATTGGAATTTTTTTTTTTTTTTTTTTTTTTTAAGTAGAAAAAAAATGATTTCCCATAAAATNACATAAATGATTTCCCATAACATTCCGCTTCTGGTTTGGTAGTCTTGGAGAAGCTGTTTGTGGTGATGTAGTAACTTCTCCAGACACTGGTAAACCTTATGCACAAACCTGTCTGACTCAGGTTTTGCTGCACCAGGTGAAAGCAGGCACACGGTACTTAGCTTAGGGACTAAACCTGGGCTTTCAGGGGCAAGCCCAGGTGGGAGGAGCCTTTCTTGAGACAGCAGATGATGCACATTTCACATATCCTCTCAGTAAACCTTGCTTGCTTTCATCTTGTAGCTAAATTCAATTATAATAAGTTACCTACTTAAATCCCTTTTGCTGTTCATTTAGTTGCTGCATTTACCTCACACTTATTTTTAAACTATAACTCTGTGCTTTCTTCAACAGCTGTCGTACTTCAGTGCAGATTAACCTCTTTAACTTAGTGGGGAGTATGTGTGACTGTTTCACACATGCTTTTTATGATCACAGTCACTTGCAAACTGCTTTAAGTTCTATGGGGATAAAAGACTACATAAATCTCTGATTATGGTTATTATGACTATGCTAACAAGACCTGGCTGAGGAACAAGAAATTCTGTCTTGCAACAGCCTCTAAGGTTTGAAATTCCCCATTGGAAAGAGACCAAACCTTTTACTGTCTGTGAAGTAGAGCTGTTGAAACATCCATTTTCAGATTCCCAAGTCAGACTTCTTTTAAAATTTGGGATCTTTGTGACTTCACTTGAGATCCCAGATACCTACCTGAACTAAACTCCAGATATCATTAAATAACATTTTTCAAAATGAAAAATGTATGTTGAAAATATTTTGAAGGACTGTAGCATTCATTTCTAGTGTTTCCATTTCGAGGAGAAAACACCACACATTCCTATCCTCTACTTGGGAAATGGGAACTTACTGTATTTCTTTATGTTTAGAGCTTTGTAAACAGATTCTAATGGAGATGAGATTACTAAATAATTGTCAGGGGTGTGCATTTAGGGTGTCTACCTTAAAAGAGAGTACACAACCAGTCTGAATGTCACTTTCCCTTGGCTTTGTGCACTGCTTGCTTTCTTCAGTCACTCGTGTGACACTAGCCAATTTTCAGTAACCACAGAAAACAGGTCTTTGAAACACACAGGGAGAACTATCAGATAACACCAGCATGCAAAATGCATTGTGTTGAAATGGAATTATTAGGTGACCTCTGGGAGGGTGGCCAGAGGGAAGGTGGAGAACTATGTGGCTTGAAAATAAATTGTCCTTCCACTGCCTCCATAAAGGAATGTGTGAAAGATGTCAAAGGTCTTTTAGCAACTGGAGCTTTCAGATGTGTTGAGAAAGCAAAGCAGCTGCACAAGATCTGCAAGGTTGCCCACACATAACTGCAGTTCAGAGCGCGGGACGAGCAGCTCAGGTGAGGAATGGACATTTCCTAGTAAATAATTTTGTCACTGTTAAACAGGCTTGCATTCAGATTTCATTCTGTGTCCTTAAACTTTGCAGAGACAATGTCTTCAAATATTAGTGTGTTTCAATGGATATTTTTTGTTCTTTTACGTGAAAGAGGTAACTAGGCACACTGCAGATAGGCAGGGGGGAATGAAATCTGGCTGTATGCTGTGCTCCTGGAGCCTCTCCATACTTCAGAATGGAAAGTTCCCATAAATGTCATGTGGGACTTGCCCATTGTGTTTTTCCTTCATACTCCTAAGCACAATTTTGAAAAATGGATGTGTTCCTTCTGTTAGAAACCGGGCAATAGTGCAGTAAATAATCTGTTCACAGAATTACAGGAGAGACTTTTACCTGCATCCAGGTAGTTGTTCTCTTGGGTCTGCTTATATAGCATCTATTTCTGCCCCATTCTTCAATCTTCTCATGTGAAGAATTCTGTGAGAAATGACTGCTCACTTTAAAATTTCAAAGGTTTATTAAACCTCAACAAACACAAGAAAGGACTGAATAAGGAAAAAAGGCAGCCACAAAATGGCAACTCTGCCTTTTACACCCCTGGTGTTGTGTCAGCCAGCCCTGGTCCCTCCCAAAGTCTGCCAGCTGACTCTTCTTCACCATCCAGTGGTGGAAGCCTTCTTACAGCTTGGTGGGAGGTGAGGTGTTGTCATGCCACACCAGCCCAGTACAAGCTTTCCTGTGCAAGGGGCACAGGTACAGTCCTCCCCCCACATGTCCCTGACAACCCAGCCTGTCTGGCAGCAACAATACAGAGGGGGGAAAGGGGACTGTGGGGAGAACAGAGGGTGCCCAAACAACAAACTACAATAACATAACCATACATCAATAAAACTTCTCTTAACATACACACAATATTAATCCCTTAATTGTGACAGCCAATCATCATATCATCCAGCTATAACAATTCATTGTATTGACTAATTTCCAAATATCTCTTGGGTTTTTGCCATCTAAAATTTCAGCTATTTGCCAGCTCATAACAAGCAAAAATATCAACTAGGGATTGTCTGAGTTCAAGCTCTCTTCTGTATTTTCTGGATGAGGAATATTTTCGGCACTGCTAATCTTTTCCACCAACCCTTTTTTGGAAACATAGAGGGCAGAGATAATGGTCTAAGTGAGGAGGGGCAATAAACTTTTTTGACTTTTTGTAATATAGGGATGTGGTAATATCTGGGATGTGTCCATGTGGTCTGGTTGTTTGATGTTGAGAGCTCCTGTGTGTTTCAAAGCTGCAGCTAATCATTCCCAGGAGTAAGAGCACAAAGAAAGTGACTGGAACGGGCAGCTTGAATAATCAGAAATACTCTTTGAATGGTTCTTCCAAAGTCCTTCTTGTGTTTCTATCTTTCAATTGTTTCTTTTCTCCTGTTGGGACACCAAACCCTGCAGAACAGGTGGAGTAGCAGCAATCCTCACATAGATAAAATTAACAAGGAAGGCACAGATGAATGTTTGGGTGGGGGTTTTTTTTGTTATTGCTCTTTGTTTGTTTTATTGGTTTATTTTTCTTTTTTGTTTGTTTCTATTTGTTTTTCTTTTTTGTAACAACTAGTTTAAGCATTTCTTATACTCTGGGCTTATCTACTGCTCCTCCAGCAGACAGGAGTGTTTTGTTTGTTTTAGTTAGATGGCTAAATCCTTTAAGCCTCCCAGAAACTTACTCCTGCATTTCAAAGAGCTCTGCGAATACAGAGTGAAGAGAAATATAAATATGCAGAGTGAACTGTCACCCTAGCATTATTTACTCATTACTTACTTACTGTGCATTTGCTTGTGATGATTTGAGAGCCTTTGTCTCAGTTCCTTTCTGTAGTCTTGGTCTTGCTCTGCTTGGTCTGCTGCTCTTATTTGCATTCCCGTGTTCCCCATAGCAGTTTTTTCAGGAGTTCTTCCCTTCCAAACCCTGTAAACCTTGCTCTTCTGCTTGATGTTGCTCCCAGTCACTGTAGCAAATCTAAAAGATTTGGTCTGAAAGCATGTAGTTCCCATTTAAGAACTAAATTGATGCTTTTCCTGAGAGACTTAGACCAGGGTGGCATCATGTGTGTGTGTCCTTTGGAGCTCAAGAGAAGGCTGTGTTGCTCTCAGGGCATTAGTGTGACTCTCCATCTCTCACCAGTTACCTAACTTCAACCATGATGATTAAATCACCTTGGGCTCTCCTCTGCTCTCAGGTGTAGAGGTTGCTGGTCAGATAGGCAGGCACCTGTGATCAGACTAGAGAAATATATCCAGCAGTGTCACACAGTGCCCCCATGTCCCACTGTTCCTTTCTTCTCTCCTTTGGCTGCCTTCTCTCCAGTTCCAGTCCAGGACCTGGCTCTGCTCAAATTCTCTGGTGTTTTTTCTAGCACTGACTGATAGAGGGAAACACCAGGAAGACATAAGACACTCATGGGTTGTCTAGATGGCAAAATGTAATGTCTTTTTGTAGAATGTAAAGCAATTGCATGATTAAGCCATAAATCCGATAAATTAATAGGGTCCTGTTAGTTAAAGGACTTCAGAGATTGCTTTTGCTGCCACTAAAGGCTGTTAACATGTCACTGCAGGAAGTGACAATCTGTCCATGAAGAAAGAATGTTATTTAAAGTACTACATTACATAGGAAGCTGATTCCAGAGCTGCTGTTTTATTGAATAACATCGACAAATTTAGCCCTAAGCACTTCCCTCATGTAAGTGCATCGAGCACAATAGATGCACGCTGACACTGCTTTGAGACCTTTTCTTTATTTTTCCTAAAGGTTGTTTTCCTAGATCCATTTGCATTTAGTCCCCTGGAACCAATGAAGGTGCCTAAGCTAGTTTGGTAAAGCAGCAAAGCAGGTGGTTTTCTGCAGCATCCTTGAGGCCTTTTCACTGAGCAGCTGCTGAGGTGGGTTATGGCCTGCACACCATGGCCTACAGCAGCCTCCTCACCCTGCCCACAGTCCAGGCCCCGGGATCTTCTGCAAAGGTGACTTTTCTGTCCTTCCATGGCTGCATGAAGATGACACAGTGGCAGACCCACAGGGAGGATACGGGGCCTGACCGTGTCCAGAGCAGCTGTGACCTGTGGTCAGTGCCCTGTCAGTGTGGCTTTGGGCAAGCACAGAGGCACATGGACCTGAATCCATCTCCCTCAGCAGCAGAGTTACAGAATCACAGAATCACAGAATCTGTAGGTTGGAAGAGGCCTTCAAGATCATCGGGTCCAACCCAGCCCTAACACCTCAACGAGATCATGGCACCGAGTGCCACATCCAGTCTTCTTTTAAACACATCCAGGGATGGTGGCTTCAGAACCTCCCCANGGGAACAGAACTGGACACAGCACTCAAGGTGTGGCCTGACCAGTGCTGAGTACAGGGGAAGAATGACCTCCCTGCTCCTGCTGGCCACACCATTCCTGATCCAGGCCAGGATGCCATTGGCCCTCTTGGCTGCTTGGGCACACTCTGGCTCACGTTCAGCCACCTACTGACCAGAACCCCCAGGTCCCTTTCTGCCTGGGCACTGTCCAGCCACTCTGTCCCCAGCCTATAACATTGCAGGGGGTTATTGTGGCCAAAGTGCAGGACTCAACACTTGGACTCATTAAACTTCATCTTGTTAGACTCTGGCCATCCATCCAACCCTTCCAGATCTCTCTGCAGAGCCATCCTCTCTTCCAACAGGTCAACACACGCTCCCAGCTTAGTGTCGTCCGCAAACTTACTAATGACAGACTCGATAGTTCTGAGACGAGCAGCTGGAACCCACCCTGGCAGCATGGTAAAATGGTGAAAATGCAGCCAGTGGAGCCAGGAGCATGAGGGAATGGAACCCAGCAGGCTCACAGGGTTTGCAGATGGACTCCCCCCGGGTTAATCACTCAGCAGCTAGAAATCAAATGGAGCTGATCCCCAAAATGCACTGTGGAAAGAGGAATAAAAAAAGGAAAATACATTAAGCCAATCATTATAACAAAGAAAATAAACATGAGAATATATCATAACAGATTGAAAAGCAGTGAGTTACAAGGACATGTTTTTGGGGTTTTTTTAATAGTTCCCACTGAGCTAAGAAGGGAAATTAAAAAGAAAAACTTAACTGATGTTGAAATCAAATTGCAGCATTCAAAAGAATGTGATTAGAATATTTGTTTATCCACCCACCTCAAACGCTCCTCTTCTCTTGGGGACACAAATATTGCAATCATAAGAACAATTTTAATTTACGTGGGAAATGCATCTTCATTTTGCCCTACTTATAACTTGCTGAAGGGAGATGAGACCCAGTGCTAGAAAGTACTTTTATGGGGAGCTTCACTTGATAGATTTGAGGGAGAAAACACTCTGTGATCAGCAGGAAATTGCACTTCTACTGCCAGCCGTGGTGTAGTGGATGTGTGGTAAATCCTTATGGTGGTTTTCATGATGGAAGTGTTTGGAGTTGCTTGTGCAACTGAAATGAGTGAGATTCTGCCAGTGCTCAACAGCTGTGATGGAGTGCTCCATTTAGGGAAAGTATCATTGGTAGTCATATCCATTGTCTTAATTTTTCATGTGCTTCCAATAAAGAACTCTAAGATAAAACTTTTAAGTCAGACAGAGAAAATAAACTCAGCTGACATATCATCCTTCTGTTTTACTCAACAGTCTTTAGAACTATTATGAATAAAAATACTGCTGTGCTCTTTTTTGCAACCATTTTCACTACAAAATGTGCGTTTGTCAAAATAATTTTAATGAAAAATGAACAAAACAATGGGATGACAGCTAGAATAAGTGAGTGAGAGAATATAAGGACTGAAATGAGGAATCAGAATGAATTTTTCTCAAGGTTACCTCTTAAGTTTTAGTTTGTGACATTTTCTTTGTAACGGCATGGAAATTAGTATAAAAAACCTGTTTTAAAATGCCAGTATGGGAAAAGATATTCGTGGTCGGAAATAAATCAGCACAGCACAAGTACTTCAGATCTGTTGTGAAGCTGCCTGAGCTCTTCTGAGAACACGATATGTAAATCCAGGACTTTACCTTTCTCTGTATCAGTTTACCACAGCATTATCTATAATTCTGTTCTGAAAGATGTTTGTTGAGATGGACAGCCTTCATTGTTCCCATTTTCTCAGAGGAAAGGTTTTGATCAATCCCAATGTTTCCATGAATCTTTCCAGAGGTTGGTTTCACTTGTTCTCCAAAGTCTACCCTATTTCTGGATAGCAAAAGCCAGTGGTTAAATTTCTCCAGTAGAAGGTCAGGTCCATGAAAAGCTGACATTTGTTAATATGCTTCACTTCAATGAACACAGATGTACTCCCTTGTCTTACTTTAGGTTGAGACAAAAACCAGTTTTTACTATAAGTCTTGAATATGTATGCAGGGCAGTACAGTCAGGTTTGCAAAGGAGTCCTTGTTTTATGTTCCACCATTTCACTCATACTCAAATTACCTTTTGCTATTTACAGCTGAAGATTTTTTCCCTGAAATATGGTTGCAGAAGAACGTATGTATGTCTAGATCCAGTCGATACAGAAACTGAGGTAGCATTTCCTCTTTATCCCTCTGCTTGAACTGCTAATGAGTCCAAGGAAAATCTTTGAAGACCTATGTTGAGAGCAGTTCCCTGAATGACCCATAGCAGATAATTTGTACAATGTTGGTTTACTTCCATTAGGCCCAAATATGTATTTCCCAATTCTGTCTGAGAGAAATCCAGTCATATGAGCAAATACTGTATCCTAGTGCTCTTGCAAGGGCCTGTGAGCACTAGGCTGAAAACTAAAGCCATCTAAATCGAGATTTTGGAAGTATTGGAAATAGCACGTTTCATCTTGAAGTTTAGGCTCATAGAATGTAGAGGTGTAAGCTTTGGTAGAGTGTCTGCTGAGTGTATGAGTCTGTATTTGAATTGTAAAGACAAGGAATATTGGCCTAAGCAGGATCTGGTCTTTGTCACTTGGTTTAAAGAAATACAGGGTTTTCTAGCAATGATGCCCAATTCTCTTCTCATACTTTGCTCCAGTTAATTATTTTGAGACTTTTGGATTTACCAAGCTCTGACAAAAGTTTACCAGGTGTCAGAGACCACATGTTTAAGAAAGCAAAGATTGTCTTTTTCCTTCCTCCAGCTTTCTCATGTCAGCAGTGTCCCATTTAACTTCATAATTTTGCTGGTAAAAGGAGTGTCAGATCAAAATTTTAATGTTTACTTTTTTTAATCTTTAAAAAAAAATTCATTGGTTTCGGGGTTTCTCTTGTTAAATCTCCTTGCTCCTTAGTGACCTTCTGTGCCACAAGGTCTTTCTGTGTGGAGAGAGATGGATTTCCTGGTGTTACTGAGTGACATCTAAGAGTCTCTCTCTTGGTTGAGGGCTAGCAACGACGTCATGGGAACAGACAGTATCAGGAGGATGGAAATTTTCCAGATGTCTTAGACTTCCTTTCAGCAACTGGAGTCTGGTGAGTTTAGCAGCCAAATCTGCAAGTTTTCAAGCTGAAATCTGGATTCTCTCTGCACTGGGCAGGAAACCTTCTTCCCTGCTTACATGGTGAGATGTGTGTGCCCCCAGCTCCCCCAGGAGTTACAGGCTCAGTGTCAAATGCTACTGAGGTGTTGCTGGGGGGCTGTGAGGTTAAATCACAGGTGCTTGGTTTGTCCTGGTTTAGAGGTGGCAGCAGGCAGAAAAAGAAAGAGTGTTCCAGACTGAAGAATGAAGTGAATAATAGTGGGCAGAGTGAGAGATGTGGGCTTCAGTTGCACAGGAAGGTGGTGATTTAACTTTGATGTCAGGAAACCTTTTAGTGGCAGAGCACTGGATTCTTATCCTGCATCTTCTCCATGCCTGACCTTGTGCCATTTGTGACAAACAGGGCATTTGTAGCTCCCTGTGATATGACCTCTACAGGTGACTTCAGACCCTGGCTTGAATTATTGAAGTCTCTCAATCTGCATATCTACGGATTGTCACTGGCTATTTCTCTGTACATTAAAGCATTATGCCATTCACAGCTCAAGAACAAGCTTGTGCTTTCTCTCTGAAGTTCATGAATTTAATTCTGTTCTTTCCTGTTGATATTGGCAAGTATCTATCAGAGAGAGTACCCTGCATGTTTTCATAGTGGCCATCTGTCGTGGTATTAACAAAATGATTGCATAATCCAAACAACAGAATCCTTTGAGAGAAGAAGAAAAAGAAAGATACACACGAGTCATGTGGCTGACATGCACCACAGTGATCCAAATAATTGTGGAATCAGAAATAATAATAATGTATTAGATTTCTCAGTGGAAAAATGCTTGATCTTCTAAGGAACAATTAAAAATACAATATGCAATAAAAGCACTCAACTGTAATACAAATGTGTGCCTCAGGCTCCATAGCGTTTATAAAACAAAGTCATCATGGTGCATTTTAACACTGAGAAACATAATTAAAATGCCTTCTTGACAAGGAGAAGAGACATTCTCTTCCCATTTGACTGACTTTCCTATCTGCTCTCTCTCTGTTGAGTGCACAGGGGAAGAAGGGGGCAGTCCTGCTCTGCAGCACAAGGTCAGGGTGTTTGTGGCTCCTCATTCCTCCAACCTCTGCAGCATGTCCAAAGCAGCATCTGTAGGCACTGATATTAAGTGGAGTCTACCTAGAGTGAGACAGATGGGAAATTTGGCTTGTTTGTTGTAATTATTGAGCTGATGAGTCATATATGTTGCTTGAAAGAAGGTAAGGTTTTAACATGATGGAGTGTCTCAGCTGCCACTGACTCTAATTAATCTGTTGGGAAAAGATTGAGACCTGCAAGTAAAAGTGCAGCTGCTCAGGAAAAACTATTAAAACCTGCAGGCATCCTCTGCTCTGTTACAGAAAATAATCTGTACAAGTTAATTCATGAAGTAACTTCAGGTTGCTTTGTTTTCTTACCTGAGCCTAAGTTTTACAAGACAGCAGCATCATTTCTGAGACCATCCTAGAACTATAGGTGGGGTACAGCTGTGAGCAGCTTTGTGATACCCCTGGAATTAAAATAGATTTGTGAGTTTGAATGGGACAAATGCATGTGGTGGTGATGCTTGTGATATTTTTTCTTATTAAGAAAGAGACAAATTCTTAATCTATTTGTAATGAAGAATACGAAAGAGTGCAGTTTTGTTCTAGAATCCCTAGACACAAACTCTGTGTCTCGCTGTGTCCTTCTCCAGAGTAAGAGCCAAGCTCTCCTTGACTCCGAAAACAGACAGCAAAAAAAAATGTATTAAGGTTGGATGATTTCATGTTGGCTAATGTTTTCACATGAAAAAGAATAATCTACAGTTTAAAAATGAAATTTTACTGAGAGTAATGATTCCTTTCAACAGCTGCAGAGGTGATTGCATTTTAAAAACTTGAATGTTGAAAAAAATTATAAAGAATGTATCTTTTTTTCACCTTTTTTTTTGTTAGTCTATTTATGCTTTTATCCTATAATTAATTATTTGAATGCCAACTATTTGGTATGGTGATATTTATAGCACAGATAATTTATTATCTTTGGTAACAATTATTGTTTCTAATGGTTTGTCTAATTCTGTTTCTTTTAACTTGGTGATGGCTGGGAGAAACTCAGCCCATTGTCAAAAGCAGAGGCAGAGATAGAGCGGTTTCTGATAACTGCTGCCTTTGATGTTCATATTCCATATCCCAAGAAGAGCATACAAAGACTATACCTTTGTGCTTTCAGTAATTTACAATAACCAACATAAGGTTCAGTATGCTGGCAAGCAAAATGTAATTTATTTTACTCTCTAGGAGAAAGACTTTCAATGTATGATGTGTTATGGTTACTGGATAAGAGGATCAGGGCTTGGTGTGATTTATATATACTCTCACTAACGTTTTGCCATTTTTTTCCCCTATATGGGAACTGTGAGGATAAAGAGGGAAGATTTGAAAACTAAAGAATATACTTTTGATCTCCAGGGAAATGTGCTTTCAGATAAAAGACTCTTTGCTGCCCCTTTTTACCAACACAAGTAAGACAGGCAAAAATGACTGCACCCAGAGAAGATGGATGGATCTGCTGGTTGCAAACATTTCATCTAGAGATGATATATTGTGCTAACCTTGGTTCTCTGTGAAACAGCAGCGTGATGTGCTCTTTTACTTTCCTTTTTAGTTAGAACTGGTGCTTGAGGCCAAAGCCAGCTCTTGCTGTGAGCATGGCATTGGTGTCAGGGGTCTGACAAGAAGCCAACAGCTCCCGTGTTGCTCTGAGACTGGTGTGGGAGAGGATGGGCAGGAAAGCTCTGCAGGATAGTGACCAGCCTGGCCCTTTGCTCCCTTCTCCTCAAGGCATTATGGCAGAAGGAACACACACTGCCAGTAAGGACAGCGACAGGAAGCCAGTGGTGGCAGCTTTCTGTATCAGTCTTCTCCACTCCTGGTTAGTCTAAAATGACTTTTTGAGCCTCAAAGGTTTTTACTACACTGTTGTTGTTGTTGTAATACTGAGCATAGTCCCTGTGGTAAGAAACCTTTGTGGAAAAATAGAAGAGCTTGGTTCCTTCATCTTTTTGGCTATAAAATCAAGGGAAAATTGCAACAGGCTGTTGAATCCCAGATAAAATTTTTCCACTGGGATCTGTTCCAATGGAGAACAGGCAGTGGTTTCCAACCAGATAGATTGTCTCTCAAGTCTGTCCAGCTTGAACTTGGATAACTCAGGGAAGGAAAAAGAGGCCCACAATGCTACAAATACTGCAACAAGTTTTGGGTTTGAAATTGCAGAAGTCCTTGTGCAAAGAAAATATAAGTACAATGGAACTGAATTCAATAAAGGCGAGCTATAGTAGGGGTTGTGCCTGGAGCAGGACTCCACAGCTCCACGCAGCTCTATTAACAATGAAGAGAGCACAGCCAAGACTGTTTTAATGAAAGTCTGATGCCACAGAAGGGTGGTGAGGAACACTGCTCAGAGCATTGCTTGTAAGACTTGCACTTCTGCCTCTCCCTTTCCTGAACTCCATAGTAACGAAGGACAGAGACATATATTGTTTTATTGGGAAGGAAATTAAAACAGGCTCTGACTTGGAGGAAACCTTGCAGAGCAACCAAAAAGACTGCCTTGCCCTTGCTTGTGTTTGTGAATTCAAGGGTCTTGCTAAGGTAAAAGGCACTTTGGGGGAGAAATGGGGGAAACTTGTACAATTCTATTCCTTGTCCTGAGCAATGCAGTGGGTTTTGCTGGATACAAATCTAGAGCTTGCTCAGAGCAAAGGAAGCTTGCACCATGTTGTGCTTCAGAAAAGGGAATCCACCCCATCTTCTCATCTCCCCACATCCATCACAGGATCAAACTTGCCCTTAAAAGCAGCCTGTAATATGGCTGTGGTTGCTGACATTTCTGCTTTTGCTATTTATTTCTGTCATTCATCCCCTTGGGCTGAAAGGCTGAGACATACAATCTGTGCTTTGACAGACTTGGTTTTTATTTCTCATTGAAGTAAGCTTGGAAATGGGCTCCTTTATTGCACTGTCTTATGTACTAGTGGGGTGGTTCTCTTTTGTGTTGTGGTGATTGTATTTCTTCCTACACTGGCTATCAGGACTGCATTTTGGATTTATTCACACAGCACACATTTGTCATTGGTTTTCAGCAACATAAATATATGGTGACAAAAATGAGGTCCTTCGATGTGAAGGAGGAGGTGATGACTTACAGTAATGATTTCATCTTTAACAGACTGGGCTACAAGGGTGAGTCTTTACCAGAGTAAGTGAATAATATGATGTATAAATGGAGCACTTGTGCAGTGGAAACATGCTCACCTTTCTTCAGTAGGCTTTAACCTTTCAGGACCTTTAACCTTTCAGTTTAGCATATGCTGATACAATGCAGATACATCAGAATCTGCTGTCTTCAGCACCAGAAAAGAGATACTGGTCACATGTGGCTGCTGACCTTGTCAGCTCTCTCACAAGTTAAATGTGAGCTCAAGAGTGATGTATTTCTCTGCCCTTAAAAGCCAAACGGCTACATTATGACTTTAACACTTTTTTCTTATATTTCTGAATGTGGATAAAAGCCTGAAACTTTGGCCTCAGTGTACACAAGAGATATGAAATTACAAAGGCATAAAACAATACCCACAAGTATTTAATTTCAATTCTTTTACCTGGTCCTTTGTCTTTTTGGGGAAGGGGAATTGATGTGGGACAGTTTTCAGTATCTGAGGTTGACAACACTGTATTTTACAGATCCCTGGAGCAATGACCATGTTCATTTTACCTGTCTTTGCTGAGCACTGAAATAGCTGTGTGGATAATTATTATAGAAGCAGAACTGGACAGTTAATATGTTGTTGCTTCGAGCTCTTTGCAACTTGAGTAGACATTACTGCATAGGTTATATTTGACTCACATTTTGAAGGTTACCTTCACATCCTATGAGCACTAGAGACGTTTTATCCCAGCTTTTGTTTTATAAAAGGCTTTAAAAAAAACCCCAAAACACTCAGGAATTTCAAATTTGAAGTGAGGGTTTTGGGTTTGGGTTTTTTTCCTTCATGAAGGAATCTTTCTCTTACAAGGAAAATGATCCCAATATATATCAAACCTGGTATCCTACTGCACAAAAGCAGGTAGCATACCAATAGAGCCCGATTTCTTCAGTCAAGCCATCAGTAGCTAAAATATTATGGACTAATGACCTTGCATCCCCTCCTTTGACATGTCATGGAATAACAGAAAGAAATTCAACAACAGCCTTTCAGCCTGAAGGATACACACTTCAAATCCTGCATGCTGGCTCTCTTCTGGTGCTCACATTTCAAGGTGATTAATGCTTTTTTAGCATCAGTAGAGGGCAAGATGAAGGACCCTTTCATAATTTCAGCAGCAGGGTGTGCTGCTGCCTTGAGTTCCATGATCTTTGGGTGATGGCTCTGATGAGCAAGATCAGCTTTATTGCTGCACTGAGGATTGCACTGGCTGATATCTGTGAGGATCTTGGGAAAGCCACTTGGAAAGTGTTGCAATGCAGAAAACGCTGGAATTGAATCTTTGCATCCAGATGGCAAGTGGTTAAAAGAGTTATTTGCTTTTGCTGCTGCTGTTTTACTTACTCCATTAGAGTGAAATCAGTCTCAAGGATCACAACCACTTCTGCTACTGCTGATTGTTTGTTCTGAGTCAAAGAGAGCCATCAGAAAAACTCTTTTGCCAACACAACTTAGTCTGTACTCTAGGATTTTACTGACAAAGTTCTACATCAGAGCAAAACAGTGTCTGTAAGGGGCACCAGTTGTGCAGGAAAAGTATCACAACCTGCAGAAGAGAAGGGTATGAATTTAGGACAGTGACAGAAATACCCCCCACATGCCAGTGAGGCCCAGTCATGTGCAGAAGTGTTGGTGATTGGCTTTCATTTGAAATCAGAAGTTGACTATTATGGATGTCAACACAAGAACTGGTTGAGCATTCCCACAAACATATTTCTGAGAGGAAATGACGTGGGTCATGTGTATTGGAAACAAAACTCAGAGCATCTTTTGAAACGTTTGCAGGTTTATTTATCTAAAGGCAAACAAAATAGATCAGGAAATATCTTAGCTCTTCCATGTCTCTTTCTACTTGTTAAAGGATAGCAATAACAATAACAATAACCCCAGGAAAATCTGAAATGCAGATATTAAAAATAATAAGCAGTGTTCCAAATGTCTGAAGGATTTTTCAGAGTGTTTTCCTGGCTGGGTTATTCTTTCCTTTCCTGAGCTGGCTGGAGCACAGCCTCTGTCATGCAGACTCCATCCC
The DNA here is from genome assembly GCA_013400435.1 of Pycnonotus jocosus. NCBI lineage: Eukaryota > Metazoa > Chordata > Aves > Passeriformes > Pycnonotidae > Pycnonotus > Pycnonotus jocosus. Next base: position 200,777 of record VWYP01013105.1, read on the forward strand.
TTCCAGGCAGCCATGAACACTTTGGGTTTGTCATCCCAAGTCCACAGCAGTGACACTTCAGTCTGCTGTGCGTCCCTGTGTGTTGCAGTGCTGATGCAGGGCATTTGTTTTCCCTGCAAACCAACCACCCAAGGGCCTCCCAAGCACCCCTGCAGCTCGGGCTGAGCAGGGAAAGCTGGGGTATGCACATCCTTCTTCCTTGTGCCCACACAAGAGCAAACAGCCTCAGGCTGCTGGGGAGCTTGGGCCCTGCTTCAACCTGTGGATCCACATCCTCTCAATTACTCCTCACATCTGGACCCAGTCTGAGCTTGCACACAGCTGTGAGGTGATACCTGCACCATAAAGGGCAGAAGATGCTCATGCTACAGATGTGAAGTTGACAAGAGCCAGGACAAAATTAAAGATGTTTGGGTTTGGGTTTTTTCCCACTAAAGTTCAAAGCTGTGGCCCTGAACTCTGAAATAAATGGTGTTGTTGTACGAATAGAGTTTTGCACAGAGTGATTCTCTGGAATAGGAATTTGCTTCCAACATGACATGCTGCATTTTCTTTGACCGTTGTCACTGGCTGTCTTAATCACTGCTTCTGAAAGCAGCCAGCCAAGACCTTGCCCAGGATTTTTCCAAGAGTTACCACAGGTGAAGAGCCCAAGCAATTGTGTGTTTAAAAATGGCATCAGTGTGGAGGAGAGCATCACCCCTGTCTCCTGTATTCAGTTCTTCACCAGCTGGGGGAAGGAACAATATGTTTTATGCTGAATGTTGAGGGATCAAGTGTGGCTGAAAGGCATGACCTCTCCAGCTTTCTATTTTTTCAAAGGCTCATTCTTTTCCCTGATGTCATTAGTGTTGCTATGGAGTTTCACAGTGCTCCACTTGGAAGCTGTTCATGCAGTTACTTACACATGCACTTAAATGACTTAATGAAATGTATACAAACTTTTATTGAGATGATCTCTGCTTTATTGATTGTCTTCAGTCTGCTTGGTAAGATATAAACATTGGGGAATACTCAGTCTCTGTCATTTGAGAGTTACAATCAGATCTGGCAGAACAAGTCAGAAAAATGTAGGCCCCAAGAGCTTTGGCTTAAAACCCCCAACAAAAAACAAAACCCTCTTGGTCTGAAGATTTAGTGAGTGATGGAGCCTGGAGTGATGGAAAATGGAACTTGTACTTCAGTCAGTGTCAGAACATGTCAGAACTTTGAGGTTTTTTGTTTCAGTGTCAGGTTTGAAAACAGGGAAGATCAGTGTTCCCTTCCCCTGACGGCTCCATGGGTGCTTGGGCCACTTCACTTTGGTTTAACAAGTTACGATGCAGTGGGTTACCTGTGAATATTTGTTCACAGAAATACAAACCAATTTAAGCTACAGCAGAAGATGTTCAAACTGTTGTCTTAGGTCAAAAGCATCCTCAGAGGCAGCTACAGGACTCAGCTGGTACCCAGTGGTTTCTGGTTTATGAATCTGAACTTTGGCCTTCACCTACAGTTCTGTTGGGATCAGTCTCTGCTGAAGAGGTCTGCCATCACAGCTATGCTAACAAAACAGTCCTTGTGTAGACCCATCTTTTACTGATGGAAAAGTGCATTTGCTGTTAAAGTGCACCACTTCTGTTGAGTGAAATAAGCCAGGCCAGCAAAAAGACTTTGAAATTCTGTACTCTTGGGCTTTGTCTGCCAAAGAAATGTCAGTTATACCTAATTAGTTCACTTATACCAGCAAGGGCTCATACTGGAGGGCTCACCTTATTTTCCTTTAGATTCTTATAATTGTTCCACTTGACATTGAACCTGTGAATGGAAAACAGGGGAGATGGGGACATTCACAGAGGGTGTCCCACAGTCCTGCCATCCATATTGTTTCAGCAAATTATTCATTCTTCTCTACTGAGTTAAGTAACTCCACTGATTTTAAGAGGGTTTCTCACTTGAAATCTTCATCAGATTCAAACCTAGAACTGCACAACCACAGAGATAAATCAGAGCTTGGGTTCAGGCTTGGCTATATTGAAGGCAAATACCATTCACATGCAGGAGTTCTGTGGTATAAGGTGATTTTGTCCATCATATATGCTGATGACAGATCTGACTGCTTAATCAAAACCCTGTAAGAAATAATTCTTAATGATATAGATCTGTAAGCTTTGATTATTGATCTTTAGGCCATCAAATATTACATATAATTTACTGGGGATGTCAGCACTGTTATGTCTAACTTCAGTGCTTTCTGTGGTGTGTATTATGGCTCCTGAAGCCTATAACATATTAACTGGGGATATATTTCTCAGATTTTTTCATTTTTCTGTTCTTCATTACTAGTCTGAGTGCTGCAAAATCCCTCAAAGATGTCACAAATGCAAGGGAGCTCTGACATTGGTGACTAGCCTGGAGCACATAATGGATTGTAAGGATGGGCTGTCTGCCTAGGTATGGCTCCAGCCACGTTGCCATGAGGATGGAGCTGCATAACAAAGGCTTCTCAGAAATCTTTGTTGTGTTCTTGTGTTACAGAGGCTATACCTCTTATCCAGTGAGGCAAAGTCTGCTTTTTTTTCACACCAGGTGCCTTGGCCTCTCATACAAAGTTGGATTGTAAAGCCAGCATGTGTTCAGAGAAGTGAAAGTTGAGCACATCCAAGAAAACATCAGCTTTGCAGCCTGCAGTTCACCAGGTCTGCTAAAAGCACCCTTGAAGTTTTCTGGTGTTGTTAATAAGCACAGGTAAGGCTGTGAGTACTCTCTGTTGCCTATCTGCTGTGATGTTGTCCTATATTTACTCTGGGCTCATGTTTGCCCCTGTTCTCAGCCCTCTCCAGTGAGGTGCTGTTACAGTATTTACTGCTCAGAAGTTTAGAAAATGTTGTCACAAATTCTGGCTCCTCACACTGCAGTGCAGGTTTAGGTAGAAGAGGAGAATAAAGCCTGGCATCACACCCTGCTCTGCCTTTCACTCTGATGGTCATGAACATTAGCTCATTCCTGCCATGGTGAACTCTATTTTATGTGTTTTTAAAAAAAAAGTATATACACATATATATATGACTAAGCAATAATGTTAAGTATAGGTTTATTAATTTAATAGAACAAGATGGTGCACTTGTAATAGGACTTGGCTTATTTAATCACTAGCCTGAACTTGAAGTTTAAAGCTGCTTCAAAAGATGTGACAACCAGTCTGAAAAGAATATATTTCCATGCACTCTGCTTTTCCCTACATTAACAAATGTACTTGTGACCTTACATTGGTTTCAGAATAGGAAAACAGAACTGGAGAAGGGAAAGCAATTTCCTAGCATGGATTGCAGTGTTGGCATACAGGGACATGCCTGTCTGCTCAAAGCACCACAGAGAGGGGGGACTTGTATCAACTCCTTTCATCAGCATGATCACATATTCCATGCTGTGTGTCTGAAATGTAAGGAGCAATATGAAATTGTGGGACTGCTGAGATCTCCTGGGAACAGATTTTTTATGATGTTTATGACCCACTTCACTTCTAGTAGGTCTGATGTTTGTGTGAGCACCGTCTTTTCCTCTTTAGTGGCTTCAAAGTCTGTCTGAACTTCACTGCTAGAAAGTTGGGTTAGTTAGAGAAGTGCAGAGGAAACATGAGTGTCTTGCGTGGATTCCTGGTGCTTGTTTGAGAAATATCCTTTCAAAAGTAACCCAAGATAAACACACATCCTTAAATCTGATCTCCATCCTACATTGCACAAACTCTTCTGTTGGTTTGGGCTCCTGCAAATCTCAGCTAATTGCAATGGTAGCAGTATTCTGAAAATTACCTGTTGTCATGGTTCATAGAGGCAGTGAAGGCTGTATTTCTCTCATTAACTCTCTTGTTTTATTTTCTTTCTGTTTATGTTTTAAATTCAGTAGTCATCTGGCTCTTGGGCAGCTGAAACAAAGGATTCCCCATGCTGGTTAAATAAAAAGTCCTTTCATAGCCACACTATAAAAGAGAAGAGCTGAGAAGAAATGGGTCACAGCTAGGGATGCACAACCCCTGGAACTCCCACCCCTCAGAGAGGCTCACTCCAAGTTTCCCAGCTGAGCGGTGAAATGTGTGGAGCTCTGTTTGCCCTTTTGTTTGATGTCCTCTTCACTTCCTGTTTGTTAAGTGATCTGAAAGTAAAACAACCAGCCAACCAACCAAGGGAAAAAAACCCTTTCATAATCACAAACGGGGCCAGCTGTGTAAGCTGGGCTGCACACACACTGCCCAAGATTGCCAGAAGGATCTCAGAGCCTTCACTCTGTGGGTGCTCAGCCCTTGTAGAGTAATTGCTCTCTCCTTCCTCTGAATGTCTGCCTTCTTTTGAAAGCATCTCCAGCAAGGCACTCAGATTCATTAACTCCTGAGCACAGTCCCTTTTTCATGTCAGTGTCTATCAGAACTGATGCTACTGGGGATAAGAGAGGGTAAGTGAGGGCACAGGGAGCACAGGCAGCAATGTCACATCAGTCATCTGTGCTAGGGCAGCACCAGCAGTCAAAGGAAAATGACTTTGGGGAAAGATTTCCCAAAGCACCTTTTGATATTAGTCCTGAAGGTAAATGACCTGCAGGGACATGACCTGACTGCAGTCACAGGATGACTTGCAGTAGGTGTGTTACAGTCAGTCATAGTAAATTCCAGAGTATGTCAGTAGTGACCTGTGAATGACACAAAACCAGCCCAAAACTGCCTCACCTTGCCTGCTGCTACAGGAATACAGGTTGTACAAGATATTGCTTTGAAAATATTTGCTTTGCTTGAGAGGAGAGAGAAAAATGTAGGAAGGGAAACTCAAGCAAGAGGAATCTAAATGTATGGCTGCAACAAATAAAAAAGTTAGACTACATAAAAGTGCCTCTGCAGACAAGGGATAGGTAAATATCCCTCAAGCACCCCAAGCTCAAGTAAAAATGGTAGTACTTAATTCCAAATAAAATCTATTACTGTCTGAACCTGGAGTGTATTGACAAAGGCTTCAGTCTTTTCAATAGACTGAATAGTACTTAGTGAAGAAAAAAATCCAAGACATCTCTGTGCATTTGAACATTTTTCAAAGAAAGCAGCAGGAGAAGTTCAGTGAATTGATCTTTCTCATCATAACTTTATGAAGGGCAGCATGGGTAAGGAAAAATATGTTTTTCTTTCCAAAAGAAAAATGTCACCTTCTCACCTACGATTCATAATCTCCTAAGTACTTGATTGCTGTGTCCATGGATAGAGGGTTTGAACACACAGAATCATTTTCTGACTGATCCTCTTCTGTGACTTCCACAAAGCCACTTCATTTTTTGCTTCACCTTTGCCATCTTGCAGACAGTTTTCTGGCAGCGAATGCTATTTAAGAGCTATTTTGTGCATTTGCTCACAGAAGCTGTTCCAGGCAGCAGCCGGTGTTGTCACCTCCTGACCCTCAGCTGGGCAGGGGCAGGGTGCAGGATGGAGCTGGGGCACAGGCAGTGGCCCCAGGGGTGGTTGGGGGATACTTTGTGCTGTTCACTTGCTCCCCAGTATGTCCCAGCAAGGGGAGCCTTCCCACGCTGAGGAATGTGAAGCAGACACTGACAAAAAGAGCCAGCATTTCTCCTCCTGGGCCCAGCTCCCCTCAGCCCCAGTGGGATGTGTTTCCCTGTGCTGGAAAAGCCAGGGGCTGCTGGGGTGGCCAGGTCACAGAGCTGCCACGTAGTGTTGGCCCTCAGAGGAGCTGATGCTGCTGGGGTGAGGTGAGGGAACAGAGACACCCCACCTCCATCCCAGCACATCCTTGAGGAGAACTGGTGGATGCTGTGGCTCTGGGTGCAGCTGGGGGCTCTGAGTGGGCAGCTGTGGGCAGGCATGCAGGGGGCTGTGCAGCTGGGGACAATTCTCCACCCAAATGTCCATGCTGGAGAGCAGGTCAGCCCTGTGTTGTGCAGGGAGCTGTGCAGGGGCAGGGGACTGCACCCCAAACCAGCACCTGCACTAATGGAGAATCATACAGGAATACTCCTGCTTTGCTTCTCCCAGGCTCTCATCACTCGTCATCAGGGACTTATGGCATTTTTGCTCTTTCTCCTGTGTGCAACAACCTAGAACTAGGAGTAAGCAGCCATAGAATCCTGACACCACTGAAAGTGAAAACTGGTTAAAATACAGAGACTTGATCTTGTGACTTGGCCTCTGGATTGCATCTTCTCTTTCCTTAGTTCCCACAGGAAACCAACATAATGGCAGTGGAAGGTTATTTGTCTGTTATTCCTCCCAAAGCTTTCTTCCTGCTTAAAATTTTGTTGTTAACTCCTCCATTTTGTTCTTGCATTCTCACTTCTAGAAGGGTCCATGATCTTGGGCAAGGTATATTTTTTTCTAGTAAGCACTGTATCTGTCTGCACTGTGAACTTCCACACATCTTTCTCAGAATCTTTCAAGACAGCCCAACTCTAGCATTGAATCTTTGGGGTCTTCCTTGGCTTCCTTCCTCTCTTCATATTTTATTTAAAATTCTTAATTCCAGGAAATCCAGATGAGATGAAAGCTTTCAGCTCTAATATTCTAGATGCAAATCTTATTAAATTTCAAGCCCCAAATGAAGCAACACTGTAAACTGGGAATAAAACTGAAATGAAGACAATCAATCACTCTCAAGTCAGTTCAGCAGCTCATACAGACACAATCTTTGTGGTGTCATCATACTCTTACTAACAGACAAATTTGCCTCTTGCATTATATTCTATACATTACACTGTGTAATTAGAAGCTAATTGGAAGCAGTAGGCAGCATGCCAATATTTGTAGCATTCAGATATCATTCAAGAGCTTCAGTATTTGAGGAAAAACCTGATTATTTCTCAGAAAGATTTCCAACTATGTCTACAAAGAAAGCAAGTTTTTGGAATCTCCTTCCTCTAGACTTCTAGATGCTGGGAAGCTGAACTACTTGTACATGCCATGCTAAGGGATTATATTTGTAATTAAAAAATCCTTAAGGGTCACAGATCTATCTGACAAAGGTGATTGTTAGGCCTGCCAGCTGCCCCCAGCTAACTTCAGTGTTAGGAAACTGCAAAAGTGTGGTTATCCTAGCCTTGAGGAATGGCTTAAGGGTGGTACTTGGGAAAAGCAGCAAGAAAGAAAGCACAGCCCTGCACACTTCTCCAAGCCAAGGCTGCCTGTGACTGACTGCAGGTACAGGAACTGTGCCCAGTTCACAGGCTGTAGAAAAGACTTAAAATTTGACTGGGGAAGCTGAATATGGCATTTGGTAAAAGTGAGAAGCTCATCCTTTCAGAGGAATAATTCTGATGGAGAATGTTTGCCACACATTAAATATCCCCAGGTGGCTGCTCCCAGCTAACTATGCCCTTAGTTACATTCTTTACTTAGAGGACTTTTGAACAGCAAGGATTCTCCATGCAAAGACAAAGCTCATCCTAAAATAGCAATCTGTTCTCTCCAGGCATGGCCTGTTTTATATTCTTGGCTCCAGTTGCGAGACAGTGTCTGCAGAACAAAGCTTTGAGCCCTTTAGTGAGGTAGAACATTTGAAAATTTGGTCACCTGTGTGCAAATATCTGCTTGTGCAGTGGCACCTTGTCCAGGAGCAGGTGCAGCTTGTTCAGTCACTGGTTATGAACTTTGTATCTTTTAGTTCTATTCCCACTCAGCACACTTTTCCTGATCTCATCCCCTTGTTTGCTGTGTGTGTCTGTACCTTTGCTGCCCAAAGGCTTTGTGGCTGTGTCTTCTTGCTTTGATTGAGAAGTAATTTAATGTTTAATTTCTTGTGGTGGTCCCTCACTTCTTTTTCCCTGAGTTATTGTTTCCATTTCTCATGGGAGTCATCGAAACTCTGTGTAGATCAGAAAAAATTATGATGACTTCTAGCTGCAAATTTTCTCCAGATAGTTTCCCATGTTACAATGCATGAAAATTTTTGAATCTGTAGAGGTTTTCATAAAAACAAGCCGTCTGAATATTTGTGACTGGCAACTGTTACCATGCCAGAAATCAGTCTATCCAATTTACCCTTCTTGTCTGTGAATAAGGATGCTCATCTTTAGCCAGGTTCCAAATAGGTTCACTGCAGTGGAGAAAAAGCTAGAGAAAAATATATACTCTAGCAAATAAGTCAACCTCCCTCCTTCAAAATCCCAAAGCAGAAGAAAGAAAATAAAGGAAAAGGAGACATTCACTTAGAAGATTTCCAGAAGCAGTCAAAGATTGTAGCTCTTTCTTTTCAGATATCAGATTACATTTATTAGCTTAGTAAACTTTAAGCATTGGAGACAATAAAAGTCTAGACTTTTTGTCATAAGGTCAGTAGTTCAAATAGCCTGATTTTTCTCCTGACATCTGACTCCTAATTTTCTCCCTTCTTATGGCCAACTAAGAAAAGTTGCCAAAGTTTATTGGCCAAATTGGCTCATTTAACCAGAAGTGAATATCTCACCCACACACTAAACCACTGAGATTTCCTCTAATGTAGTAGATGTCAGTTAAAACAATTCACTATTAATAATTAATTGAGTTCCTATTGGGATTGTCTGAACAATTTTCTTTGCTTCTTGTCAAGCACCAGCACAGTTCAGTAGCCTAATTTAGTCTAACTGACTCTATCATGGGCAAATACTTCCATCCTGTGTGATGTGATCACCCTTTCACCATTTTCCCTGTGCCGTGGTTTGAAGCCTTTCATGAAGGACTTATAAGTGCAGATTTGTCATATTGCCTTGAAATTGTGAGGGCTTAAAACCATTGGGGTGGCAAGACACATGTGCATGTTCTGGCTGATACAGAATGCTTTAATATCTCTGGTGACTTTGCTCTGGTAGCACACCTTCTTACAGCTGAGAGTGCCACAGCCCCTATATTCCCTCTGGGGCTCAGGGTTCAGGTGAGAGGTTATTCCAGGGAGTCACTCAGGGGGTCAGGGTGCATGGTGTCTCCTCTGGCCTTGCTCCTTGGATGCTCAGGCTGGGATAAGTGGTGTTGCTCAACAGTGCTGTGCCCCCCTCTCAGCCCTGCTCAGGGGTAATGGGTAATGGTGTGGGTGATTACACGTGTCCTTGTCACTGAGCCCAGCTGGCAGGGAAGCACTTTTGGGGCAGGTTGTGGTGAAAGACAGTGAGACCAGATGCCTCTGTTAAATCCAAGAGTCTGAAAGCTCTGTGGTTTCCCATGTAGATTGAGATGAGCTTGACATGGTGTATTTGGAGCAAGCAGAGCCCTGCTCCCTGGCTGCCTCCTCACGCCCCAGATTGCTCCAGGATCCTGTTTATGGCTGCTGTCTGAGCTGGGGTCCAGGCAAGCTTGGACTGGCAGCACTACTGACAACAACCAAAGCATTCCAAGTCTCAGACTTAGCTAGAGGGGTTTTATCAACATAAACATGGCAAATCCTAACAGAGCCCAGCACCTGTCCCTGTTGGCCCTGTTAAAAATAATAATGTGTTAAGCTGGTCAAGTAAGTGGACTACTCACAGTCAATCAGTATGGGAATTTTGATATGACTCATTTCTTACTCTTTCTCTTAGTTACAGCTCTAGTAAGTCTCAGCTTATAAAAGAGACCTAAATTTGTTTCAAAAGGAGCAGAGAAGGAAAGTGTTTAATTCTCTGATCGGCCTTCAGTTTCTAATCATTATTTCCATTGTTCAGAGATATGCCAGAAATAATATTCTGGAAAAAAAATTACAGAGGGTCATTAGGATTCTTTACTTTATTTGTTATATGTCACTAATGTGGAGCAAGATTTATTTTTTGTATGGGTTCCAAAGGACAAATGTTATTTGTTGTGCCTGAAGGCTTTAGTCATCGGTGAAGTTATTTTCCTGGTTCTAGCCCTGTTCTTTCCAGGACATGTGTCCTGCTATTTGAACTATCCCTTGGGCTAAATAGACCTAGCTGAGCTGGAGTTCATGTCCTGACCTGCACCCAAAGCTGCAGGAGATTGTGTTTTAAAAAACAAAGCCTTGAGGATTCAAGCAGCTCTTGTCTCCCTGAAGAGATAAGAAATACATAAAATCTCTGAATCTACATAGTTTATTCCTCAACAGGTTTTACCTGTTTATCCTACTGGGATAGAAAACTCATACTCTCTCAGGATTTCCTGGATCATGAGGAATCTCAGCCACTGCGAAGCCCCTAAGTAGCTGCACATCTACAACTAACTGATGTCCTGCAGAACAAGATTCTGCTTGGTCTAAAAGTGCTGGAGCACTGAGGACATGGGGATGAGGCTGACAGGGCTCACACAGACCTGTTTTGCTGACAAGAACTGCTAATTTTTCTGAGATATCCTTGAGGTACTTGAGAATCTCCCTTCAGGTGAGAGCATCCACCAAACTTATCCCCTTTTGCCTAGATTGGACCATAACCCTCACCTTTATAGAATCACAGAAGTACAGAATGGGTTGGGTTGAAAGGGAACTTAAAAATCATTTAGTTCCATACACCCTGCCATAGGCAGACATTCCATTCCCCAGCTCAGGTTGATCAGAGCCCCATTTGACCTGTCTTAGAACACTTCCAGGGATGGAGCATCCAAAACTTCTCTGGACAACCTGTTCTACTGCCTCACCACTCTCACAGTAAAGAAATTCTTCCTAATCTTTATCTAAACCTGTCCTAAGAGTGCTAAGGCTTTATCACAGTTTATTTTCCCTGTGTGAATGAGTTGTGTATCTGAATCCAACTTTTGACTTCAGAGCTCTGCTGTTCTGTTACTGTGCTGCCTTTTTAATTTCAGGCTTAGCTGGAAATTTCTTCTCAAATTTTGAAATCCCTGCTCAAATTTTATGAGGAAGAGGGTCTTGAATGAGATATAGGTTTGAAACACAAAGTTGAATTCCTGACTTCCAAGGTGAGCAGTGTTTTGTTCCTGTGCTGTGGGAATGACTACTAGAGTACCAGCTAAACTGCTTCCTTTTCCTCAGTGAGAATCAACCTCTCCAGGTATTAATTATTCAAAGCTGATATTTCTGCACTATTTAGGAAGAATCTGGTGGCCCAAATGGCTCCAAGAATAGCTTTCCTTTGTTATTTTTTAATGTGAACATTTTAGTTTGCTTCATCATCCAGGGATGTTCTTGCTAAAGCTGTATATATCACCCTGCTGAAAGCACATGAAGCATTAAACATCTTAGCCCAGTGTTTTCACCTGAATGTCCAGAGCTTGACAGACAGCAATTTCTAAGTTCAAGGTATATCTACCTATGTAAATCTGCAGAGATACAGGCACAGGATTGTGAGATTATAATGCTGTTTTCGTAAGCAAGTGGTCTGCAAGCTGCCTAATCCATCAGTTGCATGTGGAATGCTAGCCTTCCTGCCAGGCAGGAGAGACTGCAACTGCTGCAGGTTAGGTCTTGGGTTACAATGTAAAATGTAATCAAAAATATATATTCTATTACCATCTTCATAAGCTATTAAGAGCAGGTGAGGCAGTGTTCTTTATCTCCTCCATGACTCACCCTTGATAACTCCCTCCAGAGGGATATCTTCTGCTCATGGGCCATCAAGTCTCACTGCATGACTCGTAGAGTTACATCATCCCATTGTGAGATGCCCCACCCAGGGGGAGGAATTAAGCATTCCTACCTGGATATAATCTGAGGTTTGGAACACCAGGAGAACACTGCACACTGGATTCCCAGAGGAAAAGAGCTCCATAGTCACTCCTGGACCTCCAGAAAAGGACCAGACTTTACAATAGGATCACTGCTTTGACAGAATTTCATCGATCACTCCAACAGGACTGCAGCCACCTTTAAATCAGATTACTACCCCCACCCTGACCAACAGGGTGTCAGGTCATATCCTGACTCTGTCAGTTTAATTCAGTGTTTCTGCATTATTGCCTTTTTCTTAATTTTCCTGTTAAATTGTAATTCTGACTTGAGATCTCCCACTGGTTGGCTTTCAAACTAGTACAAGGTTCTCACATGTTACAGAGTTCCTCCACCAGCAGCCTGATTTGTTTCCCTGAGTACTTCTTTGGGCACAGCTGTTGTACAATTGATTGATAGTACTGTTCATTGCAACAGCGTTATCAATCAATAAACAAACCTCTGCAGTGGCACGACTTGTCTGGCTTGTTTAACTTCTTGAAACACGGCTGGGAGAACAGCTGCCAGGGCAAGAATTTAAAATGGTAACATTGGTTTTTTCATCCTTACTACCCCAAAATGACTGTGTACCCAAAGTCACCCTTTTCCAGCATGTTTGGTTTTTACAGTGGGCTGCAGTCTGAGAGTTAGTGTGCAGTCTGCATACTTTCCTATGGATAGTTGTTATTAAGTGTTTTAATCATGTTGATGGTCCAGCCTGAGCCCTACAAACAAATGCATAGTGGAAGATGATGGTTGCTCCATGTGCAGTCTCTGAAGGCTGTATGACAGCAGCTGGCCAGGATGAGCTGAGCATGAGGTGAGGGAGCTGTGGTTGGTTACATTCATCATGGTAGAGCAGCTCCCAAGGCATTTTGTGCCATTTGTAAGAGAGACTATGAGAAGTTTTAATTTTACTTTAAGTGGAAGTCTGTTAGCCTTTCACACAACCAAATTGGTTTGTGAACTCACAGGCAGATACATATTGACTGAAACAGCATGAAGACATTTCCTGCTTTCATCCTGCCCTTGAATGCCAAAACTTTGGCCCTAAACCTAAACTAATAGGTGAAGTATTTGGGAATATTATAATAAAGCCATAAGTAGCTGCCAAATATACTTCAGTTTCCAGTCCTGTGTCTTTCCTGACCCTCCTACCCCAGGGAAAAGATCTTCCTCTGTGTATGTTGTTTCACTTTAGGTCAGAAGCAAGGTATTAGTACTGCCAGGTGGTTCAGCAGGGCAGAAGACCCTAGAAGAGAAGGGGTGATAAAAGATATGGCCCCACAGGTCACCGAAGATCCTGTGGTGAAGGTGTTCGTGTTTCTCACCCTCTCTCCCATCTTTACCTCCTCCCCTCCATGTCTCTCAGTGCTTTGCCTCAGGCTCCTTTGGTGCTCATTGGACCCACAGAGAAAATGATTTAATGAGTGATCTGAAAGCCTCACTGGTTTTGTGCTGTGAGAAATTCGGTTGACTGCTGAAGCTGGCACCTGGCAGATCTCAGCAAGAGGGAGCAGGAACAGGAGAAAGGGGAAATAAAGAGAAGAGGGACAGACTTCTGTCTCTGCTGTGACCAAATGCTGCTGCCTGTGAAACTGCAAGCACAGGCTGAGCAGAAAGGCTGATCCAGGACAGAGCCTTGGATCCTGGAGGATTTGCTGGTGATGGAATGCAAGACATCTAAATCCTACACTTCACAAAGATAACAAATGCTCCATGCTATCACAAATCAACCTTCAGTGTCTAGGGTCACTTGTTTCTCTGTAGATGAATTAAAAGGGGAAGGTAGTCTCTTCAAGATGTTTTTAGGACTTGATAATGAGCTATCAAGTGTTACTTGGTTACAGTCCCATACATCAGAAATTGTATTTACGTTTTAGAACAGAGGGCAACCTTTCCTTGTGTAATATTTGAGGTATTAGAATGTACACCATACTAATTTCTTTGGCTTTCCCAACCAAATCATTGGGCTGCCTGATTTTGTCTGCCCACATCTACAGGCCAGGATAGTTGCATTTAGATTATGCATGTTGAGTTATTTTATGTTGTGTGAATACAGAAGCATCAGAAAATGTTTATTGATTTAGGAGATTGTCCACCCTGCTCCAGTTTTACATGTGAACCTGAAAAGTTCTGCATAAGATCTCCTGTTTTGTGTGAAGATATAAAACGTGAAGATTTGCTAAAATTATATACAAACAAAAGCCACACATCTAATTAATATTTCCAAGTATCATAGCTAAATTCATATTTCTGAGAAGATGAAATTGAGTCACCAATGTGCTTTCCTTTCCAATGAGCGAGACGTCAGCCTTTATCTAAGCAGCAGTCTTTGTGGCGTCAGAGGGAATTTTGTCTGGTTTAGAGGATTTCTGCAGAAGCTCTTCATCCCAGTTTTGAATGCTACAGGTTACCAGGACCGTGTTAGGATTCTGATACACTGACTGCTGTCTTTCACAGCCATGACTTCCTGAAATGTTTTTCTCCAAGTCTTCAGTAGCTGTCTGTAGAGAGAAATGAACCAACAGGGGAGTGGAGGGAAAAGGAAGAAAAGAAAAAAAAAAGAAAAAAAAAAAAGAGAGAGAGAAAGAAGGAACTTCAACACTGTGGGATTTTAGTGTTTCTTTTCATCTTTTTTCAAATATGATAAAATGGGTTCTGGTATCTCCCCCCTGGAGGATCTAGTGGCTGAAAACCCATACCAGGGAGAAACCTATAGAGGTTTGTGAGTGTCCTGTTTGCTTTGTGTAAAGTACTCAAATCTTACTGGCAGAAGAACGAATTTAACCTTACAGGAACTCAGCAGTGCTTTTGGCACACTCTTCCCTGAGGTCTTTCAGTTCCAAATAAATCAGTGCATACAACAGCAAAACAGCAAAGTGAAACTTAATCCCTACCTGCATGTGCAAGCAGAGGCTCTGCTGATTGGTTTCAGCCCCGCAGTCACGTCCACCAGGGCTGAGAGCAGATAACGCGTGTTTATTTGATAGCAGAACCACAGTGTGCTCTCGTTAGCTGAGAATGATTCATGAGGTCTGAGAGGACTTTTCCAACTCTTTACAGTAGCTAAACCCATGCCTGAGGTACATGTGGACCCTGGAGTCATCTGAAAAAACATCTTCCTTGTTCCATGCCCTGCGACTCTGCTTGCTACAATTGCATTCATTATTTTCACGGTCTTTCCCAGCACTGGTGTGCCCAGGACAGCACTGGACAGCACAACAGGAGGATACTGGATGGATAGGAACACACTCCCAGGGAACTGCCTTCTCCACAATTCACTAGACCCTCCGCTCCCTAGTTTGCAGCCCAGGATTCCTTTCTAGATCCTGTTTTCTAGAAGTGCCAAGGAGTGCAGTGATGAGCCAGGGAGCCCAACACTCCTCCTGCTGAGATGCCCACCATCCTGCTGCCCCACGGGCCTTGCAAAATAGTAAAATGAAGAAAAAAATCAAAAGGATATGTTTTACAGATCAATAGAATAATTTAATATTTGCAATCACAAATAGGTACAGAATACCAAGGCACCTTAGGAAATTCCTAATAATTAACTGGCCTACAGTTCCAGATTTAAAAAATTGTATATGGATTCTGATTTTTGAAGACATTGTGAGTTGCAAGTTACTAAAGCTATAAAGCACTTTGCAAGGTTTAATAGATATATGTAATTAGCCCAGGAAAATGGAATACTGTAATAAAAAGACCTTGAAAATCTATTAGTATAACCATAGGTCCCAATCTACATTCTACAATAAGCCACAATTCAGATGGGAGTCCATCTACAATGCTGGCATATCAATAAGGAGAAAACATTAAAAGGCTTATATAAGTATTTTTCCTTTAATATGGAAACTTCCAGAAGTCAGCAGTAACTTGAATCTGTTGTTGCCTGAACTATAAAACCAGCTTATTTGAGAAAAACCTGTTGAAGAATTGGGGGTTTTTTTCTGGAAGCAGATAGAATATAAATGTGTGGTTAAACTTTGTAATATTTGTCTTTTGGTAAAACATCCCAAACATTTGGTGCCCTCCCCTGATACAGTGACAGACTAAGGGCATTCCTCTCAGAGAGCCAGCAAATTGAGGAAGGTAAAATGAGTCTGAACATTGCTGAGGACTATATAAGACTGTGACAATTAACTGGGATTGGGGAATTCAGTGGACATGTAAATACTATTTGATGGAAAGGAAAATGTTACCAAGTGTTTCAGTGTTGGAAAAATACATTGGTAAAAAATGGGAACTTTAGTGACTCATTATGAAAAGCAAACATGGAATTAGGGAAGAAATTATCAAGCTGCAGCAGTAAAATTGAGAAAGTGAAAGACAATTTCATAACAGTGTTTTACTTTGCAGGGGTCAAAAATTATAATTTAGAGGTTGTTGAATGGTTGGAGAGCTGTTTTCCATTGAATATATATGACTTTTATACCCACTGATTTCTCTGAATCCTAAATGCTGGCTAGTTATACAAGCTTCTGGACAGACAAAATAATTCACATGACTGAACTGAATTAAATACTGGTCATTGTCTCTGGAAATCATGGAGGACATGAATATGTGAGAGGTGTATTTGGCACTGCTCTCTGTAAAAGGAGATCTGCGTTTCTGACTTTGTATTTCAGGGTTTGAGCAGGTGATCACCCGCAGCTCAGAAGAGCATGGTTAGCCCTCACCTCCTGCCAGGCACCATGCAGTGTTTCCATCCCCTGTGCATCCCCTGTGCATCCCCTGTGCATTCCTGTGGATCCCCGGTGCCTCCCTGTGCATTCCTGTTCATCC